>CM051241.1:138148740-138678740 GCA_027917425.1 Gastrophryne carolinensis | reverse complement strand
TGACTTTCATTGTCAAGGACTTGTTCACCAAAAACAGAGATGTTTGAATAGTAACCAAAGTTTACCAATTTTCAGTTTTGGCCTAACCAATCTAAATATGCCAAATTCTGGTTGAATTGTCCTTCGAATCTAAAGCCCAATACTAGTGTTACGCTACATGTTCTGCATAACTGTGCCAAATGTCAGTTATTCTGGAGGCCTTGTCTTATTTTTCACTGGCATTTCAATGTCTTGAGACAGGCCTCCACTTCTATAGCCAGAGCATCACATCTAGAACCTTTGCACCCTTTACATTAGGTCAGGCAGGGTGAAAATTGAGCTAAAAGCAAAGATATTGGCTTGATTCAGTAAGAGTTGGAAAAAATTCTCATGGTAGTAAAAATGTCACTTTATGAAAAAATCCTGAGAATTTCACTATTGCTGAATCACCATCTAGACAGACAATTTAAGTAAATTCTGCATTTTTATTTCTAGAAAAAGTATTGAACGTTTTACTCATTTTTACACTGTAGCAAAAAGTGCCATTGACTTTCATTGTCTTTCTAGATGGTGATACCATGAGAATTTTTTTCTACTCTTATTGAATCAAGGCAATTATATTAAGCATAATTGAAACAATGCTGATCTAGATTCGGGCAAATTATGACAGCTTGGATCTTCTTTAGCAAACTTAAATAAAATAAAGTAACCAATTAGCTGGAAAATGAAAGTTTGCAAATGATTTGTAACAGGTTGATGACTAAATGAAACTGTTCAAGACAGATTGGTAATGTCCTGGGGCTGCTAGGAAAGTCAATCTGTGCATGCAAAGGGAAAAGAGCAATGCATAACAATGCTCATGTATATAAAGCAAAAAAACTCGCTGCACTGCTATATCAAGTCTGGTGTGCTGTACACCGGCAACTTGTAACTAAGGACCACAATACTATTGGGGTGGCTCAGACACCCCCAATCTAGCCAGCAAAAAACCACACCACCATATATGGGAAAATATCAAACAATATTATATAATATACATAACCACGCACAATATTAAAAAACAGTAAAAAACATATATACACACATATAGAGATGGACCAAGTGGACCCAAAACTGGCATCATTCCACAAACACACTGTGACCCTACCCTCATCCCCAGTCCTATATTAAGATAAGTGCCAAACCCAATCTTATCCCATACTTAAATGTATAGGTATAAAGTGTAAAGTGCCTTAAAGTGGACCAACACCCAGGATTTTGACTATCCTGGGTTTTGGTCCACTTCCCCGGGGCACCCCGATCGGGGGTGCCCCGCTGTGTGAAACCCCCCAGAAACCCCAAAAAACTCACCTCTCCCCGCTCCCACGTGAACGCCGCAGCCAATCCCCGCCAACGTCCAGGCGGGGCCCAGGAACGTATAAGCCGCTTCCGCCGCCGCCTCCCACGCGTCACTCTCGGCGCCCGCCTGGAGGGGCGCGCGGGAGGTGGCGGCGGCGGAAGCAGTGGCGGATCAGGTAAGGTCTTTTTGGGGTTTCTGGGGGGTTTCACCCCGCGGGACATCCCGATCTCGGATGTCCCGTGGGGTGGGAGGTGATCGGCCCGGGAATCTTATAGATTTCCGGGCCGATCACCCCTGGGTGTTGGTCCACTTTAAATGTGCATTGAACTCCAATATTACAAGATATATAAACATGAGCAAATCTCAAACAAAATGCTAGTGCTCATAGTACCAATATGTATCTTATACCAAGGACAAAGGGGTGAAAGCCCTAAAACTGTCAAGATTGTAATAACAAATTGTGTCACCATACGCTGCAGTCCACCGGGTCGCCTACTGCAAGCCCACGTGTTCTGTGTCTGCCACTCGCCTCAAGACCCCATAACAATGTTTATAGCGATCTTTTTCGGTTTCAGTGCTTGTTTGCAAACTTCTCCACAAGCCACAAGGAAAAGTACACATGCCTTAGAAATGTTTGCAGTTTCAGTTCTAGTGCGCATGAGTAGACTTTTACATGCAATGCGTGTGCATAAAGCTCTATTAATAGCAACCTGAGGTTCTAAAATGACGGCGGAAGATTTTTCTAGGATCCCTCTTGCCTCATTGCTGACCTTGTGGGTCTTGAGTTCTTGGGGAATCCTATACTTTACATGTGACCATTGCTGACCTTGCTTTGAAAACTTACTATAAACCTTGATACCTGCCTTTATTGTTGCTCATGTCCTGCTGCTACCTGCCTGCCAGTTCCAGTTGGAAAAAAAGCTGTAGCCAAGCCTGTCCTCCTTGCAGACTCGAGTTCGAGTTCGGTTCGAGTGATGAGTTTTGTGGTCTTGTCATGGGGGACCACTGGCCAAAAATCAACACTCAACCCAACAGCAGTAATCCCAATTTCAGCAGTGTAATCTGTGCAATCAGAGCTTCACCTCCTGCCAAGTGTGACAGATACCATGTGACATGCCTAAACCAGACCAACAGCACAATCAGAGCTCCACGTTTGGCAAAGTGTAACAGATACCATGTGACATGCTTAAACCAGACCAACAGTGCAATGAGATCTCCACCTTTGGCCAAGTGTGACAGATACCATGGGACGTGCTTAAATCAGACCAACAGGGCAATCAGAGCTCCACGTTTGGCAAAGTGTGACCGATACCATGTGACATGCTTAAATTGGACCAACAGACTTGCACAGTTGGAAAAGAATCACCCCAAAATTAATATGCCCCATCTGCATGCATGATACCAAATCATTGTCCACATGTACATTTGCTTCTGTATCCACTCAAAGCTGAAATGCTGCCCTATAGATTTTTTCCTGCATCCAAGCATTCCAGCCATGCTGTTGCCTTGATTCAAATTCCACAACCCACAATGCACAGAAGCACTTCTTCTTTGGAGATGACCTGCAGCTCCATAAGATGCCATTTTGGTTGTAAAATTGACCACAGCAGGAGTTAAAAAAAGGTAAATTATTTTTTATGTGCAGCAATCTGAATTGCCGTAGGGAGGGGTGCATATAAGCACTGTTTCTTGTAACGGTGTTGGTCTGTTTTAAAGCTTACACACAGTGGTAACAGTTCTTTGTACCCATAGTGCTTCCTATACGGCAGTATTTGCACCATTACTTTATGGGGTCCAGTTAACAAAATGTGCAACCACTAAACACTCCATATTTGTCATAGAACCAGGAATGTTCCTCTTGTTTCCCAGCAGAGGGCACCAAGGTTTCCCGTGTGCTTGCATTTTCACACTATACATAGTAGGGCCAGTAAGCGTGCGATTATGCGTGCGCATTTGTGAGCGATATGAGTCAATGGAATTGTGCACATGTTCGATTATGCATGCGCATTGCAAACACGCGAAAATGCGCTCGCTTTTGCGCATTCGCAGGGCCCTTTATATACAGGCGAGCCCTGAGCTCCATTGCCAGTTGGTCAGTTCTCCTGCCTGTTCCTGAGTTCCAGTCTTCCATTCCTGTGTACCGACCCGGCTTGATCCTGGCTACGCTCCTGCTCTCCTGACGACCTTGGCTTGTTTACAACTTCGATCCTGTTCTGCCTGCCTATGACCTTGGCTTGTTTACAACTTGGATCCAGTTCTGCCTGCCCATGACCTCGGCTTGTTTACGACTTGGATTGTGTTCTACCTGCCTACGACTTCTGCTTGTTCCACGTTTCCAGTCCAGCTCTGGTCTGTCTTCTACCCAGAACTTCTACCCAAAACCCACTCCTAGGTTGCCTGACCTGGGGCCTGACTGCAGCCCAGCCTATACTCACATTTAGAGGCTCTAGTGAAAACCAGGTTGGTGCTTAGATTCCAGTCTTCCTGGTCGAGAGGTGAGATGGTTCTTAGTCTCCGCAATCACACCCAGTAGCCTGACAATATTACCCAGCTGCACCCTGCCAAAGTGGTGCAATTATATGAGATCAGGCTCTTGCCACTCACAGATATGTGCTATTGGATCAAAAACAAAAGGACTGTTTTTTGTTTGATTTGGTTCTTTTTATTTTTTAGTTTTAGGTCAATTTTGTGCAGAAATATAGAAAAATCTGAAAGGTTCACGGATTTGAAATGGTCTTGAAAGTCCTCCATTAGTAGACAATATGTCTGACTGTGGATTGCATCAACTACTCTTATGACCTCATAAATCATGCCATGATACTGCAGAATGTTAGGCCAGAGCACAGAGCTGGACACTAATGCTGGGTTTACACCAGCAGATATATTGGCTGTTGGCTCAGTGAACGAGCGAACAATCATACAAATCTTTTGCGAGTGAGCGACTGTTCAGATGTTCAAAGATTTGTTGGTCAGAGCGATCACTAATGCCATCACATAACGTTTCAAAGAGCAGGTGCACACTTACTGTCTATACAGGTGGGTGCCAGATCCGCTGTACAAGTAATGAGACCGGAACTCCAAATCATCGTATGCAGAAAAATATATTCAAAAGGACATGTAGAAAATATAAGGTGACATGGATCCAACGTTTCGGGGGAACCGACCCCCTTCCTCAGGGAAGAACTGCCACCATTGCAATCAGAAAAGACAATCCGCTTTTATCGTTTGATCGTAGCGGCCGTTTCCTTGGAGCGATTATCGCTTAATTGCAGCCGCTTTAGCAATTTCTCGCTGGATAATCACTCTGTCTAAACAAGCCATTACTGTAGGATACTAAACAAAAGGGATTTATTAGCAAACAATAGAAAGCCTTACACCCAGGCAACAACGACTAACAGCAGAAATATATACAAGACTAAATCTAGAGCGGGTCACAGAGGGTGCTGCTGGAAACATCTCATGACAAGATTTCAGACAGAACAGATCACACTGAAAACTGAACTAAATACAGCTGGCCATGAGTGAGCGAGTGGCCCAAAGTTAGTAAGCCTCAGAGAGGTGCTGCATAATGAGAGCACAAACGGCCCGACAGCTATGCAAGTCTCCTACTGGTGGCCACTGGAACAGCAATTCTGCTGAATAGTAACACAGTGACACCAGCAGGATGTCTGCAGAACTTACCGACCATGACAGATAAACTTCAACATGGTATGACTTACATAACTTCATTTTCATTTACTGATTGAAAACACGTGGAGTCTGATTTAAGACTAGTGCCATGTATTGTCATTTGAGAGTCTATGTAGCGGCGCTTAGAGCGTCCGCAAGAGTAAACTGCAAACGGGTGTCTGGCGCTATAACGTAGCATCGGCGCTGGACAAGTGACGCTGTAGTAACCTGTCCAGCAGTGATAAATGTGATGTCTGGAGGGCATTGTAGAAGCGCTCTCCCTGAATCAATGCATATGTAGCATCTTGAGGGAAAGCCGCCCAAGGTAACGCTACATATAACGAGTGACAGGCGCTATATGAAAAGAGTCTGTTTCTGAACACATATCCACCAGCACCAGAGCAAAAACATATGGAATCACATTGTTTCTACACTGTAACAATGACACTGCAATGGCAGTCCTGCACATACAATTCTGCATACATAATAAAAAATCAAAATAACAATATAAGTGTTTGGTTGCTGGGCAGAAGAGGCCACACAATAATAAGATCCTAAAATTAAGAAAAATAATTAATGAAAATGCTATTTATACACAACCAAATAAAACACTTTAAATGTATGGGATAATGCTGAGTGGCAGGTGCTATATGGCGCTTTACACTGAACTGCTGCTAGTAAAATATTCAACGCTACATGACGCTATAAGAGGTGCTCACCAGATTGACTTTCATATATGTGGTTTTCACATACTGCGCCTAGCCTTCACCTGATGCTATGTGGTACTACGTGGCATTAGCGTTTCTTAAATAAGGCCCCTAATTCTAATTGTACTTTACTCTTGCTAAATATGTGCTACTGAATGATTTCCCTTTCCCGTTATAATTTTGACTTTTTTGTTTGATTTGGTTCACTTTACCTTTTTTTAGGACTTCTGATGTAGTTTTAGGTCAAATGAATGCAAAAATTCACAAACTTTCACTGTACACAATAGTCCATTACCCAAGATGGGACTTTTCATGCATATTTAGCAAATTGTAGGCTACGGGTATAGAAGTAAAATAACACAACTAGCAAAAAAATAAATGAATAAAAAAGCAAGCAAAAACAACATACTACATACTAGACATACTACACCTAGATTACAATTAATTCAAATAGGAACTTTGCACAATACCCCTGATCTTATGTAATACATATTTTACAAATATATTCCAAGTTTTATCATTGACTGACTTACCATTCATCATGGAGAGGAGACTTGGAGCATACAGAAAATCACTCAGCCACAATTTAAGTCTCATTTATTTCAATACGTGCTTTGTGTTTTAAAATAGTCATTTTAAATGCGGAGTTACAATTCCAGAGGAAAGAGGATTGTGAGATGTATAGAAATTCAGGCCTCACAGTCCTAAGGAGATTATGCAGTTTCAGTAAGTACCATCAGAACAACTCATTCTACATCTTCTTTGATTTTTCGAACTCTGATTACATTTATTTGTCATTGTTGCATAGTGTGTTTTATTGGTATGAAGTGGTTTAGCATTAACACATAAAAAGTGCAACTGTTTTTTTAGCCTGCATTATCTCACAATACAAAAGGTTTTTTTTTTATTGAGGAAGGAAAACATAATAGTCCCTGTCTGGGCATAACATAAAAAAGAAACTCCCCTAATGTTTCCTGTAGTAGCTTCTTCGAGATGTGAAGGCTGATTTAAGACTAGCACCACATATTGCCATTTGTGCTCCTATGTAACTGCGCTCAGAGCGTCCGAAAGTAGATGCTGCAAACCAGGCTCTGGCGCTGTGACCTAGCTTCGTCCCTAGACATGTGACACTGTACTATCCTGTTCAGCATCGATACATGTGATGTCTGGAGGGCGCTGTAGAAACGCTCTCCTTGATTCACTGCAGCGCCTGAGTGTATCAATGCTAATGCCCCAAGGGAAAGCAGCCAAGGCAACACCACATATAACAGCAGGACAATGATACGAACGATAGGTAGCGCCAGTGAGGAGCGGCCAATGCTCGGTGCTGAAGCCCATATTTATATAAAAAACACAACACAACAACTGGACGCACTGGTGCCGAGTGCTATTCAAAAAAAAGTCTGTTTCTCACAATAAAAACCCCAGCCACAAAGCGAAACCACATTGAAATACATGGTTAACACACTGGAGCACTGGCACTGCAAAGGCAGAACGCAAAATACAATTCCTAAATCTAAAGTGTGAGGAACAATGCTAAAGTCTTTTGCTACTGCCCAGGAGCCAAGACACTCATTTTATATGAAAGAGGATCCCAGAAGCGGTGAGTACCCGCATGGCCTGCTCTTTGTTTTACCGGCGAGATGCACGGCGGTACGGCTCAGTTTGCGCTGCTAATTATTAAAGAGGGACTATGATCATTTCTGACAATATTTCCTCTTTAAAGTGAAAGTCCAGTGACCAAGTAAAATCCCCACCCTGCCACCCTCCCCCAGTGCTAGGACAGCATGGCAGCCACACTGACCATACTACAGCTTCCCCTGCTCTGTGCGCAAGCCCGTCTACCAAGTCAAGTGAATGGGCTGGCAGGGCTGCACATAGAGTGGGGGAAGCCACTCTATACAGCAGATCCAAGATAGGAATTGTGGGGTGAACATAGCAGGATCTTGGGTGAGGTACTTTTTTTTTAATTGTAACCCCCCCCCCCCACGCCCGGTTAATGGACTTCCACTAGCTTTGCAGGGCACCACCAGCAAAAGATAAGTATCTCCTAATTGGGGGTTTAACCAAAGGAGTCTTTGGAGAGATTCTGGGAGTGTGTGCCAGGGAGTGTATTTGATTTGTTGAGCTTGATGGTAATACCTCACCTAATGATTAGTTGTTTCCTGTGATGAACAAGAGTTTATGGCTTTCAAGGCCCATCTGCCAAAGTTTTCTCCATCAACCTCATAAAAATCAGACAGTTTCTGGATTCCATCTACAGTGAGTCATATTCTGCCTTGGTCAGCAGCTCTTTGACCTTCAGAAGCTTTGAGATATGTTGATGGGCTCTGGGAGCATCCCAGTGGAGAAACACCTGTCATGATTCATTCGTCAATAAGACAATTCCTAGTAGGAAAAAGAAATCTTTTAAACAGAGAAAGTAACTTTACAGTCTCTTGGGGCACCATGATGTTTAGTAAAGTCCAGCACCTCGATGGAACTCTTCCTTATGGATTCAACAGTCCTTGATTGGGACTGTGATACACAAAAAATTAAAATTGATGAATAGCCACACAGTATGAAAACCAATAAATAATATGTTACAGGCTTTGCTTATTCTGCCTGTACTTTTGACCAGTGGGAAAGAGGTAGAAAAAGGGGTGTTATTAAGCATAATGGAAGATTACCTAGTTTGCCGGGAACCTCAAAGGGTCTTTGCAGCATAGTGATAATGTACTTTCCCCCATGCAATACCACTGGAATTGCATTTATAATGCTTAGCTGATTGTACTGGGTTAGACATGCACAATTATGGACTGTGGGAGACCTGCAATAGACCTAGGAAAATGTTTGTGTGCAATGTGCTGGCTGCAGTGGTCCGTCAGCCTAATGGGGTAGGCTGGCAAATGTTGGACTGCATAAGACCAACTAGGGCCCTATGCTAGTGCAATCCTCAAACTGTACTTATGGAATATAGACCAGATGAGAAAATAGGGAGATATCATACCATAGTAGGCCCCGCCTTTCTTGTTTTTTTTATCTGTAAATCCAGAAGACAGATAAAAAAGGAAAGTTAATTATGCCAATGCTAGTCCTATGTATGTGTGTCCTCACACTTGAGAGAGAGGTGGCCATCTTTCTGTGACCCCATTTGTAAACAACTTGCAAGCCGGCATGACCGAAGCAGGGACTGCCCGCCCACTTCCCTCAGTGTGCCCCAACCCCCCCCCCCCCCACACACACACAATCAGTTTGTGTTCCAGGTGATTTCAAGTTCATTCCTAGTAGGCTCATGTTCAATTATAACTGTGAATATGCTAGCTCACAATGAAGAAAAAAACACAAATTAAAATGAATGCATTCATACCAGCATGATTTTATTAAGGACAGAAGCTGCCTGACTAACCTGATTGGCCTCTATGAGGAGGTTAGTAGAAGCCTGGACAGATGAGCGGCTGTAGATATAGTTTTTCTGGGTTTTGCAAAAGAATTTGACACTGTCCCCCATAGACTCTTATTGGGGAAATTGAGGTCTTCAGGAATAGAAAATACAGTTTGTAACTGGATTGAAAACTGGCTGAAAGATCGTGTGCATAGAGTTGTGATACCCCAGGGTTCAGTGCTGGGCCTACTATTATTCAACTTGTTTGTAAATGGATGATGATGGAATTTAAAGCAGTCTATTGTTGCAGATGACACAAAGATATGTAGCACAGTGCAGTCTATTGAAGACGTTCATAAGCTTCAGGCTGACTTGGACACTTTGAGTGTCGGGGCATCCACTTGGCAAATGAAGTTCAGTGTGGAGAAATGTTAAGTCATGCACTTGGGGTCTAATAACCTGATGGCCGAGGAGTAAAACTGGGAGAATCTGTGGAGAAGGATCTGTGGGTACTGGTAGATCACAGGCTAAATAACAGCATGCAATGCAGCTGATTCCAAGGCCACCAAGACATTATCATGCGTTGAAAGAGGCATGGAATCATGGGATAGGGATGTAATTTTGCCTATTTACAAGGCACTGGTGCGCCCTCATAGAAAGGACGCCCTGACTATGGAAAGGATGCAGAGGAGAGCCACCAAACTAAAGAAGGAAGTGTCTTATATAAAATAACTTCCCCCACCCCAACACCCTTGGTTGAACTTGATGGACATATGTCTTTTTTAACTGTATTAACTATGTAACTCTATGTAACATATTCATTACATTTGTCTGTTTATAGATAGGATTTAAAACCATTGATGTCTTTGTGTACACACCCTTGCATAACCTTGGTGGGTCTGATGGGGGGGGGTCCAAAGGACCAATTAGTCAGTCCTCTTTAAAATATGATTTGTTTAGCTGTTTGTTGGATTAGGGAGGTGGCTATGTTATTTTTGAACTACATTTCTCTTACCAGAAGCTTGCAGGATGGTATTTCAATGTTTTCATTGCGATAGATCCACACGTAATGTTCAGTCTCTTCTTCCTTCACTATTCCCACCACTGACTAACAGCTGAGTACAAATGTCAGTGGACTTCTCTGTCTATTTCCAGCTTTTTCCATTCACTGCTATTTGGATAAGGGATGGTTCAGGTGTCTTCTTACAGCCAGCAGCTAAAACTGGCGTGACTGGAAGGTCTTTTTCATGGTATACCAATAAAATGCAGTATAAATAGGAGATATTTGATTGTCAAAGTATTTTTTTAGAATAAAAATATTTTAGCAACTGTAGCATGCTCTGCAGGCTTACTTTGGCTGTGCAGTCTGCAACTCAACACACCCAACCCTCACACATGTATATTCTCTACACATGTATCCATTGTTGCCATTCTAAATTCCTGAGCCCCATACAGTAAAATCATATGTACCCCAAAATCTATTGCAATGTAAAAAAATTTCACTGTGAGTGACAGGGAGCGTAAAGGGCTTCCCAGCCTGCTCATGCCTAGAACTCAAATCGCTGGAGGCCCGAATACAGCCATACTGGCTATAAACTACACGTACAGGTTGGAAGGAGGGATGCCCAGATAGACAACCATGGCCAAGGGCAGTAGTTTTGGATATGCCTATGTTCATCCTGTGTTTATACGTGCCAAGCTTGCTTATATTAGTGAGACGGAATGAGGAGGAGTGTTTATTAAGAAACTCTGCTAATGTGAAATTAACATCTTTGAGCGCCGACAGGCAGAACCCTTTGTGGCATATGCCACATTGGTTCTGGTAAGCAGAGTGTGATGCTGTTGGTAAACAGGTGTTTGAGAAGTGTGGAGTAAAAGTTTTTATGGAATAGGAGTTCGGATTTGAGAAGTTCTGCCGCTCATTTTTGTACTTGTTTCTTTGGAGCCTAGTTCAAACTAGAGGACCAGTCATCCAATAGTTTAGGGGTGCTTCGTCAAGAGCAACAATGTAGCAGCCAGCAGGTCTCACATGAAGGATGCCATCAGGGTCAAAACCTCCTCTTTGTGGCAAGGTTTTCTGGGTCCCATACAGGAGTCTTGCCCTGATGGCAGCCCTGATGGGTTTCCTGTGGAGCAGTGTGTGACATCCAATGTCCTAATTTATATCATGATTCCCCCTTTGCATCATCCCCTTGCATTCCTACAAGCATCCTATAAGAAAATAAACAGAATTCTTCAAAGACTTCCTGGGCAGAGGGCAATAAATCCACTGCCTTCCAGGAACAGTTACAACCACAGTTTAGAGTACAGATTTACTAAAAGGGTAACTACAAATAATTTGTAGTAATAAAAGCCTAATAAAATATCAGCCTGCCCCCAGCACCATCCAAGGGGGATGGCGTCTGTCTTTTAGCCCCTTGGAATCTAGGATAAATCCAGGGGGAGAAACTGTTTCTGGGTCACATTCAGGGGGTCCGATGTGTGATCGTGGTGTGTCCTACCCAACTGCTCTTCCAATCCTCGGAGTCTTAAGACTTTGTATCCCTTTAAGAGTTATATGATTTTCAGTGTTTTCTCCCCTTTTATTTTCTGAATGTTTTTTTGCATGTCTGCATATTGTCATTTTTTATTATTTATCTTTTTATTTTTAATTAAAATTTTCTAACTAAGCACTCCTAACTGGGTTTACTTGGAGCTCTAAAACCTACCCTGGCTTCTGAAGATTCTATGACTGTTTGTAAATGTGTATTAACCCCATAGACTGTAAGATTGATTGTAACTAATCCATTGTATGATTGACATTGGATGTAACACAGTAGACCGTATAGGGCCACATTAAAGGAATGCTTGGATGTACTATGATCTGTAGAATATGTCAGAACTGTATGAATACTTAAAATACACAGAATATTAGGCAGAATATTCTCAGACCTGTTAAGGACTGTCTTACTTTAAGAAGAGTTGGGGTTGGTAAACATATTGACAAGCAATTCCTTTATTTATTGACTTGTCTGTGTGCATAGCGTGAGATTGGCAGGTAAGAAAGATGACTGCAAGAGCCCACCCAGTGAATCACCTGCACAAATGCGTCATCTCAGAGCCTCATCCATTCTCCTCGCATTGTTTGATGAAAGTGATGTATCAGCGTGTGGGGTGACAAACATTCCTGCCATCTGTCAGCTTTATAAACTTGTCTGGAATTCTTTGAAATGCTGGAGAAAGAGCTGAGATTATTTATCAGATTTCATGTTCAATTTAAAGATGGTTGGTGAGGTCATCCTGCGTGGGCAAGTATCCCACATGTGTGGCAGTCTACCAACGCATCCTGTGGCCAACAATAGCCAGATTCTACTTCACTGTAACTCTATTCTTCTTCTTTTTATCAATGTATAGCTAGATGTTTCATTTTATTATATCCACAAAAAACATGAATTGTACATAATCCACAGCAGCCAATATCATAATAATAATAAAAACTATATTTAAAAAAATAGCCTCTTTGGGAAACCTCATCCACCTCCTGGTATTCTCTGCCCTCTCACAGTTATTTGTAATCCTCGACTCTGTTTTCCCTTAATGATCTCCTGTGTAACCCCACCTTCTTGCTGGATGATTGTGTTACAGTTCCAGTATGTACATGTGCACTTTGCAGCAACTCCAGCCCCCACCCTGCTAATTGACCCTAGGCCTTCTGCTATCCCTGCTGGCCCTCATGCTCCCGTACTGCTACTGGACCTTAGGCCTTATGTTATCCTTGTTGGCTTCTCCTGCTCTTAAATCTGCTATGAGACCTTAGGCCAGGGGTGGGCAATTATTTTTTCCATGGGGCCACATGAGAAACTAAAAATATTGTGGAGGGCCGCTGAGCTATGGGCGTCTAAGCGACGTCTAAGCTCAGCGGCTCTGAGTGCGCTGGCGGCTGCATCTCGAGCTTCCCTCTAACAGGGAGCGCGCCCGCGCTGGCCATTCTCAAATGGCTGACACAGGCACGCGCCCTGCTAGAGGGATAGCGGGCATGCGGCCGCAGCTCGTGCATGCGCCATTGAACTGGGAAAGAAGGTGAGTATATGGGCGACCTGGGGGTTTCACACAGCGGGGCATCCCGATTTTGGATGCCCCGCGGGGAGGGGATCTATAAGATTCCCAGGCTGATAAAGCAGGGTTTTGGTCCACTTCAAACGTTCTGATGTGATAATTTCCCAGCCAATCAGAGAAGCCCTTGGCTTCTGGCAGTCTGGAAGGAGAGCTCATATCAGCTGGGGCAAAGTGTAAGAATGGTGGGCAGCAGGAAGGGGGCATGGTGAGAGCATGGTGGACAGCAGGAAGGGGACATGGTGAGAGCATGGTGGACAGCAGGAAGGGGGCATGGTGAGAGCATGGTGGACAGCAGGAAGGGGGCATGGTGAGAGCATGGTGGACAGCAGGAAGGGGGCATGGTGAGAGCATGGTGGACAGCAGGAAGGGGACATGGTGAGAGCATGGTGGACAGCAGGAAGGGGGCATGGTGAGAGCATGGTGGGCAGCAGGAAGGGGGCATGGTGAGAGCATGGTGGGCAGCAGGAAGGGGACATGGTGAGAGCATGGTGGGCAGCAGGAAGGGGGCATGCTGAGAGCATGGTGGGCAGCAGGAAGGGGGCATGCTGAGAGCATGGTGGACAGCAGGAAGGGGGCATGCTGAGAGCATGGTGGACAGCAGGAAGGGGGCATGGTGAGAGCATGGTGGACAGCAGGAAGGGGGCATGGTGAGAGCATGGTGGACAGCAGGAAGGGGGCATGGTGAGAGCATGGTGGACTTCAGGAAGGGGGCATGGTGAGAGCATGGTGGACAGCAGGAAGGGGGCATGGTGAGAGCATGTGGACAGCAGGAAGGGGGCATGGTGAGAGCATGGTGGAGAGCAGGAAGGGGGCATGGTGAGAGCATGGTGGACAGCAGGAAGGGGACATGGTGAGAGCATGGTGGACTTCAGGAAGGGGGCATGGTGAGAGCATGGTGGACAGCAGGAAGGGGGCATGGTGAGAGCATGGTGGACAGCAGGAAGGGGGCATGGTGAGAGCATGTGGACAGCAGGAAGGGGGCATGGTGAGAGCATGTGGACAGCAGGAAGGGGGCATGGTGAGAGCATGGTGGACAGCAAGAAGGGGACATGGTGAGAGCATGTGGACAGCAGGAAGGGGGCATGGTGAGAGCATGTGGACAGCAGGAAGGGGACATGGTGAGAGCATGGTGGACAGCAAGAAGGGGGCATGGTGAGAGCATGTGGACAGCAGGAAGGGGGCATGGTGAGAGCATGTGGACAGCAGGAAGGGGACATGGTGAGAGCATGTGGACAGCAGGAAGGGGACATGGTGAGAGCATGGTGGACAGCAAGAAGGGGACATGGTGAGAGCATGTGGACAGCAGGAAGGGGGCATGGTGAGAGCATGTGGACAGCAGGAAGGGGGCATGGTGAGAGCATGTGGACAGCAGGAAGGGGGCATGGTGAGAGCATGGTGGATAGCAGGAAGGGGGCATGGTGAGAGCATGGTGGGCAGCAGGAAGGGGGCATGGTGAGAGCATGGTGGACAGCAGGAAGGGGGCATGGTGAGAGCATGGTGGACAGCAGGAAGGGGGCATGGTGAGAGCATGTGGACAGCAGGAAGGGGGCATGGTGAGAGCATGGTGGACAGCAGGAAGGGGGCATGGTGAGAGCATGTGGACAGCAGGAAGGGGACATGGTGAGAGCATGGTGGGCAGGTACATGGTGAAAAAGAGACAGCAGGCAGGAAGGGAAAACACAAGCAAACGACATAATCTTTCTGAGCAGACTTACTGATGCTCTGGAGCTCCTACTCTGTCCTTCCAAAGTCCCCAGGTCTCTATCAGCTGCTCATCGGGTCTGGCTTCCTCAGAGGAAGGGAGAATGTGCCAGACCCGACGAGCCGAGCGGCCGATCAGCTGCTGCTTAACCTAAGCCTCTCACACTGTACACAGGCGATCACCTAAGTTAAGCAGCAGCCGATCGGCCACTCGGCTCGTCGAGTCTGGCATGTTTTCCCTTCCTCTGCGTCTCTTACTGGCCAGCTCAGCCCGGGCCGGTAAGAGCCTAGCAAAGGGCCGTATACGGCCCGCGGGCCGTACATTGCCCAGGTCTGCCTTAGGCCTTCTGGTAATTCTCTTGAGTTCCAGTCCTCCTGTGTTCATGGTACAAAGGCAGCAGTGCTGAAAGTAATGAAACTTCAACTGGGAGTTCTAAATCTAAAGCTGCTGCCTTTCTCTCTTATAAAGTACAATGTAAGCAGGATTAGTCATAATATACAAAGCTAGCCTATTGCTGTGTTACATTGCAACAGCCAGGCTTGTGGCTACTAAACATGGAACTATGGAACAAGAGCCCCCACCCTGCTGTCTTTACATTGTATAGCATTCACAAGCCTGCTATTATAATGGAAATCTAAATAATCTAAAGAATGCTGTATATGTAAGTGTACCTATGTCTTGTTGTCTTTTACCCTCTGTTTTCCCTCCCCAAGTCTGAGACCTCCAGAGGACTCTTGTGCAACCCCTGCCATCTGGGCCTCAGCCAAATTAGTGGATTGCTTTAGGCCTCTCTGTCACTTGCCAGGCCTCCTGTGCTCCAAGTGGTAGGCCACTTGCTTCTCTTGTAGCATGGACCAGTTGTGAGTGTGCTTCCTGCCTATCTGCTCTAATTTTGTTCCCAGCTAGTGACTCTGTCCACTGGTTCCTAGTTTGCGACTCTACCTGCCTGTTACTCTGCAACTCCTGTCCCTGGTCTGTGTCCAAGCCAAGTCTACCAGTGTTCCTATCCCGGTTCAGTTTTCAGTCCAAATGCCTATACACCAGCTTCCCAGTCAATCATCCTGTTTCCGCCAAATGCTCAGAATTCCTAAATGTAAGTAAAGATCCCTCTGGTCTTTTGAGGATATAAGAGTAAGCCAAGAATAATAGATATATTATAGGACTCAGTATATCAATTGTGCAATATCAATTGAGTCCAACACATATTTCCATAAGTGTCAATAGACAGCAATTCTTTTGCGTTGTCCCATCATAGGATCAACAAATTAAATATAAGTATTTAATAGAAAAAATAAAATAGACATACTTAGTCTATGGGGGTTATTTAAGAAACGCTAGTGCTAGGTAGTGCCACCTAGCGGCAGGTAGCGCTGTATGTGAAAACCACATTTAAGAAAGCGAATCTGGTGAGTGCCTCTAACAGCGCCATGTAGCGTCACATGTATTACTAGAGGCGGCTTAGCGTATAGTGCCAGCGCTCTAGGTTCAGGAGCCCCATGTAGTACCTTTCACTCAGTAGCGCTTTGCCATACATTTCAATGGTATTTTATTTGGTTGTGTTTAAATAGCGTTTTGCAATTGTAAACTTTAATTTTTTGGGCTCAAATCATTGTGAGGCCTCTACTGCTCTTCAAACAAACACTTTAATTTTTTATTTATGCCGAATTGTATGTGCAGATCTGACATTGCAGTATCATTGTCACAGTATTAAAACAATGTAATTCCATATGTTTTTCGCTCTGCTGCTGCTGTGTTATGTGTTGAGAAACAGACTTTTATCACACAGCGTCTGGTGCTCTATGCTATTGCACCGGCCCTGCTTGTGTGTAGTTTTTTGTTGAATATGGGCTGCAGCACCAAGTGCTGGACGCACTTTACTGGTGCTACCTATCGCTCGCTGCAGCATTGTCCTGTTGTTAGGTGTAGCGTAGTCTTGGGCGCTATGACCTTGGAACACTACATTGCGTTTGCGATTGGCTCTGCAGTGAATCAGGGAGAGCGCTACAGTGCCACTTGTCCGCCCGCTAATCTAGGTTATAGCGCCCAACACCTGCTTACAGCATTTACTAGCGGTCGCTTTAAGCGCTGCTATACAGACGCTCTCGTGGGATACGTGGCGCTAGCATTAAATCAGCCTCTATGTTTAGAAATTGTGGGTCTGAGTGTGTAATATACCTTAGTTCAAATGCTGTGGCTTGAGACTCACTGATAGGTTATATGTATGGTGAATAGAAACATGTTTTGCATTCTCGTGAATTAATAGTATGATGAAGAAGAGCACATAAGTACAACTAGAAAGTCGAAATGTACCCTGTGACCCTTTCAGATCTGGAACGAATCCAAAGTGGTCCTGATCAGCATTCGAAAACTGTAAAGTGTCACACTGGGCTGTTAGTCTTTGATCTGCTAAAAGTGAAATCAGCAGGGGCATATAACAATCTAAAAATAATCCCAAAAATACTCTCCAAGCATAATTCAAGTACACCTATATGCACAAAACTGGTGACTACGGTTGCTCTTGTCATTCTTTTATTTATTTTATTTCACAAGAAGACTAGTTTTCAAAAGATCCACTCGCCCCTTCCTTTGGTGGTTTAGAGGGAAGGGTCTTTTGAAAGCTGGTCAGCTTGTGGTAAGCAATTAAAGAATAGGAAAACTATATTAAGAGCAACCATGTGCACCTGGAATGACTACACAATACGAGTGCCTTATGTGGTCTTTGCTTTTCATAATGCAGACACATTTTCTCACCTATCCTTTTTAGCAAACATAGATCCTAGCAACTAGACTTACCTAACAGTATTTCTCTTCAAAAATGATTCTCAAGTCTGAATTAAGAGCTGGTCTAATTATTAGTGAAACTTCCTAAAGAAAAATAAAGCAAACCCAAGGGCCTTTATTCCTGTCCTGAGTTACATTTTATTAGATACTTAGGGTGGCATGATACACGAGGCAGCAAATCTAAGTTATTCCCCTTTTTCTTTTTTTGGAGATCTTACTTGTCCTACTCTGCATAACATTTGTTAAAGCTGGGGGGTTCAAAAGAAAATATAGAAGGACTACATTTTCCTTTTTAGGGTATACATCAGCAGAAGTTTCTCTAAGCCCCTAAGGCCTGTGAAAGCCAGTGCTGGGTGGTAACAGCAGCAGTCTCATAGTATCCCTAAGGCCTGTGAATGTCAGGAAAGGATAGTAACAGCAGCAGCCTCATGGAGTCCCTAAGGCCTGTGAAAACCAGTGGTGGGTGGATATCAGCAGTAATAGTCTTTCTGTGCTCCTAAGACCTGTGAAAACCAGTGAGGGATGGGTAACAGCAGCAGCAAATTCTCCGAGCCACTATGGTCTGTGGAAACCAGTAGGGCATGGTAACAGGGCAGCCACCTTATAGAGTCCCTAAAGTCTTTGAAAGCCTGTGGAGGGTGGTTAACAGAAGCAGCATTCTCTCTGAGCCCCTAAGGCCTGTGGAGAGTGGGTAACGGCAGCAGCAGCTTTAGTTCTCAAGGCCTGTGAAAGCCACTGGAGGGTGGGTGGCAGCAGTAGCAATCTCTCTGAGTGCCTAAGACCCGTGGAAGCCAGTGGAGGGTGGTAACAGCAGCAGCAGCCTCAGAGTCCCTATGGCCTATAAAAGCCAGTAGAGGATGGGTAACAGCAGCAGCACTCTTTCTGAGGCCTGAAGGCCTGTGAAAGCCAGCAGAGAGCAGTAACAGCAGCAGCATGTGGAAGCCAATGGAGGGGGTAACAGCAGAAGCACTGACTCATAGAATCCATAAGGTTTGTAGGTCTGCTAGTTGTGGTTGTGGCTAGTTGTGGCAAGATGTGCAGTTTCCCTGCTCAGAATTTCATGGGTTCCATGTTGTCATGGGACAGGAGGGACACCAGATATGCCACCACTTGGTAGTTTAGCTGCTGCTTTTTTGTGGTATATTGCTGGCTGCTTTGCTCAGCGGCTGGCTGACTCCAAGCCTAAATGGCTAGCTCGGCTACTGCTGCTGACCCTGACCCCCTTAGCAGTCATGGAATTGGAGAGTGAGCACTCTGGGTTCCCCTGATGACCACTCAACGTTGATGCTGGACCATGCTGGACCTCAAACAAGCAACAGCTACAAAGTAACTTGCGGTAGTACATTTTGGTGTCCCTCTCGGCAGGTTGAAAAAAATGGATATTTTACAGCTGGAAATTGCACTGTGGTGTGAAGATGGCTGGCTGCTGCATGAGGTAGACACTAATTGATATTCTTTGCTCGTACAGCCAGTCCAACATATAAAGGGAGGTGTTCCAACAGGTTGGCTTGCTGCAGATTATGCAATTTGGTGGTAGTCAATGCTGCCTTTGCGTTTCCAATTTATGGGCCTTTATGTAAAATGAGTATTGTCTATGTCTATGAGGATCTATTTCTGTATGTATAATCAGTTGCATTTGGCCAGTCATATATAGGTCAGGTCATTCAAGCAGGCTAATGTCACTTACAGGCTCAGAGGCTGGTCAGCCCACATTCCTTCATCAACAGAAGGTATTCCACCCAAAACCAACAACTAGTCTATAAGGTTATATAAATTCCTAAAACCAAAACCATAATTTGCAAAACCAGTTTCAGGGTCTGGGGAAAAGCCCAAGGTGTCACTGCAAAGCAGGTTTCCACAATTTTCAGGCTAGAAAAATGGGAAAGACAAGTCTGGAGATCAAAGGGATATCGTGGTATAACTGAGAAAGACAAGCCTGAGGAAGAGTGGCAGGAAAGCGAGAAGGGGAAGCTGCTAGCCCACCAGGACGGCCTTGCTATAGATCCGAGGAGAAACCAGCAACTGAGAGAAACTGCGGATACAGGCTAGAGAGTGACCCAGGAAGGTAACAGAGATAGCTGCTACTGATGTTGTGCCATAACTAACACCGGTTAGTGCTGCCAGGGAGGGGGGAGTATCACTGTGTTTCAAACAATAACCATTCATTTAGTTTTGGTGTCACTATATTAACTTGAGGTGTTCTTTGCTTTTCTGCATGGTTTTAATTATACATTCCCTGTGTGATTTTTGTCTCAGAATGTTGTTCGCGGTGTAAAATAATGGCTATTATATGTGGTGTTGCATGTAGGTGAAATTGTATTTTCTTCTGGCATTTTTCCAACAATATACCTCAATATTTACCATTTGTCTTTTGCGTGTATTCATTGCGTTATCATTGGTCAGTTATCATTGGACAGGATATATAATTAATATTTTAGTTATTACATTGTTTAGAAGATTAAATTGTTTACACCATGTATTGTGCATGGCACAGTCCTCCCCACTGCAATGCCAACACAATAGGGCTGATTCAGAGAGACATACAATGAATTTAGTTTTTGTGTCTGTCTTTTTTTCGTTTTTGTTCTGCTTGCGTATGAGTGTACGAGTGATTCTAAGCATGCATCGGGAGCCTTCTGTAAAGTGTTTGTCCTTTCGTACACCAACGAGGATGTCATTTTTCAGCGTTCGTTTTTCATTTACGTTACTTAGGAAACAGCGTAGGTTTCTTTTTTTTTCCAACGTCGCCTCGAACGAATGATTTACAAATGATTTACGCAATTCCATCGCAGTTTCTACATTCTTCATTTTGCGCCCTCAATGCTTACCTCAATTCCATCGCGGTTTCTGCATTCTTCATTTTGCGCCCTAATGCTTACCTCAATTCCATCGTGGTTTCTACATTCTTCATTTTGCGCCCTTAATGCTTACCTCAATTCCATCGCTGTTTCATTCTTCTTCATTTTGCGCACTCAATGCTTACCTCAATTCCATCGGGGTTTCATTCTTCTTCATTTTGCGCCCTTAATGCTTACCTCAATTCAATTGTGGTTTCTACATTATTCTTTTTGCGCCCTTAATGCTTACCTCAATTCCATCGTGGTTTCTACATTCTTCATTTGGCGGCCTTTTCTTTTTTTAATTCTTCCTACGTTTTACTGTAACCAACCCTTAATGAATTTTTATTTTACTTATAATGACACAGACACCAGTTTTCATTTTGTTTTTTTTATTAATAACTGGCAAATTCTTTTGTTTTTTTTTGTTTTTTTTGTAGACTAAGTTTTTTGGTTTTCAACAATGTTTTTTTTTATTTTCGCAGCTCCTGTATATCGCCCACCAGCCGAAACACCGTCGCAGTGAGTTGTGCTAATCTCGCATGTGCGGTGTCTGTAAAAAAAAAGAGAAATAAATTATTGCTCTGCAAATACATGTTTAAAAGCTGTGGATGGAATGCTTATTAGGTTGAAATCTAACTCATGAGGCCATATGTCATTATGCTAAGGAATTTCTTAAAGGAAGAGGCCATATGTCATTATGCTCATGACATTGACAATGGATTTTGGTTGATTGGTGATGATGTCATTTTCCACATACTCAAACTATTTACATTACAACTTACTTCTGTGGTGGGCGACCTCTGCTTCGGGGACCACCCTCCGCTCTGGGGCCTGCCACTGCTGGGAATGTGAGACTGTAGAGACATTTAAAATAGGATCACTTCTAATGTCTGATTGAACAGTAACCAATTGACACTTAGAATGTGTGTGTGACATCACCCACCTTCTCCATGTTCCTCCTGGGCATGATCTGCTGCAGTCTCAGCTCCAGATCCTTCACCCGCTACATATTCATCTATAAAAAGAGACTGCAAACAAGGAGTCCCACAACTCCCAAATCTGTCCTCCCAAATCAATGGCACCACTCACTTATGTAGATACAATTGATAGCTTCTTTATTAATTCAATAATTTATATGTACAGGTATATACACATATAAAACCAATTAAAATACATATATGCAACTGTGGAGAGGGGAAAAGGGGGAAGGGATAATATACACAACCCCCAGATGGCAATTGTGACTGAAACTGTTAATTCATGATATTATATATAAATGATTGATGTGGCCACTGCTCTAAATCCTGACTGGTAGTTCATATCCTGTGCTAAATCACTAATTATAAACACTAATAAACGTAATAATAATTTCCTAACCTATGTGCAAAAAGTTATAAGGTGCTAAGTGCAATGTGCAGACTATCTAAACGAGGACAGCCAGATAGAGACAATGCAGACACATATATAATAAACGATAGATTCACATCTCAGCACGGCCAGCAAGCAAAACCCCCCTCGCTGAGCGGACGCCGACGCGTTGTGTGACGTCACGCGTCACTTCTCCAGGGCACCACAGACACTCACACACCAGCCTGCCATGCTTTTATACCAGCCTCCCCCCGCTCCCCGCACAGTGCCGCACACCCCTGTAGAAAGGGAGACGCGCCCGGTCGGAAGCACGTCACCCAAGGCAGGCCACGCGCTGACCGGAAGCGCGTAAGAGGGCTGCTTGCGTTCCAGCAAACTGGAAGCGAATGCTCTCCGGTGTTTGCTGTAATAGATAGTAAGAGGCAAGCAGCGCGGGACATGGGACAGGTAAAGGTGAGTAACCATGGACAAACAGTCATTCCATAATTACCCCAAACAAACCATGACATATTCCCCATTACATATGAACCTGTTAAACAGTGTATTAAACATCATCCTAATCTTGTTATTATAATGCCAATCCATCATATTTAATCATAATGACACATACATATGTTACAGCAGTTTACAATTTTGCACATTATATCCTAAAATGGACATGTAATATATATGTATATAAAGGCTCTATTTTCTTTGGTAAATAAACTCAGCCTACACAAATCTTCTAACTATGACCTATGCTATATACAATATATTTAAATACAGCCTGAAAAAAGGAGGGGGGAGGGGGGAAGGAACAAGCAGGAAAAGGAGGGGAAAGAGGAAAGGAAGGAAAAACAAACAAAAAAGGGGGCTGACAGATCTAAATGCATGTAAATAAACAAAATTAGCAGCGAACCCTCATGCTCTATGGATATAATTAAGCAAAATTAATATAGACCCATATTCACATTGAAGATGTTTCCACAATATGGGAAAATTAATTAATAGGTTGGCACTCCATACCAAATAGAACAAGAAGCTATATGAGTAAGAGTGCCAACCTATTAATTAATTTTCCTATGTTTGATTCCTCAGGTTTTGAGCACCCATTGGCATTGTGGTTTATTTAAACATGTTTGAGGATGCTAACTCACTGACCACACAAAGAGCAGAAACACTTGCTTATATGCAGGCAGAGCTTGATGGTCTGGTGGCAAGGTATTCAGACTCCACCAGTCCATTCTCCTATGATCACATCTCACTTAAACGTCAATACGAATCAGTGAGTAAAAAACTGATTCAATATCAGTTACATTCACAAACTCTTATAGAATATTTAAAGGTGAAACGTATCCCAAGAGGCTTACGCCTGGAAATACGCCCCACCTTTTGTCGAGAAGACCCCAGATTTTGTGCCAATTGGTTCAAGATACTAAATAAATGCAGTCTAGACTTGATGGCCTTGACAATTGAGGGGATACATAACCAACTCAGTGACATTGAAAACTCAATTACCTCCCTCAAGACACAACTAGAGAAATATATTTCAGTCCCAGACCTTAAAAAATATCTGGAGGAAGTAAAAGTTCAGGTTGACACATATCACACAGGCACATTAAATTTCAAATTGAACAAATATTGAAGGGACGCAACTGACTATAGGGAGGATAGGGTTTACACGTGGCGTGACGATAAGAGAGAGAGAACTCGACAAAGAGACAATAGGGGCTCACCTATAGACAGTGATAGTAATAGTAGCAATTCAGACACCACACAGCAGCGTTTTTAGGGAGATCCAAAGGCCACAGGAAACAGACGCGAAGGGGCCATAGAAAATCCCGGTCGGCAGATGCTCACTCGCAGTCGCATGCAGATCACGACCTGACCATAAATCTTTCTAAACGGACATTGACGGAAGTTGAAAAACAAGTACTCAACAAGGGATTTGGATTCACCCCGACGTATAGAGGTAACCCAGTCGAAACGAATATTGATTTACAACATTTTTTCAGAACCATTAGATTGAAAGCACATTTTTCCCGTAGATACTGGCGATATGGGTCGCAATATCATATCGAAACTTCCTCCTGGTATCGATGTTTCCAAGTGTAAACCCAGAAGTAAGTGGTCTCCGCCCACAACACCCCCCACGGTAGAGACATTTATTAAATTAGTTGAACGTGATGTACAACAGTTGTATCATTGTACCACTAGTGGATCCAGGAATCCCAACAATTTAACCAAAAAGGAATTGAAAGCTCTACAAGACTTATCTAAAGATAAGAGTATAATTATTAAGCCAGCGGATAAGGGGGGAGCAGTAGTGGTCATGGGCCGCGAATTTTATCATCAGACCATTATGGGTCAACTAGCTGATAAGAGTGTCTATAGAGAACTTAAAGCGGACCTTCACTCTGAATAAGAGTCTATCTTATATGTTTCCCACACCCTGTACATACAGATTGTCCACATTAAAAATCATCCTACCTGCATCTACTGCATGTTATGAGCCTTTAAACATCCAAGATGGCGGCTTATGGAAGCCGCCATCTTATCAGGCAGCCTGCAAACAGGAAGTGCCTCTTGACTGTGCTGCTCTGCATTCTGGGACTGCTGACCATTACCTGACCCCAGCTCTGCTCTGTCTGAGCAAAGCACAGCTATAACCCGCCCCCCTGTACCTCTGCACTCTCCTCTCCTCAGTAAGTGTGATGCTTCTGAGTCAAGATGGCGGCGCCCGTATCCTAAATTCCTGAACAGAGTTGCAGCCCAGTGGGGGAAAGAATAAAAAGTTAGTGACTAAAAACTTAAAATATATTAATTTTAGATGCTGGGGAACCGTTTTTTAAGAGTTTGGGCTTTTCATTAAATCACGCTGAAGGTCCGGTTTAAGGAAAATCCACTTCCTGATATTAAAAGAGAACTTGATGGGATATTAGAACATGCTTTCAATAATGAGCTAATTGACAAAAAACTGTATTCTTTCATGAAATGTGAACATCCGATAACCCCGGTCTTATATATTTTACCCAAAGTTCACAAGGATCCATTAAATCCACCTGGTCGTCCGATTGTCGCTGGCATGAAATCCATATTCCAGAACGCCGCTACTTTCCTAGATAGGATACTACAACCCAAGGTACATGCCACCACATCATACATTCTTGATACCGGTGACTTTCTTAATAAGATCAATAGTCTAGGACTACTTCCAGAAAAATGTTTGTGCAGTATGGATGTGAGCTCTCTGTACACATCCATCCCGCACAATTTGGGAATACTTGCAGTGGAAGAAACATTGAGTACCATGGAGACCACTACAGAATTCAATATTTTCTGTATTGAATTACTTACACTAGTCTTAACCAAAAATTACTTTTTATACGATGACAAATATTATTTACAGCTTCAAGGGAAAGCCATGGGCTCTAATGTAGCCCCATCCTATGCTAACTTGTTCATGGACCGGTTCGAAAGACTTTTTGTATACACTGTTTTGAATACACACACATCAATCATTTCAAACACATATACTACTGTGGCTTCGATATATTGATGATATATTCTTTTTATGGCAGGGATCGGAAAGTGATCTTCTGACATTTACTAACAGACTTAATCATCATCTCCCGACCATCAGTTTTACATTGGAGCACAGTGACAATAAGGTACATTTTTTAGATGTCAAAGTAACCTTATCGAACAATAGCTTATCCACTGACCTATATACCAAACCTACAGACAGGACCACATTCCTACATCATGATAGTTTTCATTCTTCTTCTTTGAAAAAAAGTTTACCATACAGTCAATTTATACGGTTAAGATTATTCTGACGAACGCACATTTCTATCTCGTTCTGAAGAATTGATCGATGAATTCTTGACTAGAGGGTACCCAATACAAGATCTACAGATGGCTCGTGAAAAAGCCATGAGACAAAGCAGACAACAACTACTACGACATTGCCCTAGGGACAAACCAAAACGTATTCCAGCAATTTTGACCTTTTCTACATTATCACCTAAAATAGAACAAACAATCAAAAAGCATTGGCATGTATTAGGTAGCGAGCCAAAACTTAGAGAGGTTTTTGCGGAACAACCATTATTTGTAAGAAAGATTTGCGATTTGCGAAACAGCCTTATTAAAGCCGACACATATGTATCTAGGGACTCACGCCAATCTTACCATACATGGTTGCCACATAGCAGTACCGTAAAGGGTATGTACAGATGTGGAAGTTGTGCACAATGTAACTCGGTAATTAGAGGCGATACATTCAACCACTCCCATTCGGGCAAACAATACTCTATCAGAAATGTCTTTAATTGTAACTCCTCTTTTGTGATCAATCTCCTTAAATGCCCATGTGGCATGACATATGTAGGAAAAACCACAAGACCCCTCAAGACCAGAATTAGTGAACACAGAAGTGCAATACGAAAAGGGGATATGGATTCCCCCATTGCTAGACATTTTTTACAACAAAATCATCAAGTGTCCCAACTTAGGTTTATGGCCATCGATCACCAACCACCACTACGTAGGGGTGGCAATAGGGATAAATTATTACTTAAACGAGAATTAGACTGGATTTTCAGACTAGATACTACGTCTCCCAGTGGCCTTAATGAAGAACTTGATTACACTCCATTTATATGAATAAAGGGTGATGCCATGACACCTATATATTTTTCATTTGGTATCGTGTAATTATTTACCTTATGGACTTTGTTTCCAACAACTGATATTATATCCATTCTATTTCCCTGTTTATCTATCAATATATCTACATTGATAGGTATCTCTCTAAAAAGACACTGAATTTGCTGATAATTTGAATATTTTGTGCATTTCATTCCCCCTTTTTTCTAAATAGGGATATCTGTGTTCCCCTTAAGTGCATTATGTTTTATCATTTTCTATGAGGCTATTTGTCAGAATTAGAATCTTGGCCTCTGTTATCTTCTGAGATGTGATACATTGTGAGACTCAATTTATTTTTCAATCTCATATATAGATCGCCTATTTCTTTTGTTTTTAATTGATTTTAATTTTTTTTTTTTGCAGACCAAGAGTGAATTGCTTTCCCTGAATTGAAGGCTTTAGACATTCCCTAGCAAAATACCTCACTACTGTTATTCTTTCTGTATTTGTTTTGCAAACTATCTCGCACAGTTGCGCTGCCATTTTTGTGAAGTCCCGGATGCCGATGCCCCGTGCACCAGTACAAGATTCCCCTAGGCTGCGTGATGCCACTTCCGTTCGCTGGGTGGTGACGTCACTTCGGCCATCTGGGAATCGAGTCTGGAAGTGACGTCACGAGCGGCCACCGGAAACGCGCCGCTCGTGATGCGCACACACTGGCCAGCCGGGGGGAAAAGCCATTACTATAAAGACGCATTAGCTGCAGGTAGGAGGTATCGCTGCCCTGATGAAACGGCCGTGTGCCGTGAAACGTCCGTAACTTTATAGGCGATCATACTTCATTCATGTTCTTAACTTTCTATGCTACTGCCATTACATACTTGCATATTATCCTATTGTGCCTATGACTGGGTGTCATGATTATAACTTTCATGTATGCATATCATGTACCATCGGTCTGTAATATGATGACAGTTTTCAATTGCTGATAGAGATATATTTGATTATATCCACTTATGCATATACTTGTGATTTACCTTGATGATAACTCAGATATCTAACCTTGTATGCGATTTAACTGGGGACTACTGCATTAGCACCTGACCTTTTTTCTGAAAGGTAACCTTTTACCATTTGTATAGTCTTTTCTATTTACTGTTACAGTTAATGCTCATATATACATATATTATTTAGAGTCTTGGTGCATACAGCCTCCCCAGAAGCAACATACTTGGATCAGTACCCTTTTTTCTGTGTATATATGTAAATCTTGAGATATAGTCTATACTTGTATGTTGTCATCATATGGATTGTGTATATAGAAGTGTAAATACTCTTTTTTGTGACATATATATATATATATATATATATATATATATATATATATATATATAATCTTTTGTGCATATACATTTTGGTGTGCTTTGACTTCCTTATATTCTGTATTGTCCACAATATGGGTCCACATTAAAAAAGAAAAAATTTTCATAACAATATAAATCCCTATTATAAGACACTTTTTACATAAAATTAAAGCTCATTCAATGAATATAGGGCATATGCTGCAGAGAAAACTCTTCCAATGTTTACACATATGACTGCAGGAACATCGAGTTACACCCCCATATTCGAATCATCCCCTTCCAACTTCCTCTTAAGGGTACATAACCGGATCGTCCCTCGAATCTCCAATCCGGTTCATCCCTCCCATCTGTATCGAAAATCTGACCTGGATCAATCGCCTACGTGACAGCTCTGTGACTGAAACATAATTAAAACCTCATAAAACGTGAAATGTTAAAGTGAAAATAAACTAAAAAACACACACACCAAAATATAACAAGCAAGTTACTAAAACATGATTAAAATATGAAACTACTGCTAAGTGATCCTAAAAGTGACCATACCCTATAACCCCAAAAACGGTATGAATGCCAGGTCTTCATTTAGTCCTATGGAAGCCTGAGAACTCAGGTTGAAAATCCAGCGTAATTCTTTTTGTTGCAACAACCTTTTTATGTCGCCTCCCCGTGGACCCACACTTACCCTTTCAATGCCAATTACTTTTAAACAGCCAACATCACTCTGATGTTTGTTAAGAAAATGTGTGGCCACCGGGGGCACCATTTTGCCTAATTGTACATTTCTAGCAGCCAGATGGATACTAGACAGGTGTACTTGTATCCTCGCTTTAAGGCTGTTGCGCGTCTCGCCTATGTACATTTTGGGACATCCACAAGTAAGGACATAAACACCACCTACGGTCTTACAATTAATAAACTGTCGTATAGTGAAGCTTTTTCCCGTCTGTAAATTATTGATCACTTTACTCTTAACCATGTGAGGTCAAATGGAGCATCCCCCACATGGAAAATTGCCACTCATCTCTTTGTGGTGTCGCAATCAATTAGATGAAATATTGAAATGGCTGGCGCATACCCTGTCCCGTATATTCGGGCCACATTGTGCCGTCATGCAAGGTCCACCCCAGACCCACCTAGCCAAATGTGGGTCTGTTTTTAATATATCCCACTGTCTTTTAATATATGTTTAGAGTTTCAATTTCGGCCACTCACTATTGCGTATTCTTTTCTTAGGGACCAATAAGCATGGCCTTGGTGTTGTCTTGGCGCGTGCTAAAGCCCTGTCCACCACTGCCTTTAGGTATCCCCTTTTTCTGAAAGCGTGATGCCAAATCTCCAGCTTGTTGTTCAAATTCTTCCTCAGTGGAGAAATTTCTGCGGACACGCAGAAACAGCCCCGTTGGTATCCCCCATTTCAGATTGGCTGGGTGGAAACTCTCATAATTTAACAGCGAGTTGACTGCGGTCTACTTTTGATACAGACCGGTGCATAGTGTCCCATCTCCCACAACCATGATGGTGAGGTCCAAAAACGTTACCTGTTTAGGCGAAATCTGAGCCGTCAAGAAAATATTAAGACTATTTCCATTGAGATGATTCAAATACTGATTGAAGCATGCTTCAGAGCCCTGCCACAACACCAGTATATCGTCAATGTATCTGTACCAGCCCAACACGTGCCGGTAATAGCAACGCATGTCATCAGAGCAGACTATCTCCCTCTCCCACCACCCCAGGAATAGGTTGGCTACCCCTCCTTTTCCTGCTTGTACCTTCCCCCCCCTCCCCCTCCTTTTTTCAGGCTGCATTTAAATATATTGTATATAGAATAGGCCATAGTTAGAGGGTTTGTGTAGGCTGAGTTTATTTACCAAAGAAAATAGAGCCTTTATACATATATATTACATGTCGATTTTAGGATATAATGTGCAAAATTGTAAACTGCTGTAACATATGTATGTGTCATTATGATTAGAGATGAGCGAACTTTTGAAAAATTCGATTCGACTGATTCGCCGAATTTTCCGACAAAAATCGTTTCGACCCGAATTTATTCGCGACAAATCGCTATTAAAAACGGCTATTTCTGAGCCTCCTAGAGCCTCAATAGGGTTGTAAACCATTTTGCCTTGCTGTAACACGCATAGGATGCATGCTGGGTTAGTTAAATAATACTGTAAATAAATATCACATGCAGATCAGAGGCATCGTTAATAGAATCGCAGAGCGGCACAATTGCAGAGAATTGAAGTGGCATCACAATGAGGGGCAGGAGCCCAAACATTGCTTTAAAGAGACACTGGAGTTGGCAGCAGCAGGAGCCCAAAAATTGGATAAATCACACCCTGGAGTTGGCAGCAGCAGCAGCAGCTGCAGGAGCCCAAACATTACTTTAAAGAGACACTGGAGTTGGCTTCAGGAGCCCAAAGATTGGATGAATCACACCCTGGAGTTGGCAGCATTAGCAGCAGCAGCAGGAGCCCAAACATTACTTTAAAGAGACACTGGGGTTGGCTTCAGGAGCCCAAAAATTGGATGAATCACACCCTGGAGTTGGCAGCAGCAGCAGGAGCCCAAACATTACTTTAAAGAGACACTGGGGTTGGCAGCAGGAGCCCAAAGATTGGATGAATCACACCCTGGAGTTGGCAGCAGCAGCAGCAGGAGCCCAAACATTACTTTAAAGAGACACTGGAGTTGGCTTCAGGAGCCCAATAATTGGATGATTCACACCCTGGAGTTGGCAGCAGCAGCAGCAGCAGCAGCAGCAGGAGCCCAAACATTACTTTAAAGAGACACTGGGGTTGGCAGCAGGATCCCAAAAATTGGTTGATTCACACTCTGGAGTTGGCAGCAGCAGCAGCAGGAGCCCAAACATTACTTTAAAGAGACACTGGAGTTGGCTTCAGGAGCCCAAAAATTGGATGAATCACACCCTGGAGTTGGCAGCAGCAGCAGCAGGAGCCCAAACATTACTTTAAAGAGACACTGGAGTTGGCAGCAGGAGCCCAAAGATTGGATGAATCACACCCTGGAGTTGGCAGCAGCAGCAGCAGCAGGAGCCCAAACATTTCTTTAAAGAGACACTGGGGTTGGCTTCAGGAGCCCAAAAATTGGATGAATCACACCCTGGAGTTGGCAGCAGCAGCAGGAGCCCAAACATTACTTTAAAGAGACACTGGAGTTGGCTTCAGGAGCCCAAAAATTGGATGATTCACACCCTGGAGTTGGAAGCAGCAGGAGCCCAAACATTACTTTAAAGAGACACTGGGGTTGGCTTCAGGAGCCCAAAAATTGGATGAATCACACTCTGGAGTTGGCAGCAGCAGCAGGAGCCCAAACATTACTTTAAAGAGACACTGGAGTTGGCTTCAGGAGCCCAAAAATTGGATGATTCACACCCTGGAGTTGGCAGGAGCAGCAGCAGGAGCCCAAACATTACTTTAAAGAGACACTGGGGTTGGCAGCAGGAGCCCAAAAATTGGATGAATCACACCCTGGAGTTGGCAGCAGCAGCAGCAGGAGCCCAAACATTACTTTAAAGAGACACTGGAGTTGGCTTCAGGAGCCCAAAAATTGGATGAATCACACCCTGGAGTTGGCAGCAGTAGCAGCAGCAGCAGCAGCCCAAACATTACTTTAAAAAGACACTGGGGTTGGCAGCAGGAGCCCAAAGATTGGATGAATCACACCCTGTAGTTGGCAGTAGGAGCAGCAGCAGCAGGAGCCCGAACATTACTTTAAAGAGACACTGGGGTTGGCTTCAGGAGCCCAAAAATTGGATAAATCACACCCTGGAGTTGGCAGCAGCAGGAGCCCAAACATTACTTTAAAGAGACACTGGGGTTGGCAGCAGGAGCCCAAAGATTGGATGAATCACACCCTGGAGTTGGCAGCAGCAGCAGCAGGAGCCCAAACATTACTTTAAAGAGAGACTGGGGTTGGAAGCAGGAGCCCAAAAATTTGATGAATCACACCCTGGAGTTGGCAGCAGCAGGAGCCCAAACATTACTTTAAAGAGACACTGGAGTTGGCAGCAGGAGCCCAAAGATTGGATGAATCACACCCTGGAGTTGGCAGCAGCAGCAGGAGCCCAAACATTACTTTAAAGAGACACTGGGGTTGGCTTCAGGAGCCCAAAAATTGGATGAATCACACCCTGGAGTTGGCAGCAGCAGCAGGAGCCCAAACATTACTTTAAAGAGACACTGGAGTTGGCTTCAGGAGCCCAAAAATTGGATGATTCACACCCTGGAGTTGGTAGCAGCAGCAGCAGGAGCCCAAACATTACTTTAAAGAGACACTGGGGTTGGCTTCAGGAGCCCAAAAATTGGATGAATCACACTCTGGAGTTGGCAGCAGCAGCAGCAGGAGCCCAAACATTACTTTAAAGAGACACTAGAGTTGGCTTCAGGAGCCCAAAAATTGGATGATTCACACCCTGGAGTTGGCAGTAGCAGCAGCAGGAGCCCAAACATTACTTTAAAGAGACACTGGGGTTGGCAGCAGGAGCCCAAAAATTGGATGAATCACACCCTGGAGTTGGCAGCAGCAGCAGGAGGAGCCCAAACATTACTTTAAAGAGACACTGGAGTTGGCTTCAGGAGCCCAAAAATTGGATGAATCACACCCTGGAGTTGGCAGCAGCAGCAGCAGGAGCCCAAACATTACTTTAAAAAGACACTGGGGTTGGCAGCAGGAGCCCAAAGATTGGATGAATCACACCCTGTAGTTGGCAGCAGCAGCAGCAGCAGGAGCCCAAACATTACTTTAAAGAGACACTGGGGTTGGCTTCAGGAGACCAAAAATTGGATAAATCACACCCTGGAGTTGGCAGCAGCAGCAGCAGGAGCCCAAACATTACTTTAAAGAGACACTGGGGTTGGCAGCAGGAGCCCAAAGATTGGATGAATCACACCCTGGAGTTGGCAGCAGCAGCAGCAGCAGGAGCCCAAACATTACTTTAAAGAGACACTGGGGTTGGCAGCAGGAGCCCAAAAATTGGATGAATCACACCCTGGAGTTGGCAGCAGCAGCAGCAGCAGGAGCCCAAACATTACTTTAAAGAGACACTGGGGTTGGCTTCAGGAGACCAAAAATTGGATGAATCACACCCTGGAGTTGGCAGCAGCAGCAGGAGCCCAAATATTACTTTAAAGAGACACCGGAGTTGGCTTCAGGAGCCCAAAAATTGGATGAATCACACCCTGGAGTTGGCAGCAGCAGCAGGAGCCCAAACATTACTTTAAAGAGACACTGGGGTTGGCTTCAGGAGCCCAAAAATTGGATGAATCACACCCTGGAGTTGGCAGCAGCAGCAGGAGCCCAAACATTACTTTAAAGAGACACTGGGGTTGGCTTCAGGAGCCCATAAATTGGATGAATCACACCCTGGAGTTGGCAGCAGCAGGAGCCCAAACATTACTTTAAAGAGACACTGGGGTTGGCTTCAGGAGCCCAAAAATTGGATGAATCACACCCTGGAGTTGGCATCAGCAGGAGCCCAAAAATTGGCCTAAATACAAATATGTTTTGCACCATTTGGAAAGTGTAAAACGTGGCACCATGCTGAATCTAGTCGCATGCATCAGGCATTGGTGGGTGGAAATCCTGGCTGATCCATCCCTGATTCATTTTGACAAAGGTGAGTCTCTCCACATTTTTAGTTGACAGACGAGTTCTCCTCGCCGTAACTATGGCCCCCGCCGCACTAAACACCCGCTCAGATGGCACGCTACTTGCCGGGCAGGACAGCTTTTCCAGGGCAAACTCTGCTAGTTGCGGCCACAAATCAAGTTTGGCTGTCCAGAAGTCCAGCGGATCCTCAAGGTGTGTTGGCATGGTCATGTCAAAGTATGACATGAACTGCTGGTTCAGGTCCTGCTCCAGGTCTTGAGTAGCCTCACTATGCGGGTGTAGAAAGCTACTCATTAGCGACTGAAGACTGAGGCTGCTGCTGATGGAGCTGCTGATGCTGCTCCTGCCAACCCCCCCAGCAGCCATGACAGTGGAAGGTGAGCGCAGAGGTCCCCTCGAGTCAGACCTGCAAGAGTATGGACCATGGCGCAGATAGGCATCGGCCAACTGCCTACGTAGAATGTCTTTGTAGTAGTTCAGTTTGTCCTCCCTCTCGGTGGGTTTAAAAAATGCCCCCATTTTGTGCCGGAAGCGAGGGTCCAATAAGGTGGACAGCCAGAAGTCATCCCGCCGACAGATGGAAACAATTCTGGGGTCACTACGCAAGCACGTGAGCATGCTTCCTGCCATTTCGCAAGTGACTCGGATGGACTACCTGTCTCCATCTCCACTGCATACTGCCACGGTGTGCCCGGGTCCTCTGTCTCGCCTTCCTCAAAAACCTCTAGCTCCTCTGGCTGCTCCTGCTCCTCCTCTCCTGTCTGCTGACTAGATAAACCAGCCATTTCGCCAAGCCTAAACTGTGTTCTGCTGGGCAACTCCTCCTCCTCTTCCTCCTCCTCCTCCAGTTCAGCTCCAACGGGGTTCATGTGGCCGTAAGATGTAAACGCCATGTCTCCAGTGCCCTGACCAGCCATGGAATCACGTTGTTCATCCCGTAATCCTGCCGACTGACAAATAAAGTGGCTTCCTCAAAGGGCCTGAGCAAACGGCAGGTGTCACGTATGAGCTGCCACTGGTTGACATTGAAGTTACACAGGGGAGTCCCCCTATCTGCTTGGATCATCAGGAAATCCGTGATGGCTTTTCTCTGTTCATATAATCGGTCCAACATGTGAAGGGTGGAATTCCAACGGGTGGAAACATCGCAAATCAGACTATGTTGGGGGATACCGTTCTGACGCTGTAGCTCAAGAAGGGTGTGTTTGGCGGTGTATGAGTGGCTGAAGTGCATGCAAAGTTTCCTTGAAGTTGTTAGGATGTCTTGCAGATGGGGGGAACACTTCAGAAACCGCTTGACAACCAGATTGAAGACGTGAGCCATGCATGGTTCAGGCTTCCTTGGCGTAGCGCAGACAAAATGTCTTCCCATTGTCGGTAACCATGATTCCCATTTTAAGTTTTCTTGGAGTAAGCCATGTTTGGATTTCCTGATGAATAAATTTAAGCAGTTCCTCCCCTGTGTGACTCCGTTCGCCAAGACAAACCATGTGAAGCACTGTGTGACACCTCCGTGCCCTGCACACATGGTAGACTGGAGGGGCACTGAGACTTGAGCCTACAGTGGAGGGTGAGGAGATGGCGGAGGATGAGGAGGCCGAGTCGCACAGTGTCACAGGCCCAACGGGCAGGGAGCGCGGAGGCCGAAGTGGCGTGACCTGTCCAAGTTGCTGCTGCAAAGGGACCACATTCACCCAGTGGGCCGTAAACGACATGTACTGTCCCTGACCGTAGTTACAGCTCCAGACGTCGGCACTGCCGTGCACTTTGCTACACACCGACAGGCTCAAGGACAGGGCCACCTTCTGTTCAACAAAAGTGTGCAGCGCTGGTACTGCCTTCTTGGCAAAGAAATGACGGCTTGGGACTCTCCACCTCGGCTCGGCACAAGCCATCAGTTCTCTGAAAGGTGCAGAGTCCACCACCTGAAAAGGGAGCGACTGCAGCACCAGCAACTTGGACAGGAGCACATTCAGCTTCTGCGCCGTAGGATGAGTGGGCGCATACTGCTGTCTCTTGGACATGGCTTCGCTGATGGATTGCTGGCGGGATGCATGACTTGGAGGAGGAGGAGGAGGAGCAGGAGCGACAGAGGATGGGTATGACGCACAGCTGCCTTCGGCTGAGGTGCTGGAGCCTTGGCTGGCAGAAATTGGCAGCGGCGTGCCACTCGGTGAGGAAGCAGTCTGGCCCACCTCTCCGGAGCCTAGGTTCTCCCAGGCCGCTTTATGGTGACGCTGCATATGTTGACGCAGGGCCGTGGTGCCAACATTTGGACCCTGGCCACGCTTCACCTTCTGCCTACATATCTTGCATGTGGCCATGTTACCCTCCTGCGGATGCTTCAGGAAAAACTGCCACACTGCCGAGTAGCTACTTTTCCCACCAACAGGCCTCACTGATTCGCTGCTATTGTCGCCAACTCCAGGAACCCCTGCCCCACTACCTCCCGATAAGGTAGCCTGCCGCGCAGCAGGTGCTCTAACCCGGCCCCGGCCCCGTTTGGCTCCAGGCTTTACAATTGTGCCCCCATGCTGCCTGCCAACCATGCTGCTAACACCTTGCTGCCTGAGCTGCTGACTCCAGGGCAACCTGCGCCCCTCTTCTCCTGATGATGACGATGAAGCCCCTTCATCACCCGGCTTCCAAGTGCGATCGGCTTCATCGTCATCATCACCGAGTTGTGGCTGTACGTCACTGATGTTCGTGGATTCGTCAACAGTGTCTGGCGCAGGAGCTGGAACGCTCGCAGCACCCACGACACTGTCCACATCACTATTTGTCTGCCTAGCTAAAGAAGCCACCTCCATTGTGATGATGTTGTTGATGAGCGCATTAACCAATCTACCACGGCAGATGCTTTACTGGTGGAGACCCGACCGCTAGCAGATACTGGCAGATTAGGTCTCTCAGCGTGACTCCTGCTGCTACTGGCCCCCAGTCTGCTGCGACCTCTGCCTGCGGAATCTTGGCCTCTGCCACTCCTCTTTTCACTTCCAGGCACTTGTCTGCCCAACATAGTCTAACTGGCGTGGTAGTAGGTGATATTTTAAGAACCCCCAGGCAGCGGTGGGTCTATATGAAACAGAATATAATGCACACCAAAAGTGAGCAGTAACACTCAGCCTCCAACAGGCCTGCTTAGTGTAAATAAGAGAGCTGCTTAGTGTAAATAAAGAGGGGTATGGTATGTTACAGAATGGGATGCCCCAACAGCAGAGCACCTGGGAGCAGTAGTACTATGCAAAGCAAAAGTGTCTTTATCAGGCCAAATTACTTTTAGAATAAGTGCAAAGGGTTATAGTAAATAGAGGCTGGTGTAGTCACAGAATGGGATGCCACAACAGCAGTGCACCTGGGAGCAGTAGTACTATGCAAAGCAAAAGTGTCTTTATCAGGCCAAATTACTTTTAGAATAAGTGCAAAGGGTTATAGTAAATAGAGGCTGGTGTAGTCACAGAATGGGATGCCACAACAGCAGTGCACCTGGGAGCAGTAGTACTATGCACAGCAAAAGTGTCTTTATCAGGCCAAATTACTTTTAGAATAAGTGCAAAGGGTTATAGTAAATAGAGGCTGGTGTAGTCACAGAATGGGATGCCCCAACCGCAGTGCACCTGGGAGCAGTAGTACTATGCAAAGCAAAAGTGTCTTTATCAGGCCAAATTACTTTTAGAATAAGTGCAAAGGGTTATAGTAAATAAAGGCTGGTGTAGTCACAGAATGGGATGCCACAACAGCCGTGCACCTGGGAGCAGTAGTACTATGCAAAGCAAAAGTGTCTTTATCAGGCCAAATTACTTTTAGAATAAGTGCAAAGGGTTATAGTAAATAAAGGCTGGTGTAGTCACAGAATGGGATGCCACAACAGCAGTGCACCTGGGAGCAGTAGTACTATGCAAAGCAACAGTGGTTAACCAGGGTGAAACAGCTAACAAAGCCAGTGACCCAGGCAGTAACACTCAGGCTGCATGAAAACAAAAAAAAAATCCCTGTCACTGCATCCGTTTTTTTCCTACCTTTCCCTGCTTCTCCCGGACTTCCTGCCTGTCTCCCGCCTGTCTATTGGCTGTCTACTGGCTGTCCCTAACTCTCTACCTATCTCTCCCTGAATACAGTCTGCAGTGTCCTCCTGAGTCCTGGCTCTCACGAATGCAATAGACAAATGCGCAAAAGCAAGATGGCCGCCGCCTTATATAGCGCTGTGACGTCACCGGGCTTGCTGGCTGCTGATAGGCTGCATGTGACTGTCCCAGCATACACTGCCCCAGCTTAGATGTCTGGACATGTCACGTAGACCATCCTAGAATGCCTGTCATTGAAATGAATGGATTTTAGAAAAAACTTCGCTCGATCGAATCGCGGGGAAATTCGGATTCGATCCGAATCGAATTTGTCATGAAATTCGGATCAAATCCGGGTTCGTCCGGATCGATTCGCTCATCCCTAATTATGATTAATTATGATGGATTGGCATTATAATAACAAGATTAGGATGATGTTTAATACACTGTTTAATAGGTTCATATGTAATGGGGAATATGTCATAGTTTGTTTGGGGTAATTATGGAATGACTGTTTGTCCATGGTTACTCACCTTTTCCCATCCCATGTCCCGCGCTGCTTGCCTCTTACTATCTATTACAGCAAACACCGGAGAGCATTCGCTTCCGGTTTGCTGGAACGCAAGCAGCCCTCTGACGCGCTTCCGGCCAGCGTGCGTCACGTGGCCTGCCTTGGGTGATGTGCTTCCGGCCGGGCACGTCTCCCTTTCTACAGGGGTGTGCGGCACTGTGCGGGGAGCGGGGGGAGGCTGGTATAAAAGCATGGCAGGCTGGTGTGTGAGTGTCTGTGGTGCCCTGGAGAAGTGACGCGTGATGTCACACAACGCGTCGGCGTCCGCTCAGCGAGGGGGGTTTTGCTTGCTGGCCGTGCTGAGATGTGAGTCTATCTTTTATTATATATGTGTCTGCATTGTCTCTACCTGGCTGTCCTCGTTTAGATAGTCTGCACATTGCACTTAGCACCTTATAACTTTTTGCACATAGGTTAGGAAATTATTATTAAGTATATTAGTGTTTATAATTTGTGATTTAGCACAGGATAGGAACTATCAGTCAGGATTTAGAGCAGTGGCCACATCAATCATTTATATATAATATCATGAATTAACGGTTTCAGTCGCAATTGCCATCTGGGGGTTGTGTATATTATCCCTTCCCCCTCTCCCCCCACCCTTTTTCCCTCTCCACAGTTGTATACATGTATTTTAATTGGTTTTATATGTGTATATACCTGTACATATAAATTATTGAATTAATAAAGAAACTATCAATTGTATCTACATAAGTGAGTGGTGCCATTGATTTGGGAGGACAGATTGGGGAGTTGTGGGACTCCTTGTTTGCAGTTTGTTTTGCTAGTGCACGATTGTGCTTCTGTCCTCTTGTGTGCACTCTTAAATAGATTCAGGGCTGGAGTCACATACCGGAGGCTAATGGCCGAGTCAGTTTGTATGACTGCCTGCCCATGCCGTGACGCCCCTCCTCTGTGAATAGGTCCAGGGGCTGCTCTGACGCAGCTACAGAGGAGGGGTAGGAACTTGGCCCTGGAGATCCACCACCTTCACTTGCTGGTGCAGATTCATGTCGTACTGGCCGGACATCGCGCCTCCGGGTGGGTCGAATGCGATACTCCATTTCAGATACTAGCAAAGAAAAGCATTTCTAATTAAAGGCCCACCTTCTGTGTTTGTTACATCTAGCATGAAATCGGTATGTACTTACTTGGGAAATGGTTCGCCAAAAATCGCCGCACCCGGGGCATGTGAAGTCGTTTCAGGTCCGACCAGTGCTGCATGATCTGCGTATAAGTGAAGGTGGTGTCCGTTTCCTGTTGGATCCTGGCCACTATCTCCAGGGCCAGATTCCTCTTCTCAAAGGCGTTGGGCAGGTAGTCGTACCTGCGCTCAAGCATAGTCTAAAAAACACAAAACACAATAGTTGTTAGATCAAACAGCATACAAATATCATTCCCAATTTGATCAGTTGACTAAATGACATTCCACAACACATTTCTAGCCTTAACCTATCCTTCTAGATGCAAGTTCTGTTTGGCACGGAGTTTAGATCGCTTTTAAAAACAACTGTTTCTTCCTGCGCTTCCTCAAGGCCAATGCATGCATTTAGATGGCAAATCAAAGTCCGTACAATACACTTACGAGCATAATCAGATCTTGTTTTTGGGGGGTGAAGATCGTGGGCGCCATCTTTCTTCTTGGCGCCGCAGATAGGTAATTCCCCAGCGGTTTCCGGGTTCCGAACGGCCGGACGGAGGATCGTATGCACATGTACACGTCATACCCAGTCATTTCTATTTAAAGGGTAATGGACACACAGCTCATTCTCTTTGTGATTGTCATCATGGCACCCCAAAAAACTAGCGCTAAGCAACCAGCAGCAAAGGAGGCCAAGACAAAAAGGCCAGAGCGGCATGAGGACACTTCATCCTCCAGACCGAGCACTCGCTCGCACAAATCTCCTACAAAGGTGTCTGAAACGCGGAGCAAAAGTGGCCACCACAAGGCGACATTGGCCACAATTCCAGGACCGTCAAAAACTTAAAGCACCCGCAAAAGTTTTGAACCTTCCTCCAAGAAGAAGGCCCCGCGCGCAAAATAAATAAAGGGAGCACAACGTCCAAGGGGAAAAGTAAGTAGAGGGCGAGAAGCCTGAGCCCACCAAGCACATTTGGCACCGTCACACGTGGAAACCAGCGAGACCTATGCAACATCCACGGCTGCAAGTTCTGTGGCCTCAAACATTTAAAAATCTTGGGAGACCCCTACACATGTCTGTGTCATGCACTACCCACACATTGGGCGCCCTGCTAACCGGAGAACTGACCAGAGAAATATACATTAAAACAATGGTTAAATGCTGGGCTGGCAAATAACACTAAACAGGCATTGATTATGCCAAAGACACTCAATTTATTATCAAAATTTGTGGCACAAAACAAATATATACATGAATTTACACACACCACAATGAGCAACTAAAAAGCAATTGCTATGCTAAAAATTACAAAGAAGAGGGCCCCCGCCAGGAAAGCCCTGGACTCCACTCATCTTTCCATGCACAGTCCACACATACCAGCTGGTCAGCCTTTAACAAGAGGGACAACTGTCCACCACTAGGTTGCAGCGCCTTCGGATGTTCCCCCTAGGCAGAATTAATAAGAGCCAGGAAAAATGTGTAAAGTATGGAGCGTCACATAAACTCGCTAAATTCCAAGTGCATACAACTTCCAGCAGGCTCACATGCGCGAGCACATGTATGGCAATTCAAGACACTGGAGACTGAGCATGGGAGCGTCAGACACGGATGAACTAGCAGCGTTGGCTCGGCCGCCAGCTGACGCTGCAACCGCAGGCAGTAATCTCACCACCCTTGATAGTCTGGCATCTGCGTGTCTGCCTCCCTGGGTACTGTGTCACACATCCTCGCGCTGCTCACGTGATTACAGTTTCATGCAGCCTTGTTACGTTGGACTACGTCGGAGGGGGCGTGGTTGGAAGACCCGTACCACGCCCCCTCCGAGGTAGTTAAAGTGTGGCCAGCTGGTATGTGTGGACTGCGCATGGAGGGATGAGTGGAGTCCAGGGCTTTCATGGCGGGGGCCCTCTTCTTTGTATTTTTTAGCATAGCAATTGCTTTTTAGTTGCTCATTGCGGTGTGTGTAAATTCATATATTAGTTTCGTGCCACAAATTTAGATAATAAATTGAGTGTCTTTGGCATAATCGATGCCTGTTTAGTTCTGTGGCCTCCCAGCCAATGACCCCCAGTCCTAATGCCTAGTCCAATCTTTTTCCAGCAAGGTGACGGCCTATTCCTCACCACACACCCAGCCAAGAATGTCCCCTGAATTGCCACCAACAAGACAAGAGCCAGAAGAACAACCATTAGGCCGAACCTTGCGCCGAGGCCAGTTGATCGTCCGGTTTGGTGAGGCACAAACCCTAGCCTTGGCAAGTGGCCTTACACTGCATTTTGATGAGCTATATGGGCGCAATTCCAAAGCAACCAGCAAAGTGAGAAAAAAACAAATCTGGGAAGAGCTCACCAGACAGGTAATTGCAGTGGGGGATGAGAGGAAAGATGTGGAGCAGATCCAGAGAAAAATATCTGACCTAAAATATGCAGTAAGGAAGAAGCAGAATAAACGGCGCAATCACAGGTACATATTTGCTGTTGGGATTTTGCCGCTTGTTGTAGTGTCCACAATGCCAAATAATGTTTATACTCTTATTTTCAGCTTGCAAACAGGTGGAGGCTTCCCCACAAAATTACAATACACCAGAGCTGAAGAAATGGTCTTTGCTTTGATACACCCCATCGCATTACAGGGCCTCTCTGGCAGGCACGACACGGACAGCCAGGACATTTCTGCAGGTTAGTAATGACTGTTTTAATGTGAGATATTGTAAACTTTGTAAATGATGCTCACAGCCAGGTATGAACACAGGCACCTAGGGAGTGGCTTTCAAGGGAGGTTACTGTTGTAGGCGGGTGTTTAATGGCTGAGGAATGGGCTTAATGATGGACACTCTCCCAGGGTGCAGTAGTTAATGGTCCTTAGAAAGGTTTTCAGTCCATACACGACCTTTAACATTATTGCTTGTAAATCTAAAACAATTTTTCTTACCAAAGCACTGCATGTGATGTGATTATAGTAAAAAAATGACAATTACTTCTTTGTCTTTCTACCACTGGGGTTCTAGCTGTGCTTTGGTCAGACAAACTTGAGCTACGGTCAGGGACAGGTCAACATTGCAAGAATGCACAACAGCATACTCAGAAGCCAAATGCTATTTGCAAGACTGTTGGCCCCTAAGGCGCCATTTTGTATGTGTAAAGCCTCCTAACATGCAGGACATGCATGTTTTTATTATTTAAGGTGACCAATCTGTAGGTACAGGGTGAGTCATACATATAAGTTAGACTCAGATTCATTGGGAAGTCAACTTTAACCATTGGGGGAGTTGTTATTCCTGGTTGCCCATGTGTGTTGTAAAGCATATGTACTCTTCAGCCTCATCAAGGGATGTTTGTGTGTTTACGTGCCTTTTACTTTTTACCACAGCACAGCATCCTGCCTCTGGAAGTGTGGAAGCCTCCTCCATTGTTTGCACGCCGTCTACTTCCCTGCTGCCTAGGACACAGAACCAGATTTATAGGGTAAGTGTACTTTACTGAAACTGGTGATGCATGTGAATGTTCCCAGATTTAGCCAACAATCTGACACACTTTTCCACATGTCCCAACAGACTCCCCCACTAATGGATGTAATCCTGGAGATGGAGGAAGATGATGCCTTCGCTATTTACCCCCCTGGAACCTAATCTGCCACTGCCCCAGCATCCTACTGCACCAAATCCTCTGCAGCAGAGTGAAGCTGGATGCATGCTGCCAGCCCATCGTGGGCAGCAGGCTGAGACTGAGCCTACAGTCCCCAGTGGTAGCTCTGCTGCAGAGGTTTTACCTAGTACATCTGGTACTGTTGCTCACCCTAGACGTCCAGCATCTGCAGGAGCTCTAACCCAGGGAATTGGAAGACGCAGTCAACAATGTTGACCAGTTTCCCAGGGGAGGCGCGTGCCGCATGGCGCCATGACAGCCGTTACTTTCGGCAGGTGACTCAAAGAACAACAGAGCAGATTACTGCACAATTCGAGAACTTAAATACTACATTCACCACCATGCTGACTGAATTTAGGATGAGCAACAGCCAGATGGCAGAACAAATGGCCACCTTAAATACTAACTTCACTGCCATGCTAGATGAATTTCGAACTAGCAACAGACAGATGCTGGAGCAGTGGCAGATTATGAATGCCACACATGCCCAGGTGTTTGGCCACCTCCAAGGCCCACCACAACCTTATTATGGGCAACATCAATATTAATTTTTTGCCCTGGATCTGCTACCCATCTTTCCTCTACATCCCAACTTTATTTACCTTTGGGGCGAGCGCAACCAAGATTGGTTTGTTTATGGCATTGCTGGTTTGTTTTGGAATTTGCCCATATAGCTCATTAGAGTAGTCACATACCCCACTAGCCAATGGCTGAGCTTAAGCCTCAGTGGAGCGGCGCTCAACATCCCACGCAGCAGCCTTGGGCCTAAGGAAATGCTGCCTGCCTCATCCTGTTGGTTGGCAATATTGGGGGACATTCTTGGCTGGAAAAAATCCACATTTGGCGATGGAAAAGGTTGGATTGGACTGACATGGGATCTGGCTGTTATAGGCTGGCAAAATTACAAGCAGGAGAGGGTGTGTATGTGGCCCTATGTATCCCTGGCCGACTATTCCCCTTGAAAGTCGTGCTCCCTATGGTTCTGGATGATGGTGGGCGGGTAAACTTGGGCCTGGAGTCAGTTACCTTAGAACTCCTGAATGTGGCCAATTACTAGAGGCCAGGAGTCTGGCCCAATTTATAGTTATGTTTGAAAATGTATGTACATGGAGTCTGCGAGTGCCCTTCACCCAAAATTTGCCATATTTGCTGAAAATGCATGGAATTTGACTTTAGCTGTTCTTGCTTAAGTTGGTGCATTCATGTTTTTGTTGTTTTTACATTAATGAAGGTTTGTCATGACAAACATGAGAAAATAAACTGCATTACACTCAAATCATGTGTAAAATGTTTTTTAATTAAGGCATTACAACGTTGTTAAAAAAAAAAGGCCTTCACATAGCCAACAAAAACAACAAACAGACAAAAAAAAATAAAAAATAAACAAAAGTTAAGAAAAATGAGATTCAATAGCATGGGCACGGACAAATTGCCCAGAGGCACTCGGGGGGCCATCATATATGTCATCTGCCTCCTGCCTTAACATAACGGGGGACACGCTGCATCAGGGCAAAATTATGCAACACGCAGCATGCAAGGATGATTTGGATGACCCTGTTGGAGTCATACTGCAGTGCCCCCCCTGTATGGTCCAAACAACGGAATCTGGACTTCAGCAGTCTGAAGGCCCTCTCCACTACGGCCCGGGTCTTCCGGTGGGCCCGATTATAGGACTCCTGGGCAGCATTCTGCAGGCGAAGAATAGGCGTCAGGAGCCAGAGCATGAGCGGATATCCAGAATCCCCTGAAACAATAACAAAATACGCACATAAATTACACATTCTAAGCAACATTATTGTTTAACATGTCTTCAAGGGCTAAAAACAGCCATAGGTTAAGACATGGGTCATCAACTATATTCATAGCCATACAGTGAAAATGGAAAGATGGAATTTGAGCAAACTTAGCCAGGAGCCATCCACCAGATAATTCTCCAGACTCAAACCGACGAAATAAGCCGGAGCTCCTCAATATATATGCGTCATGGGATGAGCCTGGATACCCTGCAAGTACACTGAGGAATCGCATGTCCGGTCCAACCACTGCTTGGATATTCAGCGAGTGACCCATCTTGCAGTTCCTGAAACCAAAAATAAAGGTAACCAACTAAAAAACCTAAAACAAAAAAAAAAAACATGTTCTACAAACTATAAATAAATAACAAAGGACATAAGTTAAAAAACAAATATTATATGGATGTGTTCGAAAAGAAAGTTTAACATGCTAAGGTCAGCATTAAAATTCTATTATAAGGCCTACATGAAAAGTATTGATGAAGGTATGCATTGTAAACTGTTTCAAAGGGACATTTGAGAAGGAGGGATTAAGGTATGCATTGTAAACTGTTTCAAAGGGACACTTGAGAAGGAGGGATTAAGGTATGCATTGTAAACTGGTTCAAAGGGACACTTGAGAAGGAGGGATTAAGGTATGCATTGAAAAGTGGTTCAAAGGGACACTTGAGAAGGAGGGATTAATAGATAGTTTCAATTAAGTTTGGCTAAACAATATAAACAAATTACATAATTAACTTACTTATAGATGTACTCATCGGCTGCGGGAGGGACCAATGCAACATGTGTGCAATCGATGCCGGCAATATTATAAAAACCCAACTTAAGCACGTTACCTTTCTTCTTGTTTATTTTCAGCTCCTTCACATATTTTTCCTTTTTAACCCTTTCCTCCTATATTGTCCTCTTTCTCTCTCTCTCTCTTTCTTTCTCTCTCTTTCTTCCTTCACATTTCCTCAATCCTTTTCTCTTTCTATGTCATCTTATTTTTTTATCTTTTCCTCTCCTTTTTCTTTTTCACATTCCCTCCATTCTTTCTCGTTTCATCTTCTCTTCATAATTCATTCCTTTTTCCTTCTCTCAATCTTTTTATCACATTTCCTCCTACTCCTTTCTTGTCTACCTTCAATCTTTCTGTTTCTGCCTTCCCTCTATTTTCCTTGCCACACCTTCCCACTGTTCTGTGTTTCCTTTCTATGATCCTACATATAGCAACCAGAGCTTTCTTTCACTTCAGCTCAGGCAATAAGTTGTCAAAAATCACACAGAGCTTATAGGCCAGGTTGACATCTATGTGTCAGTTGGTTTATAGCCTACCAGACCTTTGTTCCCATGGAAAAAAACTTTTTGTCCAAGCTGGAGTTTTACTTTAAGAGAATGATGGGATGGCCATTAAAATCTGTTACCTGCTAGTTGTTGGTCATGTGTCACTGGTGAGAAGTCACTGCTCTGCCCGTCCTGTTATTGGCATCATTTATCTGCAGCTTAGATGGGAGGAAAGGGCGATGAGGCTGGATGGGGAGAGCCATGCTGTTTGTCAGCACACTGACCCAGTTCTTTTTTTTTTCGCCAGGCTTGGCAGCCAGCAAATTCTGTGATTACAGGACACGGATCTCAGTAAAGACATCTGTGATCTATTTAAACAGGGCATACTCTGTGCAAGCAACAGGGCTCTGGCCTTTTCATGATTGTCTTTCATAATCACATATAAGCCAGGCAAAAATATTTAAATACAATTTGTGGCAGGTATGGGAAGTTTAAAATAACAAGAACATAATAACAGCACAGCGCAATCTACAGGCAGCAGTCAGTATGGGGCCCAAAAGTCAGCCTAAAAGTCAGTAGGACAGCAGTTGTGATCTTGAGAAAAGTTACTCCCCCCTTCGATTAGGCAAACCTATCCATCATTTTGAGCAGATAAAAGATACTCTGTTATTCCTGGTATGTGCCCATGTAAGGGTCCTGGTCTGGAAGATACAGATACTATTACCAAGTAGGTAAATGCAGGACAAGTGGAAGAACTTACCCTGGCTCTGATCATCCTCTGCTTCAAAGAGGTTATTAATAATAATAATAATAATAATAATAATATATTAAAGCTGACAAGCTCCAGGCAAGTAAGGCTGTGTTACAAGATGCTGCTATTTGTGGGACCCAGGGCACCCATTAGGAGTGTGTAAGGTGGTATAAAATGTGGCATACAGCCCCCTAAGTATTCACTGTTCTGTTGCACCAATTTATGGACAAGGATTCTATCTTTTTATTCCTCTTTCTGGAGTAGTGTACAAATGCAGCGGCATAATTTAAGTATACAACCTCACACTCCCCATGGCAAAGGGAGGATATGTCTGACCGTATCCCCATATATGTGTTCACGGGTCTTTAACTTCAACTCAGGTCTGCCAAACTGCTACCTGTCCTCCATTCCCCAAGATCTCTCTAGATTCCTGCTGAGTGGTCTCAATCTCCAGAGTAGTATTTCCTCGTCTACAAGACACTCTCTGGCTTAGAAGTTCTACCTTTAATAAACAATGATCTGGCCCCAGATAAACACACCAAAACATCTAACATTTCCATCACATGGCTCCCAGTGTCATAGAACCAGGACTGTTCCGCTTGTTCCCCAGCAGAGGGCACCAAGGTTTCCCGTGCGCTCGCATTTTTGCACTAGGGCCAGTAAGCGCACGATTATGCGCGCATTTGTGAACTATGTGAATCAATGGATTCATGTGCATGTGCGATTTTGCGCGGGCATGCATTTTTGCACATGCGCAGGGGCCTTTAAATACTGGTGAGCCCTGAGCTACATTGCCAGTTGGTCATTCCAATACTTTAATGCCAGACCTGTAGTGACAATTCTGCATAAAAATATAAAAAATCAAAAAAAGCTATCAAAAATGACTCTTTCTAGGCCAGGAGAGGTGACAATTATTTGAGAAAAAAAATAAAAAACAAAATACCCTGTTTAAACAGAATAAAAGGAACGTCCATTGAAATGTATGGGAGAGCGACAGATAATGCCTGGCGCTCTGGAAGCTAGAGCACTGGCGCTATACGCTAAGGTGCCTGTAATGATAAATCAGAGTCGCTCACCAGAATCGCCGTCATAAATGTGGTATTGCGTGCAGCACCCAGCATTCACCAGACGCTGCCTGCCGCTTCGAGGCACTACCTGCCGCTATCCCTTGATGAATAAACCCCTTTGTAAATAATCCTGAAAAACATAGTGCCAATTATCCTAGAATCTAATTTTAGTGAATTGAACTCGTCAGTGTGCAATGTGGAATCGGCCGGATTTGTGCTCTTAACATTTATCTCCTTTGTCCGCTACAAAGTGGAGGATCCCTCAGATCTTGATGAAAGTACAATGTAATTATATATTAACGGAATAAAAGATTAGAAATGTCAACTCAATGCTTTCAAAGCTTCCGCTGATCTATTTCTCAGATGCAGACAGCAATGCCCCGGGGCCTAAATAGCAGCAATTTTCATTATCTCAACTAATAAAAAAAAGTTTAATCAAACATACATCATTTGCAGTGCGCAAGGGGGACATTGAGAAGTGACGGATGGGCTGTAAAGCTTCTAATATAGACCAGCAGTGGGGAATTTAAAGCAAATCTTAACATACTTTAGGGCTGTCAAACTGGCACATGGGATAAAATGTACTTCAACAACTGCCTCTACAGTGACCCATAGCTCCCCCTGGTGCTCTATTATTTTCACAAGGGCACCTAACTTTCTGGTCATGTCTGTAGCCAATAATGTCGCAAGTAGGAAGATTGCACCTTTTCCTGCTCAGAAATGTAAAAATGAAAATGCTGAAGTTCAAAATTGAAGCAGACCTCAAGTATTACCTGCACCAAGGTTTCCTAAAAACAAGTCCTTGCTCATGCAACGCTCTTGTGGCCCACATGACAGTTATGGCTAATGAGTAGTGATAAGTGAACCAGAGTTTGCTCTTGACTTTGATTTTTTTCAACGACCAAACTTTCCCTAAAATCCTAACTCACCAGCTCTCCCATGTGTCCCACGCCGCTCTGTCACTGTCCCACGCCGCTCTGCCACTGTCCCACACAGTTCTCTGCAGCATCCAAATCCCCGGCTGGGCTTCTAACACCGCGGCTCTCTGCCGCAGGGAGCTGCTATATAGTGGGATTGAACTGTGACGTCAGCTTACTTCCACTATAAACAGTCCCTCCCTGCAGCAAGGAGCCAAACTGTCAGAAACCGGAGAGACTGGTGTGCCTTCTGGCTTTGGGTAGGCAGGTAATGTGGCTGGGGATTATTGGCAAGACACCCACTTGCGCAGGTAACTTGCCAGCCCCTCATGCCTTGTGAGAGTTAATTGTAAAAAACACACAGAGAAAACTTTTTTCATTCCCCCCCCCCCCCATACTTATCTCCAATTCATTGCCGGTCTCTGCAGAAATCCACAGTGTGTCCTGCGCGGTCCGCCACTTGCTATCACGGACAGTTGCACGGTGTGCCGATCTTTGAAGGTTTTGACACCTCAGTTCCCCGCATCAGGGAAGGGCTATTTATAGTGGGAGTGAGTTAATGTCACGTGCCAAAAGCCCCAGCTGGGATTCTGCGGACACTGGCACAGGACAGCGCCAGTGGATGGGGACATCACCCAGCGCTGGAACGGGAACAGACGTAAGCTTATTTTCTTTATCTTTTTTAGCGAGTTTCTTAAGAGTTAAATAAGGTTCACAGACAACATTTGCATCCAGTTCAAGGAAAACTATAAATATTTTTAACACCAGTAGTGTGTCTGTAGAAAATAGCAGAGGTCACCATTGGGTTAGGTCACCACAGGTGCACACAAAGAGAAATGGAGCAGGTGCTGCCGTCTGACGCATATTCACCATAGGATTCCTGGTGAGGTATGTATAATAGGCCACCATCAGGGTTTCAAGGCATCGTGGCATCCCAAATCGGGACACTCTAGGTGGTGGGTATTGAACTTTAGTAACTTTAATTATGGTGACAGTTTCTAAAGTTGAGCTGATGGAGGGGTTCACAAAGCGAGGAATCCCAATTCAGCATGTCCTGGGGGAAGGCCAAAAGCCGGCCCTGGCTTTTAGATCTCCCAGGGCCAGCCACTCTGGGTTTTTTACGCTTTAAAGTCAAAGCCTAGTCCTTTGAAAGGATTCTAATCCTTATTAACTGTTAATGTGGATCATTACCACCCAATCACATATGGGACAGGCAATGTTGCTCCAGGAACAGGTGAAAAGAGTGATTGCAATATTTAGCCAATGGCAGGTCAATATTTTGTTAATAAATGAGATCTGTGGCAGCGATAAAAGCCAGCAACTCCAGATGCTACTGAAGCAATCCACGAGTTACTGTCAGTACCTGCGTATTGTATATCCAACCGACATATATCTACACTCTACAGAGAATGCCTGCCCACATGACATAGGATCCCCCTCTAGAACCCCCATTGGTTTGGAACAAATTAGTCTGATCTTCTACCTTCACTTCCTTTTACCGACCACTTTACCAGAATCACTTAATGATCCTCCAGAAGTATACCCTGGCAGCTTGGTGGTGGCATATCTAAATGGAGGATTGTAGTCCTCATTATAATATTTATGCGGGGGCCACGGTTGGAGGGACCCAGAATCTAGATGAACCAAAATTATTTTTTTTATTACTCAAAAAGTTTGCTGAGCCACACCCTAACCTAACCCCTTTCCTGGCTGCTAATCTACACCCTCACCTAACCCCCTCTCCACCACTAACCCATACCTTATTTTTTGCCTGGATGCTGACCTGCACCCCTCACCTAACCCCCTCCCCACCACTAACCCATACCTAATTCCATGCCTGGATGCTGACCTGCACCCCTCACCAGGTCAGCATCCAGGGTTCTAATCCTTATTAACTGTTACTGTGGATCATTACTGCCCCATCATATATGAGACAGACAATGTTGCTCCATGAACAGGTGAAAAGAGTGATTGCAACATATAGCCAATGGCAGGTCAATTTTTTTGTTAAAAAATTAAATCCATGGCAGCGATAGAAGCCAGAAACTTCAGATGCTACAGAAGCATTTGACGAGTCACTGTCAATAACTGCGTATTGTATATCCAACCGACATATGAATGCCTGCCCACATGGCATAGGCTCCCCCTCTAGAACCCCCGTTGGTTTGGAACAAATGAGTCTGGTCTTCTGCCTTCACTTCCTTTTACCTACCACGTTACCAGAACCACATAATGATCCTCCAGAAGGATACCCTGGCAGCTTGGGGGTGGCATATCTAAATGGAGGATTGTTCTGTTCATTATATTTATGTGGCGGCCACGGTAGGAGGGACCCAGAAGCTAGATGAACCAAAGGTTTTTGTTTTACTTAAAAAGTTTGCTGGGCCACACCCTAACCTAACCCCTTTCCTGGCTGCTAACCTGCACCCTCACCTAACCCCCTCCCCACCACTAACCCATACCTTATTCCTTGCCTGGATGCTGACCTGCACCCCTCACCTAAACCCCTCCCCGCCACTAACCCATACCTAATTCCTTGCGTAGATGCTGACCTGTACCTCTCACCTAACCCCTTTTCCAACCATTGATCTGCACTCTCACCTAACCTCATCTGCAACACTCACCTAATCCACTCAGGGCATTCTAGTGGGTCCTAACAATGCTTTCTTCTGGTGGGCCCAACTCTACTCCAGTTTGACCCTGTGAGTTTTCTTCTGAGTTGGTTCTGGTTAAATACTTTACTGTACCTGCATGATTGTGTGCTGGAATCAAAGATATTGTGGATATTTGATTTCTACCCAGAGCACATGAAAAATGAAGCCCTTTCCCTTCTTACACAACCGGCTCCATGGTCACTAACAGGGTCCTCAGCTAGCAAGGAGAAACAACTAATGGCAATCACATTGATTACCTGAATCAATAGGGACTAATTTAATGAAAAATTAATGAATGCTTGTTTGGGGAAATCGCCTGTTAACAGCTTCTGTGTGATGGCAGGAAAAAGTTTCAGCAGCTGTGATGGACTCAGAGAGGTGAACAGGAGGTCATACTGAATGACTGCTATAGACAGCACATGTCAGGTGATGGCATCTCAGCCTAACAACGTTACATTCCAGGCTGCAAGCAGAGACACTAGAAAACAAATATACGGTACTTTTATTTTATAAACTTTTTTTCCACTTAACATCTAGATTATTCATCTTTATTTAAAAAATATTAGGATAAAAAGGGTAATTTAATACAGAAAGTAGTTTGAAAAGGTACTACCAATCTCAAGAACATGATGGCACAAACTCAAAACAGCAAAAGGAAAGTTCAAGAGCAGCTATTATTTCTCTAAAGAATAAAAGAATAGTGGATGCTTATAACTAGAGATGAGCGAACTTTTGAAAAATTCGATTAGGCCGTTTCGCCAAATTTTCTGGAGAAACAAAGGAGGGGTGGCAGCCGCTCAGACCATTTTATAACTAACCAGGGAGGTGCACATTAGCAGGGCAATTAGAATACAAAAGTCTTAAAGGGGCCACAGCACTCAAACCAGTTAGCTTGCTGACCAACCTACAATCTGTCTCTAAACTAGGTTAAAAACAGGGAGCTCGGTCACACACATCTGCAGAAGTATGCTTAAGCTGCACCACCAGCGCCAAGGTGCCCCTGTGAGGTGCAGTCCTAACTCTAGTACTAATTCTAGTCTCTAAGAGCCCCATTTGGGACATACAATGCAATAGATAAATTGGGAGCAGGCTTACCTGAGGTTGCCCTAAACCTCAAGTGCAAGCCATGGGGTGGAAGGGTCAAAGGCCTTGCAATACAGCCTAGACCCCACACTCCATGTGCTTGCACAAATTCAAAAGAAACAAAGGAGGGGTGGCAGCCGCTCAGACCATTTTATAACTAACCAGGGAGGTGCACATTATCTATTGCATTGTATGTCCCAAATGGGGCTCTTAGAGACTAGAATTAGTACTAGAGTTAGGACTGCACCTCACAGGGGCACCTTGGCGCTGGTGGTGCAGCTTAAGCATACTTCTGCAGATGTGTGTGACCGAGCTCCCTGTTTTTAACCTAGTTTAGAGACAGATTGTAGGTTGGTCAGCAAGCTAACTGGTTTGAGTGCTGTGGCCCCTTTAAGACTTTTGTATTCTAATTGCCCTGCTAATGTGCACCTCCCTGGTTAGTTATAAAATGGTCTGAGCGGCTGCCACCCCTCCTTTGTTTCTTTTGAATTTGTGCAAGCACATGGAGTGTGGGGTCTAGGCTGTATTGCAAGGCCTTTGACCCTTCCACCCCATGGCTTGCACTTGAGGTTTAGGGCAACCTCAGGTAAGCCTGCTCCCAATTTATCTATTGCATTGTATGTCCCAAATGGGGCTCTTAGAGACTAGAATTAGTACTAGAGTTAGGACTGCACCTCACAGGGGCACCTTGGCGCTGGTGGTGCAGCTTAAGCATACTTCTGCAGATGTGTGTGACCGAGCTCCCTGTTTTTAACCTAGTTTAGAGACAGATTGTAGGTTGGTCAGCAAGCTAACTGGTTTGAGTGCTGTGGCCCCTTTAAGACTTTTGTAGCCAAATTTTCTGGAAAAATGTGCTTCCGCCCGAATTTATTCGCGACGAATCACTATTAAAAACGGCTATTTCTGGGCTTCTGAGAGCCTCCATAGGGTTGCAGAACGTTTTGCCTGGCTGTTACATGCATAGGATGCATGCTGGGTTAGTGAAATACTATTGTAAAGAAGTATGACATGCAGATCAGAGGCGTTGCTGTTAGATATAGGAGCCCATATATTGCCTGAAAGAGACACTGGAGTTGGCAGCAGCATTAAGAGCCCATATATTGCCTGAAAGACACACCCTGGAGTTGGCAGCAGCATGAAGAGAACATACAGATTTTGGGCACATATATCTTATCCTAACAATATTAATAAAAATTAAGATTAAAGTAAAGCATTTCCTCAATAATTACTTGTGGTCTGATGCGGAGGAATGTCTGTAACTGGAGAGCAGCGCCTTAAATCTGTTTTTCACTCTCCATATTTATTTTGTGTTGGTCTGGCACCATGATCAATCTACTCTGATGCATCAGGCATTGGTGGGTGGAAATCTTGGCTTATCCATGCCCGATTCATTTTCACGCAGGCCAGTCTCTCAAAAAAACATTTTTCAAGCGTACTGGAGCACATTGAATTGCCCTCATCAGAGCATCACATACGCACATCTAAGAGTTTTATCACTTTGTTTCTGTTAAAGTCTTCAGGGCTGAGTTACTACTTAGTGAAAGGCCATAGATAGTTACACACCTGCTGCTGTTATCGACAAATCCAGTTTTAAGTGTAGTGTAGCGTTTTGTCCTCCCCTCATATACGCACTAAGTGTGTCAGGCAGAGAAGTGCCAGGATGGGCACAGAGAATTTGCAGAGGCCTAAATTCATCAAGCAGAGGTCGCAGCAGACTAGGGGTGAGTGGCAGCAGGAGTCTCAGTGAGACGCCTGCTCTCCCGGTATCAGCTAGCGGTCGTGTCTCGACCAGCAACCCATCTGCCATCATCGATTGGTTAACACGATCATCAACTTCATCACAATTGACATCTGACACCCCCAGTCAACTGTTGGTTATATCTTATGCTTTGGGTTCAGCTCCACTATTCAGTGAGGACGATCTGATAATCTGAAAAATCAGCAGCTACTCGCCAGCCAAGAAGTGGAGGAGACACACGCCGCTTCTTCCACTAGGCGGGCAAGTAGCGATGAGGAGAGTGGCGTGGGAGGTGGTCTTGCAAGTGTTTTGGCTTCTTAAGCAGACACTGTTGAGGAACCTTAGGAGGACATCAGTGAGTTTTGAGGGCACTTTTAAAGGCCTGGAGTGATGGAGAGTGACAGATTTAGTGGTCAGCATGGTGGCAGAAGGGGAAAGTATGGAGGCAAATGTGCTCGGGGTAGACCACTTGCTGTGCGGCAGGCTACCTTCCCAGGAGATAGTGGAAGAGGGTCCCTGGAGTCGGCGGCGGTGGCAGCAGCAGTGAATTAGTGCGGAATGTTGATAGGAAAATCAGCTACTCGGCAATGTAGCAGTTTTTCATCAACCATCCGCAGGAGGTTAACATGGCTATATGAAAGATGTGAAGGCAGAAGGCAAACTGTGGCCAGGGTCCCAATGTTGGCCCAACAGCCCTGCATCAACATTTTCAGCGTCACCATAAAGCGGCCTGGGAGAGTTGGCTCCAAAGTGGTGGTCCAGCCTGCTGCATTACCCAGTGGCACGCTGCTCCCTGTTCCAGCCAGCCAAGGCTCCACCACCTCCTGTGTGTCATACCAATCCTCTGTCGCTCCAGATGCTCCTCCTCCTCCTCTTAATCCGAGTCAGTCATTCTGCCAGCAATCCATTGGCCAAGCCATGTCCAAGAGACAACAGTATGTGCCCACTCATCCAACATGCAGAAGCTAAATGTGCTCCTGTATAAGTTGCTGGTGCTGCAGTCCCTCCCTTTTGAGGTGGTGGACCTTTCAGAGAACTGATGGCTTGTGCCGAGCCGAGGTGGAGAGTCCCATGTTGTCATTTTTTTTCCGAAGAAGGCAGTACCAGGCCTGTACAATTTTGTTGAACAGAAAGTGGGCCAGTCCTTGAGCCTGTCAGTGTGTACCAAAGTGCACAGCAGCGCCTATGTCTGGAGCTGTAACTACGGTCAGGGACAATACATATCCTTTAAGGCCCACTGGGTGATTGTGGTTCCTGCACAACCACAACAGCAACTTGGACAGGTCCCGCCGCTGTGGCCTCCACGCTCCTAGGCCGTTGTGCCTGTGAGACAGTGCACTTGTCTATTTTGGTTGTGAACATTTATCTTATTTGAACACATTTATAATAATAACAGATCATAGCAACAAAGTAACATATTAGTAACATATTATTAACATAGTAACATATTATTAACATAGTAACATATTATTAACATAGTAACATATTAGTATCATAGTAACATATCAGTAACATATTAGTAACATATCAGTAACATATTAGTAACATATTAGTAACATAGTAACATATTAGTTACATAGTAACATATTAGTTACATAGTAACATATTAGTAACATAAAATTTATCAAACTTTTTTTTTGTTAATTTTGTAAATTTTTTTACAATTCTTTATTTTTTTTTTATATTTCGTTTTTTTTTTTTTTTTTGGGGGGGGGGGGGTATTTTTTTTATTTTTTTTTCCAGTGCCCTTACAGCCTACCATGTGTGCAGGACACGGCGGTTTCACACTGTTCTTCACATGGTTTGCCTTGGCGCACGGAGTCACACATGGGAGGAACTGCTAAAATCATTAATCAATAAATGAAATCATGGCTTACTCCATGAAAACTGCAAATGGGAACCATGGTGACTGACAATGGAAAGAACATCTTGTCTGCACTGTGACAAGGAAGCCCGAGCCATGCGTCCTGCCATGGCACACGTGTTCAATCTAGTTGTAAAGCGTTTTCTGAAGTCTTCCCCCCTTCTGCAAGACATCCTAACAACGGGAGAAACAACGGGAAACTTTGCATGCACTTCAGCCACTCCTACACCGCCAAGCACACCCTTCTTGAGCTACAGTGTCAGAACGGTATCCCCCAACATGTTTGATTTGCGATGTTTCCACCCGTTGGAATTCCACCCTCCATATGTTGGATCGAATATACGAACAGAGAAAAGCCATCACTGATCCAAGCGGATAGGGGGACTCCCCTGTGTAACTTCAATGTAAACCAGTGGCAGCTCATACGAGACGCCTGCCGTTTGCTCAGGCCCTTTAAGGAAGCCAATTATTAGTCAGTCACCAGGACTACAGGATGAACAATGTGATTCCACTGCTTCATGTACTACAACACATGTTGGAAACCATGGCTGGTCAGGGCACTGGAGACATGGCGCCTACATTTCACGACCACATGAAGCCTGTGGGGGCTGAAGTGGAGGAGGAGGAGGGGGTGGGGCACAGCGAAGCACAGTTTAGGTTTGAAAAAATGGCCATTCTATCTAGTCAGCTGACAGGAGAGGAGGAGCAGGAGCAGCCAGAGTAGCTAGAGGTTTGTGATGAAGGCGAGACAGAGGCAGTATGCAGTGCAGATGGAGACAGGTAGTCCCTCCGCGTCACTTGCACAAATGGCATGATGCATGCTCACGTGCTTGCGTAGTGACCGTAGAATTGTCTCCATTTGTCAGCGGCATGACTTCTGGCTCTCCACCTTATTGGACCCTCACTACCGGCACAAAATGGGGGCATTTTTTTACACCCACTGAGAGGGAGGACAAATTGACCTACTACAGTGACATTCTACGTAGTCAGTTGGCCAATGCCTATCTGCGCCATGGTCCATACTCTCGCAGGTCTGACTCGGGGGGACCTCTGCGCTCACCTTCCACTGCCATGGCTGCTGGGGGGTGGCAGGAGCAGCAGCAGCTCCATCAGCAGCAGCCTGAGTCTTCAGTCGCTAATGAGTAGCTTTCTTCACCCACATAGTGAGGCTAATCATGAGCAGCAGAAAGACCTGACAGGTACTCTTCAAATATTTATGCTAGTATTTAGGATGCCCCCCCCCCCCCCCAGGCAAAAGGCAAAGTTTGCTTAAAAAGTGACTTTCTTTACAAAATGCAACCAGTTAGCAGACAGGTACTCTTCAAATATTTATGCTAGTGTTTGGGATGCCCCCTCTTCAAATACATAGGCTGGCTGCTTTAACAGTGAAAAAGTGACTTTGTTTACAAAATGCAACCAGTTAGTAAAAAGGTACTCTTCAAATATTAATGCTAGCACACTTTTTAAAGAGTGACACCAAGAAAAGGAAAAGCTAAATAGGCAGGTGTGCTATTAACACTAAATAGGCTTGAAAGCTAATGCAAACACTTTCCCTGTCTTTCTCTGTCACAGCCTCTCTCCTTCTCCATTTGTCCCTCGCCTCTTCTGTTCTTTGTTCTATCTATCTCTCCCTTGCTGTGTCTGTCTGTCTGTCTGTCTCTGTCTGTCTGTCTCTCTTGCGCTCTCCCTGCCTGATCTGCTCTGGCCGCAATACAGTGCCGAAATGAGTTTCTGCAAAATGGTCGCCACTTGTATAGGGCTGTGACATCATCGGTAAGCTTGTCATGCTTGTAGCATGTGACGCCTACCCAGTATTCCTTGCCCCATGGGACATGTCCTGACATGTGGATCCACCATTTCGGCTGGATAGTAGTGGATAGAACGTTCGATTCGCGGCGATATTCGGAATCATTACGAATCGAATTTTTCCTGAAATTCGTAATGAATTCGGGTTCGTCAGATTCTATTCGCTCATGTCTACTTATAACCTATTCTAGCAGACCTAGTGTGTACCAAAAATGATAAAAACAAAACAAAAACAGAAACCCCCCTAACCTCACCCCACCTATGCAAAGTTTAATTTAAGGTACAATAAAAAAAAAAACTCATTTGCTTATGGTGATCCTCCCCATCCCATGCCAGAAGCCTAGCACTATAAGTTCAGTTTCTGGATTTCCAGAAGCTGCAGTGATTGGGTGACAAAAGTGTTTCTTTTTATCTTTGTGACACCGGGGTCCTAGAACAGAAAATACAGCATGGGGCTTCCAGCAGAAGGTAGGACTTCCAGCATGGACCTAGTAAAGATTTATTTTTAATTATTTTGTTAATCTGGATTAGCTGTGGTAATGAAAAGAACGAGTATAGGACTACATCTCTTTTAGTTAGACTCAGTAATGATGTGTCTTGGAGAAGACCTTTCATTGCCTCACAACTCCTCCTTCTAACCTATGTTCTTAAGATTCCCCTAGTGTCTCACAGACAGAGGGGGTCACTGCAACAAAAATCCATAGAATGTGTGTAAGCATCATATTATTACCTGGTGGCTTCAACTTCTTTCTCTTCGGCTTTCAGCTGGTCAGACCAATGTTTATACTCTGTTATTTCTGAGCAAAACATTGATATGGTCTTTCCTACAGAATATGCTGAATCTGTTACCTAAAGAACTCATAAATATGGCTCCAGTATAGTGATTCTGGAGACTAAAGGGGGGCTTGTCCATTGGTGAACCATTTACCTGTAGATTATGGGTCTACACTAAACTACCTTAACTATAGCCAAACCCTACAATTTTTATTTTTTTAAACAAATAAGGATTGTAAAATGTTTAGGAGGTGCGTGTTTTTAGAAAGAAACCTAATAATAAAAAGAGGGGCACAAGCTATTCTGTGGGAAGATCAGGAGCAACATTAGAAAATATTATTTTACTGAACGAGTAGATTCCAGCAGATGTAGTTGCAAAATCAACAATAGGTGAATATAAACACACCTAGGATGAGCATACATCTATGCTAAGATAGAGAAAACATACACACTAAAGGGCAGACTAGATGAACCATATGGTCTCCTCCTGCTGGTAACCTGTGTTTCCAAAACCTTTTGCCTAGGTTTCACCAGTGAACCAAAAAGGAACAAAGTTAGACTGTATCTACAGAACTGGACCACAGGGAACTAAAAAAAAAAAGATGATTACATAAGTTGTAACTTGCCACAAAATACAATTACCTGAAGTTAGATTTAAGGGGAAGGGATTGCATTTTATACTATTAGCACAAGTAAGGGACCGGCAGGCTGTTTTGGCATTAAAATCCAGGGCCTTCTTTCTACATTAGCATGATGATCTATCAAGACGAAGGTCAACCTATTTTTACAATTCCAGTATGTAACCCTCTTAGTAAAAATGGCTGTCAAAATAAACTAGACCCTGTTCTGTTCATGATTCTTCAACATTTGGGCAGAGAAACCCAAGAGACCCAGAGAAAAGACATAAAGGGAACTTGAAAGATGCCTAGGCCAGGTCATTGTGCAGTGAAATATTAGATGGTGAGATTAAATCTGATACAGCATGGTGTCTTTCACTACCCTGAACTTGGCTTGCTCATGTACCTGTTTACATGGGTCCCAGCAAAAGTGAAAGCACTGGTAGCTGATGCTGTCTCACTAAAACGACCAGACAGACTTGCTAGATACATGACACTAATTGCACCATGCTTAATGATGACACTTGTGTTACTGTATACCAGCACCTTTTAACAAGAACAATGGAAGCAATCAATAGCTGTCACACGCAAAGGCTTGATATTTCTGTTTATAGGATATTGTGCAGTCCCTTTAATTCAATGTTCTGTCCACAAGAAGTGCAGATAAAAAAAAAAAGATACTGCTGGCTTTTGTGTTTAGCTCTCACACCATAATGATGGACAAACCCATTTAATAACCTAAGGGAACTGAATTTGCACATAGCCCTTCACCTTGAAGACTACATATGTACTGTAAGAGATGTACTATATGTACTATCAGAGAGTTTAGACACTAGAAAAATAAGGCCATAAAGAGTACCTACATGCTACCTGTGTGTATATCTCCAGGCTCCACAGACAGATCCTAACTAAACATCAGGTCAGACCGTTCTCTCTTTTACATATTTGAAACAATATATATGGCAAATTATAAATACTTTGCCCCCCCCCCCCCCATGTGGGGCTTAAATTAAAAAAAAATGCCCCCACTCTGATTCTCCATATGACAGTGTTACATATGGCTGGCAGAGTGGCACAGAATGTAATGGCAGACCAATTTATTAGTAACCTGGGAGATACGTGTGAACAGGGCAATTGCATTTGACAGTTGATCACTCGGTATCCACTGTGTAGGTCCCAAATCTCATAGATTAAAGTTACGACTAAACCGTGGTATTTAACAGTGCAGCTATAACCCAAACTCTTCATTTAATGTCACCTCTCTGACCAGGAAAGAACTACCTTAAACAGATTAAAACAGACAAATCCCCGGGACCAGGTGGCATTCATTCGTGTGTGTTAAGGAAATTATATACAGTAATAGACAAGCCACTATTTTTAATATTTCAAGATTCTATAATGCCAGTCGACTGTTCCACAGGATTGGTGCATAACAAATGTGCTGCCAATATTCAAAAAGGGGTCTAAAAGGGAACCTGGGAACTACAGACTGGTAAGTATTACTCCTTACCAGCATAGATTTATGAGAAATAATGCCTGCCATACAGACCTCATCACCTTTTATGAGGAAATAAGTTCAAGACTGGATGAGGGTCATATATCATATTATCTTGACTTTTCTAAAGCATTTGATGCTGTGCAACATAAAAGACTGGTCCAAAACATGAAATTGCTTGGACTGGAAAAAGTGTGTTTACATGGGTAAATAATTGGCTTAATGATTGGAAACAGAGGGTGGTTATAAACGGTACATACCCAGATTGGGTCACTGTTACTAGCAGAGTACCGCAGGGGTCAGTTCTGGGCCCAATTCTTTTTAATATATATTAATTATATAGGTAATGGATTAAACATTATGCAAATTTATATAAATTATCGGTTTGGGCAGAAAAATGAAGCTTAACACAGATATATATAAGGTTATGCACATGGACAGGAGAAATTGGTGCCATGATTACACACTAAATAGGGAAACCCTTGGTAAAACCACAATGGAAAAAGACCTAGGGGTTTTAGTAAATTATAAACTAAACTGTAGCAATTATTGTCAGGCAGCAGCTGCCAAGGCAAACAATATTATGGGGTGCATCAAGAGGGGCATAGGTGCTCAGGACGAGAGCCTCATTTTACCCCTCTATAAATCACGGGTCAGATCCCAAATGGCATATTGTGTACAGTTATGGCACCAGTGCATAAGAAAGACATATCAGAACATGAGTGCGTTTAAAGGCAGACAACTAAATTAATAAATGGAAAAATTTAAGGGTCAAAATTAGGTTTATTTAGTTTGGAAAAGAGACACCTGAGGCGTAACTTAATAACTAGAGATGAGCGAACTTTTGAAAAATTCGATTCGACTGATTCGCCGAATTTTCCGACAAAAATCGTTTCAACCCGAATTTATTCGCGACGAATTGCTATTAAAAACGGCTATTTCTGAGCCTCCTAGAGCCTCAATAGGGTTGTAAACCATTCTGCCTTGCTGTAACACGCATAGGATACGTGCTGGGTTAGTTAAATAATACTTTGAATAAATATCACATGCAGATCAGAGGCATCGCTAATAGAATCGCAGAGCGGCACAATTGCAGAGAGTTGAAGTGGCATCACTATGAGGGGCAGGAGCCCAAACATTGCTTTAAAGAGACACTGGAGTTGGCAGCAGCAGGAGCCCAAAAATTGGATGAATCACACCCTGGAGTTGGCAGCAGCAGCAGCAGCCCAAACATTACTTTAAAGAGACACTGGGGTTGGCTTCAGGAGCCCAAAAATTGGATGATTCACACCCTGGAGTTGGCAGCAGCAGCAGGAGCCCAAACATTACTTTAAAGAGACACTGGGGTTGGCTTCAGGAGCCCAAAAATTGGATGATTCACACCCTGGAGTTGGCAGGAGTTGGCAGCAGCAGCAGCAGCAACAGGAGCCCAAACATTACTTTAAAGAGACACTGGGGTTGGCTTCAGGAGCCCAAAAATTGGATGAATCACACCCTGGAGTTGGCAGCAGCAGGAGCCCAAATATTACTTTAAAGAGACCCTGGGGTTGGCTTCAGGAGCCCAAAAATTGGATGATTCACACCCTGGAGTTGGCAGCAGCAGCAGGAGCCCAAATATTACTTTAAAGAGACCCTGGGGTTGGCTTCAGGAGCCCCAAAATTGGATGAATCACACCCTGGAGTTGGCAGCAGCAGCAGCAGGAGCCCAAATATTACTTTAAAGAGACCCTGGGGTTGGCTTCAGGAGCCCAAAAATTGGATGATTCACACCCTGGAGTTGGCAGCAGCAGCAGCCCAAACATTACTTTAAAGAGACACTGAGGTTGGCTTCAGGAGCCCAAAAATTGGATAATTCACACCCTGTAGTTGGCAGCAGCAGCAGCAGCAGGAGCCCAAACATTACTTTAAAGAGACACTGGGGTTGGCTTCAGGAGCCCAAAAATTGGATGATTCACACCCTGTAGTTGGCAGCAGCAGCAGCAGCAGCAGGAGCCAAAACATTACTTTAAAGAGACCCTGGGGTTGGCTTCAGGAGCCCAAAAATTGGATGAATCACACCCTGGAGTTGGCAGCAGCAGCAGCAGGAGCCCAAACATTACTTTAAAAAGACACTGGAGTTGGCTTCAGGAGCCCAAAAATTGGATGATTCACACCCTGGAGTTGCAAGCAGCAGCAGCAGCCCAAACATTGCTTTAAAGAGACACTGGGGTTGGCTTCAGGAGCCCAAAAATTGGATGAATCACACCCTGTGGAGAGTCATGTGGAGAAAAAGTAGCTTAGTTAGTAATATCTACATAAAATTATGAATAAACAAATGCAAAAGTATTGCCAAAGTGAAGTTTTGTTTGAGGGTGTGTTTCCACCTTTTAATTAAATCAGAAACAACAAGGTATCATTGCCTCTGACTAATTAGCCCTCAAAAATTCTTGGAATTTTTAATCTGGAATCATGTCTGATCCGTCTTATCCGAAGAATATTAATAAAAAGTAAGAGTAACGTAAAGGATTTTTTATCAATATGTCTGTAACTGGAGAGCAGCGCCTTAAATCTGTTTTGCACGATCCATCTTTCTTTAGTGTTGGTCTGGCCCCGTCATCAATCTACTGGAATACATCAGGCATTGTTGGGAGGAAAGCTTGGCTGATCCATGCGCCATTCATTTCCACGCAGGGCAGTCTCTGGAAAAAAAAAGTATGTATAAACCAGGGTCTTTTTCATATAAAAACAAATGGTTATTTTTGCTTTTAAACCATATGTTCCACAGCTTTACCAGTCATTGTGTCAGCCAATGAAGCAACTTTGTCTCGAAGTGCTGCAAAAGCAGTCCACTGCATCACAAGTGGCATCTGACACCCCCAGTCAACTGTCTGTTGTCTGTTGTTATGCTTTAGGTTCAGCTCCACTATCCATTGATGAAGATCTGATAATCATAAAATTCAGCAGCTACTGCCCAGCCAAGAAGTGGAGGAGACACTCGCCTCTTCTTCCACTAGCCGGCAATTAGTGATGAGGAGAGTGTCGTGGGAGGAGGTGTTGCAAGCCGAGGTAGTGGAAGAGGGTCCCTGGAGTCTGCGGTGGTGGCGGCGGCAGCAGCAGCAGCAGTGAATTATTGGGGACTGTTGATAGGAAAAATCAGCTACTCAGCGATGTGTCAGTTTTTCATGTTGCATCCACAATCCTGTGGAGAAAAAGTAGGTTAGTTAATATATATACATAAAATTATGAATAGACAAATGCAATAGTATTGCCAAAGTGAAGTTTTGTTTGAGGGTGTGTTTCCACCTTGTAATTAAATCAGAAACAACTAGGTATCATTGCCTCTGAATAATTAGCCCTCAAAAATTCTTGGAATTTTTAATCTTGATGTCTGAGGGATTTCTCCTCTCAGACAGCGTCACCATAAGTCCAGCCTGCTGCATTACCCAGTGGTGGACCTTTCAGAGAACTGATGGCTTGTGCCGAGCCGAGGTGGATAGTCCCATGGTATCATTGCTTTGCGAAGATGGCAGTACCTGCCCTGTAAAATGTTGTTGAACAGAAGGTGGGCCAGTCCTTTAGCCTGTCAGTTTGTACCAAAGTGCACAGTGTTGTCTACGTCTGGAGCTGTAACTATGGACTCATGGTGGACAATATATATCCTTTTAGGCCCCCTTGGTGATTGTGGTTTCACGCTGTTCTTCACATGGTTTTCCTTGAGTCACACATGGGAGGAACTACTAAAAATGAGAACTCAATCCATGAAATCATTGCTTAATCCACGAAAATAGCAAATTTGGACCCATGGTGACTGATACTTGGAAGAACATCTTGTTTGCGCTGCGATAAGGAAGCCAGAGTCATGCGTCCTGACATGGCACACGTGTTCAGTCTAGTTGTCAAGCGTTTTCTGAAGTCTTGCCCCCATCTGAAAGACATCCGAACAACAGGAAAGAAAGTTAGCATGCACTTCTGGCACTCCTACACCACCAAGCACAACCTTATTGAGCTTCAGCGTCAGAACGGTGTACCCCAACATAGTCTGATTTGCCATATTTCCACCCGTTGGAATTCCACCCTCCATATGCAGGATCCACTATAGGAACAGAGAAAAGCCATCACGGATTTCTGGATGATCCAAACGGATAGGGGGACACCCCTGTGTAAATTCAATGTAAACCATTGGCAGCTCATACGTGACACCGGCCGTTTGCTCAGGCCCTTTGAGGAAGCTACTTTATTAGACAGTTGCCAGGACTATGAGATGAGCGATGAGATTCCACTGCTTCATGTACTACAACACATGTTGGAAACCATGGCTGGTCAGGGCACTGGAGACATGGCACATACATTTCACAGCCACATGAAGCCTGTGGGGGCTGAAGTGGAGGAGGAGGAGGGGGTGGGGCACAGCAAACCACAGTTTAGGTTTCACAAAATGAAATGTTATCTAGTCATCTGACAGGAGAGGAGGAGCAGGAGCAGCCACAGGAGCTAAAGGGTTGGGAGGAAGGCGAGACAGAGGACCCAGACACACTGTGGCAGTTTACAGTGGAGATGGAGACAGGTAGTCCCTCCGAGTCACTTGCACAAATGGCATGATGCATGCTCACATGCTTGCGTAGTGACCACAGAATTGTCTCCATTTGTCAGCGGGATGACTTCTGGCTCTCCAACTTATTGGACCCTCGCTTCCGGCACAAAATGGGGGCATTTTTTACGTCCACTGAGAGGGAGGACAAACTGACTTACTACAGAGACATCCCACGTAGTCAGTTGGGCGATGTCTATCTGTGCCATGGCCCATACTCCCGCAGGTCTGACTCAGGGGGACATCTGCGATCACCTTCCACTGCCATGGCTGCTGGGGGGGTGGAAGGAGCAGCAGCAGCAGCAGCTCCATCAGCAGCAGCCTCAGTCTTCAGTCGCTAGTGAGTAGCTTTCTACACCCGCATAGTGAGTCTACTCATGAGCAGCAGGAAGACCTGAGCTGGACCTCAAACAGCAGGTCATGTCATACCTTGACATGACCATGCCAACACACCTTCAGGATCCACTGGATTTGCTGTGAAGCCAAACTTGACTTGTGTCCGCAACTAGCAGAGTTTGCCCTGGAAAAGCTGTACTGGCCGGACAGTAGTTGATTTAGATGGCAACTGGGCTGCTCTATATAATGAAGCAAAATGGCAAATTTACCTCACAATATAAGCTATTGCCCCTCAGATTTACACAGAGGCTGCTCCATATAATGGTGCAAAACCATGAATTTACCTCATAATATAAACTATTGCCCCTCAGATTTACACAGGGGCTGCTCTATATAATGAAGCAAAATGGCAAATTTACCTCACAATATAAGCTATTGCCCCTCAGATTTACACAGGGGCTGCTCCATATAATGGTGCAAAACCATGAATTTACCTCATAATATAAACTATTGCCCCTCAGATTTACACAGGGGCTGCTCTATATAATGAAGCAAAATGGCAAATTTACCTCACAATATAAGCTATTGCCCCTCAGATTTACACAGGGGCTGCTCCATATAATGGTGCAAAACCATGAATTTACCTCATAATATAAACTATTGCCCCTCAGATTTACACAGGGACTGCTCTATATAATGAAGCAAAATGGCAAATTTACCTCACAATATAAGCTATTGCCCCTCCGATTTACACAGGGCCTGCTCTATATAATGAAGCAAAATGGCAAATTTACCTCACAATATAAGCTATTGCCCCTCAGATTTACACAGGGGCTGCTCCATATAATGGTGCAAAACCATGAATTTACCTTATAATATAAACTATTGCCCCTCAGATTTACAGAGGGGGTGCTCTATATAATGCAGCAAAATGGCAAATTTACCTCACTATATAAGCTATTACAGCTCTATATAAATAAAAATAAATAAATAAAAAAAGGGCCTGTAGAAGCTTATTTAGTATAACAGATAGGGCGACATGTGCTGGTTTGGGATGCCCATATGGGCTAGTGTTTTGGCAGCAGTACAAAAACCAATGCAAAATGCAATAGCTTAATAAAGCTGATGCTGATCAACGCTTATTTAGTATAACAGATGGGGTGCAACATGCAGGTTTGGGATGCCCTGCGGCCTGGTGTATTTAAAGCAGACCAAAACCAATTCAAAATGCAATAACTTAATAAAGCTGAGGCTGTAGATGCTTATTTAGTATAAACAGGTAGGGTGCAAGGTGCAGCTTTGCGGTGCCCTGCGGCCTGGTTAAATGAAAGCAGTCAAAAAGGAAGTGCAAACTGAAGTAGCTTAATGAAGCTGATGCTGATCAACGCTTATGTTGTATACCAGATAGGGTGCAAGGTGCAGCTTTGGGGTGCCCTGCGGCCTGGTTTATTAAAAGCAGTCAAAAACAAGTGCAAACTGAAGTAGCTTAATAAAGCAGCTGATGCTGATCAATGCTTATGTTGTATAACAGATAGGGTTAAAATAGCATGTGCCTTGGGATGCCCGTGTGGCCTGGTATATTTCAAGCTGAACAAAAAGTAACAATAATCCAAGTATGAGAAATGCTTGTGCTTAACATATAGGGTTAATCAGCATGTGCCTTGGGATGCCCGTGTGGCCTGGTATATTTTAAGCTGAACAAAAAGTAACAATAATCCAAGTATGAGAAATAATTTTGACCTTCTTTACAGCGCCATACTTTGAAAAAAATCCTTAATTTCATGCCGATCAATCCAAAGGTCAATGCCCCCAACAAAAATAGTGTTAGGCATAAGTTTTCCTTCTGGAAGGACGTAACCTTTAGTTTACATGGTTGGGGTAGGTTATCTTACAAATTAGGATACCCCGGGCAGCAGTGTCATTGAAAGAGACAGATTGTAATGCAGGCCATACGCAAGCAGAGAAACTCAGGCTGCAACAGGCCTCTTTAGTTTACATGGTTGGGGTAGGTTATCTTACAAATTGGGATACCCCACTGTATATGAAACCGAATATAATGCACACCCAAAAGTGGACAATCAGCATCCAAGAGGCCTGCTTAGTTTAAATAAGAGAGCTGCTTAGCTTAAATAAGAGAGCTGCTTAGTGAAAATAAGAGGCCTGCTTAGTTTAAATAAGAGAGCTGCTTAGTGTAAATAAGAGAGGTAGGTTATGTTATGTTACAGAATGGGATGCCCCGAAGCAGACTTGAGATCAGTATATATGCACAGCAAGAGTGGATAAGCAGGCTCAAACAGGCCAAATTACTTTAAATAACTGTGCAGCTTACAGTAAATGCAGAGGCTAATGGTATGTTACAGAATGGGATGCCCACAGCAGACTTGAGATCAGTATATATGCACACAGCAACAGTGTGTAAGCAGGCTGAAACAGCCCAAATTACTTTAAATAACTGTACAGCTTACAGTGTATGCAGAGGCTAAAGGTATGTTACAGAATGGGATGCCCCAAAGCTGACTTGAGATCAGTATATATGCACACAGCAACAGTGTGTAAGCAGGCTCATACAGCCCAAATTACTTTAAAAAACTGTGCAGCTTACAGTAAATGCAGAGGCTAATGGTATGTTACAGAATGGGATGCCCCAACAGCCAGCAGTGCACCTGGCAGCAGTAGTACTATGCACAGCAAAAGTGTCTTTATCAGGCCAAATGACTTTTAGAATAAGTGCAAAGGGTTATAGTAAAGAGAGGCATGTGTAGTCACAGAATGGGATGCCCCAAAAACCAGAGAGCACCTGGCAGCAGTAGTACTAAGCACAGCAAAAGTGTCTTTATCAGGCCAAATGACTTTTAGAATAAGTGCAAAGGGTTATAGTAAATAGAGGCTTGTGTAGTCACAGAATGGGATGCCCCAACAGCCAGCAGTGCACCTGGCAGCAGTAGTACTATGCACAGCAAAAGTGTCTTTATCAGGCCAAATGACTTTTAGAATAAGTGCAAAGGGTTATAGTAAATAGAGGCTTGTGTAGTCACAGAATGGGATGCCCCAACAGCCAGCAGTGCACCTGGCAGCAGTAGTACTATGCACAGCAAAAGTGTCTTTATCAGGCCAAATGACTTTTAGAATAAGTGCAAAGGGTTATAGTAAATAGAGGCTTGTGTAGTCACAGAATGGGATGCCCCAACAGCCAGCAGTGCACCTGGCAGCAGTAGTACTATGCACAGCAAAAGTGTCTTTATCAGGCCAAATGACTTTTAGAATAAGTGCAAAGTGTTATAGTGAAGGGAGGCTTGTGTAGTCACAGAATGGGATGCCCCAACAGCCAGCAGTGCACCTGGCAGCAGTAGTACTAAGCACAGCAAAAGTGTCTTTATCAGGCCAAATTTCTATTAGAATAAGTGCAAAGGGTTATAGTAAATAGAGGCTTGTATAGTCACAGAATGGGATGCCCCAACAGCCAGCAGTGCACCTGGCAGCAGTAGTACTATGCACAGCAAAAGTGTCTTTATCAGGCCAAATGACTTTTAGAATAAGTGCAAAGGGTTATAGTAAATAGAGGCTTGTGTAGTCACAGAATGGGATGCCCCAACAGCCAGCAGTGCACCTGGCAGCAGTAGTACTATGCACAGCAAAAGTGTCTTTATCAGGCCAAATGACTTTTAGAATAAGTGCAAAGGGTTATAGTGAAGGGAGGCTTGTGTAGTCACAGAATGGGATGCCCCAACAGCCAGCAGTGCACCTGGCAGCAGTAGTACTAAGCACAGCAAAAGTGTCTTTATCAGGCCAAATTTCTATTAGAATAAGTGCAAAGGGTTATAGTAAATAGAGGCTTGTATAGTCACAGAATGGGATGCCCCAACAGCCAGCAGTGCACCTGGCAGCAGTAGTACTATGCACAGCAAAAGTGTCTTTATCAGGCCTAATTTCTATTAGAATAAGTGCAAATGGTTATGGTATTAAATAGAGGCTGGTGTAGTCACAGAATGGGATGCCCCAAAAACCAGAGAGCACCTGGCAGCAGTAAGGCTATGCACAGCAAAAGTGTCTTTATCAGGCCTAATTTCTATTAGAATAAGTGCAAATGGTTATGGTATTAAATAGAGGCTGGTGTAGTCACAGAATGGGATGCCCCAAAAACCAGAGAGCACCTGGCAGCAGTAAGGCTATGCACAGCAAAAGTGTCTTTATCAGGCCTAATTTCTATTAGAATAAGTGCAAATGGTTATGGTATTAAATATAGGCTGGCGTAGTCACAGAATGGGATGCCCCAAAAACCAGAGAGCACCTGGCAGCAGTAAGGCTATGCACAGCAAAAGTGGCTTTATCAGGCCTAATTTCTATTAGAATAAGTGCAAATGGTTATGGGATTAAATAGAGGCTGGTGTAGTCACAGAATGGGATGCCCCAAAAACCAGAGAGCACCTGGCAGCAGTAAGGCTATGCACAGCAAAAGTGTCTTTATCAGGCCTAATTTTTATTAGAATAAGTGCAAATGGTTATGGTATTAAAGAATTTACCAAGAAACACTTGGTAAAACAACAATGGAAAAGGACCTAGGGGTTTTAGTTGACAATAAGCTCAACTGTAGTAATCAATGCCAGGCAACTGCTGCCAAGGCAAACAGGATCATGGGGTGCATCAGGAGGGGCATGGGTGCTCATGACCAGAGCATCATTTTACCCCTGTACAAGTCACTGGTCAGACCCCATATGGAATACTGTGTACAGTTCTGGGCACCTGTGCTTAAAAAGGACATATCAGAACTGGAGCGCGTTCAAAGAAGGGCAACAAAGTTAATAAAAGGAGTGCGGGGGCTAGAGTACCCGGAAAGATTGTCCAAGTTAGGTTTATTTAGTCTAGAAAAAAGACGATTGAGGGGTGATCTAATAACTATGTATAAATATATTCGGGGTCAATACAAGGATCTGTCCCACAATCTATTTATACCCCGGAGTGTAACCATAACCCGGGGGCATCCACTAAGGTTAGAGGAAAGGTGCTTTCTCCACCGACATAGGAGGGGATTCTTCTCTGTAAGAGCAGTGAGACTATGGAACTCGCTGCCAGAGGAGGTAGTAATGAGGGATACATTAAAAATGTTCAAAAGTGGCCTTGATGCCTTCCTGGCATGTAATAACATTTCCGGCTATGGCTACTAGACCACTGGAAGGAGTTAAACAGGCTGAACTGGATGGACTAAAGTCTTTATTCAGCCTTACATACTATGTTACTATGTTACTATGTGTAGTCACAGAATGGGATGCCCCAAAAACCAGAGAGCACCTGGCAGCAGTAAGGCTATGCACAGCAAAAGTGTCTTTATCAGGCCTAATTTCTATTAGAATAAGTGCAAATGGTTATGGTATTAAATAGAGGCTGGTGTAGTCACAGAATGGGATGCCCCAAAAACCAGAGAGCACCTGGCAGCAGTAAGGCTATGCACAGCAAAAGTGTCTTTATCAGGCCTAATTTCTATTAGAATAAGTGCAAATAGTTATGGTATTAAATAGAGGCTGGTGTAGTCACAGAATGGGATGCCCCAAAAACCAGAGAGCACCTGGCAGCAGTAAGGCTATGCACAGCAAAAGTGTCTTTATCAGGCCTAATTTCTATTAGAATAAGTGCAAATGGTTATGGTATTAAATAGAGGCTGGTGTAGTCACAGAATGGGATGCCCCAAAAACCAGAGAGCACCTGGCAGCAGTAAGGCTATGCACAGCAAAAGTGTCTTTATCAGGCCTAATTTCTATTAGAATAAGTGCAAATGGTTATGGTATTAAATAGAGGCTGGTGTAGTCACAGAATGGGATGCCCCAAAAACCAGAGAGCACCTGGCAGCAGTAAGGCTATGCACAGCAAAAGTGTCTTTATCAGGCCTAATTTCTATTAGAATAAGTGCAAATGGTTATGGTATTAAATAGAGGCTGGTGTAGTCACAGAATGGGATGCCCCAAAAACCAGAGAGCACCTGGCAGCAGTAAGGCTATGCCCTGCAAAAGTGTCTTTATCAGGCCTAATTTCTATTAGAATAAGTGCAAATGGTTATGGTATTAAATAGAGGCTGGTGTAGTCACAGAATGGGATGCCCCAAAAACCAGAGAGCACCTGGCAGCAGTAAGGCTATGCACAGCAAAAGTGTCTTTATCAGGCCTAATTTCTATTAGAATAAGTGCAAATGGTTATGGTATTAAATAGAGGCTGGTGTAGTCACAGAATGGGATGCCCCAAAAACCAGAGAGCACCTGGCAGCAGTAAGGCTATGCACAGCAAAAGTGTCTTTATCAGGCCTAATTTCTATTAGAATAAGTGCAAATGGTTATGGTATTAAATAGAGGCTGGTGTAGTCACAGAATGGGATGCCCCAAAAAACAGAGAGCACCTGGCAGCAGTAAGGCTATGCACAGCAAAAGTGTCTTTATCAGGCCTAATTTCTATTAGAATAAGTGCAAATGGTTATGGTATTAAATAGAGGCTGGTGTAGTCACAGAATGGGATGCCCCAAAAACCAGAGAGCACCTGGCAGCAGTAAGGCTATGCACAGCAAAAGTGTCTTTATCAGGCCTAATTTCTATTAGAATAAGTGCAAATGGTTATGGTATTAAATAGAGGCTGGTGTAGTCACAGAATGGGATGCCCCAAAAAACAGAGAGCACCTGGCAGCAGTAAGGCTATGCACAGCAAAAATGTCTTTATCAGGCCTAATTTCTATTAGAATAAGTGCAAATGGTTATGGTATTAAATAGAGGCTGGTGTAGTCACAGAATGGGATGCCCCAAAAACCAGAGAGCACCTGGCAGCAGTAAGGCTATGCACAGCAAAAGTGTCTTTATCAGGCCTAATTTCTATTAGAATAAGTGCAAATGGTTATGGTATTAAATAGAGGCTGGTGTAGTCACAGAATGGGATGCCCCAAAAACCAGAGAGCACCTGGCAGCAGTAAGGCTATGCACAGCAAAAGTGTCTTTATCAGGCCTAATTTCTATTAGAATAAGTGCAAATGGTTATGGTATTAAATAGAGGCTGGTGTAGTCACAGAATGGGATGCCCCAAAAACCAGAGAGCACCTGGCAGCAGTAAGGCTATGCACAGCAAAAGTGTCTTTATCAGGCCTAATTTCTATTAGAATAAGTGCAAATGGTTATGGTATTAAATAGAGGCTGGTGTAGTCACAGAATGGGATGCCCCAAAAACCAGAGAGCACCTGGCAGCAGTAAGGCTATGCACAGCAAAAGTGTCTTTATCAGGCCTAATTTCTATTAGAATAAGTGCAAATGGTTATGGTATTAAATAGAGGCTGGTGTAGTCACAGAATGGGATGCCCCAAAAACCAGAGAGCACCTGGCAGCAGTAAGGCTATGCACAGCAAAAGTGTCTTTATCAGGCCTAATTTCTATTAGAATAAGTGCAAATGGTTATGGTATTAAATAGAGGCTGGTGTAGTCACAGAATGGGATGCCCCAAAAAACAGAGAGCACCTGGCAGCAGTAAGGCTATGCACAGCAAAAATGTCTTTATCAGGCCTAATTTCTATTAGAATAAGTGCAAATGGTTATGGTATTAAATAGAGGCTGGTGTAGTCACAGAATGGGATGCCCCAAAAACCAGAGAGCACCTGGCAGCAGTAAGGCTATGCACAGCAAAAGTGTCTTTATCAGGCCTAATTTCTATTAGAATAAGTGCAAATGGTTATGGTATTAAATAGAGGCTGGTGTAGTCACAGAATGGGATGCCCCAAAAACCAGAGAGCACCTGGCAGCAGTAAGGCTATGCACAGCAAAAGTGTCTTTATCAGGCCTAATTTCTATTAGAATAAGTGCAAATGGTTATGGTATTAAATAGAGGCTGGTGTAGTCACAGAATGGGATGCCCCAAAAACCAGAGAGCACCTGGCAGCAGTAAGGCTATGCACAGCAAAAGTGTCTTTATCAGGCCTAATTTCTATTAGAATAAGTGCAAATGGTTATGGTATTAAATAGAGGCTGGTGTAGTCACAGAATGGGATGCCCCAAAAACCAGAGAGCACCTGGCAGCAGTAAGGCTATGCACAGCAAAAGTGTCTTTATCAGGCCTAATTTCTATTAGAATAAGTGCAAATGGTTATGGTATTAAATAGAGGCTGGTGTAGTCACAGAATGGGATGCCCCAAAAAACAGAGAGCACCTGGCAGCAGTAAGGCTATGCACAGCAAAAATGTCTTTATCAGGCCTAATTTCTATTAGAATAAGTGCAAATGGTTATGGTATTAAATAGAGGCTGGTGTAGTCACAGAATGGGATGCCCCAAAAACCAGAGAGCACCTGGCAGCAGTAAGGCTATGCACAGCAAAAGTGTCTTTATCAGGCCTAATTTCTATTAGAATAAGTGCAAATGGTTATGGTATTAAATAGAGGCTGGTGTAGTCACAGAATGGGATGCCCCAAAAACCAGAGAGCACCTGGCAGCAGTAAGGCTATGCACAGCAAAAGTGTCTTTATCAGGCCTAATTTCTATTAGAATAAGTGCAAATGGTTATGGTATTAAATAGAGGCTGGTGTAGTCACAGAATGGGATGCCTCACAGCAGACTTGAGATCAGTTCAGTATATATGCACAGTTAGTGTATAAGCAGCCTGAAAACGCTAACAAAGCCAGTCAGCCAGCCAGTAACACTCAGGCTGGATGAAAAAAAAAAAAAAATCTCCCTGTGACTGCCTCCGATTTTTCCTAACTTTCCCTGCTTTTCGCTGACTTTCTGTCTGTCTCCTGCCTGTCTCCTGCCTGTCTCCTGCCTGTCTCCAGCCTGTCTCCAGCCTGTCTCCAGCCTGTCCCTGTCTGTCTAACTGTCTCTCCCTGCCTACAGCAGCGTCCTGTCTCTCACGAATGCAATAGAGAAATGAGGAAAAGCAAGATGTCCGCTGACTTAAATAGCGCTGTGACGTCACCGGGCTTGCTGGCTGATAGGCTGCATGTGACTGTCCCAGCTTGCACTGGCGCGGGGTTGATGTCTGGACATGTCCCGTCCGCCATCTTAGAATGCCTGTAATGTAAATGAATGGATGTTAAAGGAAAACTTCGAGCGATCGAATCGCGGGGAAATTCGGATTCGATCCGAATCAAATTTTTCATGAAATTCGGATCGAATCCGGGTTCGTCCGGATCGATTCGCTCATCCCTATTAATAACTATGTATAAATATATCCGGGGTCAATACACAGATAAGTCCCATTATCTATTTAAAGCCAGGACTATAAGTAAAACTCACTGGCATAGACAATTAGTCTTAGATTGGACTAAATCCATTTTTTTTTCCGGAACCCTTGCTTATAATATATCATTTAAGCATTTATGTCTTACTTGACCAGGGCACTGTAAAAAGTAAGATAGTAGACTCCAATAATATGGCGCCTGTAAGGGAGGACACAGCTACAGTTGCCGAGTGCAGCCAGTGTCAGCTCCAGTAAGATGCCGCCTTAGGTGAGTACACAGCAAGTACACTAGAAATGGACTGCCGTGCACAGCATCATATCCGGTGGGATGATTGTCACCGGTTTCGCTGGGATTGAGGGAAATGCGTTCAAAAGTTGGTCAGTGGGACAGCGATACACATCCACCAATGCTGCAGCAGAACTGGACCCCATACTCGAAGGTTGTCACACACAAAGGGAGCATTATTTTGCCATGTTAGGAACATGAGGGGATGGACTTGCCAGTTGCTGCATGTCAGCACCTCCTGACAGATGTGGAGGGTGATTTAGCTATAGGCCACGGCAGGCCCAAAAGTTACCAAATGGTAAGCCTATTTTCCTCACATAGCACATGCTTAAAGTGGACCAACACCCACGGGTGATCGGCCCGGGAATCTATAAGATTCCCGGGCCGATCACCTCCCTCCCCGCGGGACATCCGAGATCGGGATGTCCCGCAGGGTGAAACCCCCCCCAAACACCCCAAACTCCTTACCTTATCTTCGGCGGCGGCTTCCCTCGCGCCCCTCTAGACGTGCGCGCGCCCGCGCGTGCGTCAAGAGTGATGCGCGGGAGGCGGCGGCGGAGGAGCCGCTTGTCCGCGGCTTGTCCGTCGGCGCTGGGAGTGGGGAGAGGTGAGTTTTTTGGGGGGGTTCGGGGGGGTTTCACACAGCGGGGCACCCCGATCGTCTGGAGACGGCGGCTACCGTTCTATTCATTCCAAGCTTTGGCGCCCATTTCAACGGTTGCAAGGAAAAAGGGAAGAAAGGACTCCCTCCTAACTTGTATATGTTTACAGGCGCATATTACTTCAAAGAAATGTGAGTGTATCTTTTTTATTAAATTGCTTTTTAAAAAAGAAGTCCTCACGGGGTTGCACTAGATTTTTTTGTGCTTTTTAAATTATATGAACGGATCCTATAAACGGTCGTGATGAGTGTTTAAACTGCACATTGAAGTATTGAAGCACATGGAACTTCCCAATAACAGATATTGTTTCAAGGCTTTCTAAATTTCATGAATCTGGTAAGCGCATATGTGTGGAGGTGACGGGCACGTGTGACAAGATTATTTCTGTGGATGTGCATGCACCGTGGGATACCTCCTCAAAAAACACTTTAAAGACTGTTTTCTGTGGTCACATTATACTGTGTCCTTATTGCTCCGTGTCTTTTAATTGTATAATATCTTTTAAGAGTACCTGCCTACTAACCTTTTGCCCTTTATATAAAAAAAGTCTGGTTTACAAGTTTAAAGCACCCATTGCCTTTCACCGGGGTCCATTGTCAGTGCTAGCACTTATCTTTTAAGAGTACCTGCCTACTAACATTTTGCCTTTTGTATAAAACAAGTCTGGTTTACAAGTTTAAAGCACCCATTGCCTGGTTTATTAATTGAGTAGGAGTGGTGCCTTTTTTTGCTTAGTGCCTTTTCTTGAGGTGCACTGGGCCACAAGGTGTTTTGTTCAGTATATTGTGTATTTGGGACGCTTTAATTGGCACACTCTTGCCCATATGTACATTTGACTTGGATGGTTCTGAACCAAGTGCATTTTTGTGCAGGTTTTCTATGTGACTTACACCAGTATTCACCTATACATGTGTCTCTAGAACACGGGTTGTGTGTGTGTGTGGTTCAAGCACACCATAATGGCTACTAATTTCAACTTGAATTTTGACAGGGAGGAAGAATCATGGAGCAACAAATTGAAAAATATATTGGATTCAGATAACAACTTTGGTGGGGATGAAAGGTTAGGTAGGAGTAGAGAGATTAAACATATCTTCTCTCACCTCAAATATGCATGCAAACAATATATACGTTTGTGGTGGAACATCAATAGCCTTGAATGGTATAAGGAAAAACAATTAATCCCAAGGGGATTGAGAGTACAGATTTTCCCGGCATGGGAGGTTAATGAGACCTTTAAACAAGCATGGGAAGCACACCTCCACAATTGCTCCATGTCTCTTATCAGTATGCTGATAGATTTTGATAAGGAGTTACTTGTAAAGGTCAAGGCAGATTTACAGAAATTATATCAACAACTAGCAGAATGTACTGCTCAGGAGTCATTCCAGGACTATCAGGATACTCTGAGAAGGGACATGGAGCAATATGAGGATGGGATAGTGCAGAGTAAACGCTCTAAGATGACAAGGGACAAAAGGGACAAGGATGATAATAGAGTTTACAAGTGGCTCCACCATGGGAACAGCAGGGGTGGCCATCCTAATCATCGGTTTTAGCGCTCCTTTAGTAGGAGTATGAGCTCTTCTGTCTCTAATCAATCTGTGGATGACTATCAGGAGCATTTTTTATCCCCGGGTTTGGTGGGGCGAGAAGGTCTGGGAGGAAATCGACGAGGAGGGGTGAAAAGAGATTTAGGAGGAGGAGAAAACAGACAAGTTAACAGGGGTCGAGTTGTATGGGACCCCTTGAGATTAGCACCCCAGCGTCCAAAGAGACGGAGGATGTAAATGTGATAGGAAACACCCCTACTCTCACCTCAGTGAAAAATATGACTTCCCAAATCGAGATGGCTGATGATGACGCGCTACAAATAATCAACTTGACAGAACACGTATTATCGAGTGCAGAAAGACAAATCTTATTGAAAAGACATTTTTCTGACAAAAAAGGGTCCCCTACTGATATCCCCCTTACCAATGGGGGTATCACAGAGGATGAGTTAGTACGTGAGATCTTGAACTTTGATCCTCAGCAGAACGAAGATCCACAGACCTGGTCAAATTTAATTAGCAGACTGAGGAAGCCCTCGACCTTCACTCCATCGTTTGGATCAGCACCAGGGGTACTTACATTTTTCCGCATGGTTGAGTTTTTGGATTTAAAATTAAAATTGGATCATGATGGCACCATTTCAACTACACTGTTCAAAAAACAGACTGCCGTGAATAGCCTGCTCCATTTTGGGAGCTTCCATCCAAAACACCAGAGGATGGGCATCCCCAAAGGCTAGTTTATACGAATACGGAGAAACTGCTCCAAGGATGAAGAGTTCCATGAGCAGGCGCGGAGTTTGATGAAAAGATTCTGTGATCGGTGTTATCCCCAAAAGTTTGTGGCCAGTACATACCGCCGGGTGGCTAGTATGACACGTAGTAACCTGTTGACCCCGAGGATAATCATTGGGATCTTTGATCTATATCCACTCTGAGACGGAAGAACAATTTGTGACCCTGTTGAAGATCTTTTCAGGATCACGACATTAAAGTCTTTGAAGTTGTGGAGAGGAGTACCCCTAGGAGTTAATTGTTGTGGTTGATTGTTTGATTTTGTGTGGTTCATTTTATTTTTCACACATTTTTTTTACACATGTTGTGTTTAAACTTTGGATGGTTGGGTTGGGGAGATTTATGTAGATATATTTTTGGGTGTTTTTTTGGGGGGGGGGTTGGGGTATTGTGTTAGCACTTGTCATTATTATTATTGATTGACACTAGGTTTTTGATTATCATTATTTTTATTTTTAAGTATGTTGTATATTATTAATATAGGAGTTGGTCAGGGAAACCCTTACGCATGAATATCCTTTAAACTTCAACAATATTGTTGTGTACAATTGATATGTCCCTCTCATTCTATTTTCTTTTGGATATGTGAATACTTCAGTTGTAAATATATTGTAGTTGAGAGCCATGTTCTTGATTTGATTTGGTTTGCTGTATATTACATATGTATATCTTCTTGTATTTATTACTCAAAGAAAACATGTATATTTGATCTGTGGTTTTAATATATAATTGTTGTTTGTTTATGGTATCTGGGACTTAGAGTGGGGACTTCGATGCTGCCTCTGCTCTCAAACGAGCTGATATTCATCTATTGCTCGGTCACTGCGGCGGTGGCCCTGCCCTTGCCCGCCCCCCTCGTCCCTATGCCCGTTGCCATAACTGCGTGCTGGTATACAGCGCTGCTGTGTGGGGCATGCTGCTGGGGGCGGGGGCACGGTCACGAAGCCATTTGTGAGTGGGCGGGGTTTGGCACGGGCGCTTGTCGGGTTCCGCTTCCGGCGTGAGTGCAGCCGCCGGCCGGGGCTGTCGCGCGCCGGGGGTTGAGGCGGGCACATGCTGGTGCGCATCCCCAGCCTATTTAATGGGAGCATGGGCAGCATCTGTGAAGTGGCACCTTGAGAAAGGGACAGTCCGTCACGGAACGCGTGGGTGATTGATTGTCTCGCTCAGCAGGAGGTTAATCCATTTTTCACTGAGGTGATTATTTCCTTGTTAGTTTATTTTGCACATTCATGTATAGCACTTATTACTTAACTAATATTGCACATAGGCACTTTAGAAAGATCGATATGGATGCATCCATGTGATGTTAAGATGGTTAGGATTAATTGGGTTTCTCTTGCTGGGTTGGGCTGTGTATTGGTATGTCTTTTTTTAAATGTTTGTGATGCTTAATGTATTTTGTCACTTTTTAATGAGGTTTTCTGATTAATTAAACTACTGTTTATAATTAGTGATGATGTTGGCTTATTAATTGAGTAGGAGTGGTGCCTTTTTTTGCTTAGTGCCTGTCCTTGAGGTGCACTGGGCCACAAGGTGTTTTGTGTATTTGGGACGCTTTAATTGGCACACTCTTGCCCATATGTACATTTGACTTGGATGGTGCTGAACCAAGTGCATTTTTGTGCAGGTTTTCTATGATACATCCATTGCCTTTCACCGAGGGGGGGCATCCCGAATACTAGCACTTAGCTTTTAATAGTACCTGCATCTTAACCTTTTTTACATTTTGAACAAAAACCATGTTTTAAAACTGCCTGTGGTGCATTTAACTCTGACCAGTGGCATCCTGTGTAAGACCATCTGACAGTGTATTTTTGCATTAGCTTTTAGCTACAGTGTCTGCCTACTTTGATCTAACTTTTCTACACACCTGCTGTTACAAAAATACTGTTGTAGGTGTAGTGTAGTATATTGTTTTCCCCTTCTAAACGCAGTAAAAATGTCAGGCAGAGATGTGCCAGGATGTGCACTGAGGAGAGGCCTAGATTCATCAGGCAGAGGTCGCAGCAGACTAGGGGCGAGTGGCAGCAGGAGTTGCGGTGAAAGGCCTGATCTCCCGGTATCTACTAGCGGTCGTGTCTCGACCAGCAACACATCTGCCTTCATTGATTGGTTAAGGCGGTCATCGACCTTATCACAAGTGACATCTGACACCCCCAATCAACAGTCCGTAGGTTCCTCGGACACAACCCTGAGTTGGCATGGCCCGGGAGCAGCCCCTGTCCTTCCATTGCCTCTGTCCTACCCCCCCCTCCAGCCGCCGTAGCTTATGCTTTGGGTTCAGCTCCACTATTCAGTGAGGACGATGTGTTAGAGGACAGTCATCAGCTACTGCCCAGCCAAGAAATGGAGGAGACATCCGCCGCTTCTTCTGATAGGCAGACAAACACTGAGGAGGAGAGTGGCGTGGGAGGTGGTGAGCATTCCGTCTCCTGCAGCACACGCTCTTGTGGAAACCGAGGAGGAAATCAGTGACGTGCAGGCACAACTCGATGATGATGATGAAGCCGATCACACTTGGGAGCCTGGTGCAGAAGGGGCTTCATCATCATCAGTCAGCATGGTGACAGTAGGGTTGGCAGTCAGCATGGTGGCAGAATTGGGATGTCTGGAGCCACACATGGCCGGGGGCGGGGTAGACCACCTGCTGCATGGCAGGCTGCCTTCCCGGGAGGTAGTGGAGCAGGGGTTCCTGGAGTTGGCAGCAGTAGCAGTGAATCAGTGCGGACTGTTGGAGGGAAAATTATCTACTTGGCAGTGTGGCACTTTTTCCTCAAGCATCCGCAGGAGGGTAACCTGGCCACATGCAAGATGTGTAGACAGAAGGTCAAGCGTGGCCAGGGCCCCAATGTTGGTATCACGGCTCTGCGGCAACACATGCAGCGTCACCATAAAGCGGTCTGGGAGAACCAAATTGGAGCCACACCGCTTCCAATTTCACCCAGCCAAGGCTCCAGTACCTCAGCCGGAGGTAGCTGTGCGTCATACCCATCCTCTGCCGCTCCAGATGCTCCTGCTCCTCCTACTAAAAGTCACTCATCCCACCAGCAATCCATCAGCGAAGCCATGTCCAAGAGACAACAGTATGCGCCCACTCATCCTACGGCGCAGAAGCTAAATGTGCTAAATGTGCAGGTGGTGGACTCTGCACCTTTCAGAGAGCTGATGGCTTGTGCCGAGCCGAGGTGGAGAGTCCCAAGTCGTCATTTCTTTGCAAAGAAAGCAGTACCAGCCCTGCACAAATTTGTTGAGCAGAAGGTGGGCCAGTCCTTGAGCCTGTCGGTGTGCATCAAAGTGCATGGCAGCGCCGACATCTGGAGCTGTAACTACGGTCAGGGACAATACATGTCCTTTACAGCCCACTGGGTGAATATAGTTCCTGCACAGCAACTTGGACAGGTCACACCTCTTCGGCCTCCACGCTCCCAGGCCGTTTTGCCTGTCACAGTGTGCGACTCTGCCTCCTCATCCTCCGCTATCTCCTCAGCCTCCACTGTACGGTCAATTCTCAATGCCCCTTCAGCCTACCATGTGTGCAGTGCACGGCGTGTCACTCTGTGCTTCACATGGTTAGCCGTGGCGAACGGAGTCACACAGGGGAGGAAGTCCTGAAATTCATTCATCAAGAAATCAAAACATGGCTTACTCCGCGAAAATTGGAAATGGGTAACATGGTGACTGACAATGGGAGTAACATCTTTGTCTGCGCTGAGACAAGGAAGCCTGAGCCATGCGCCCTGTATGGCACACATGTTCAACCTAGTTGTCAAGCGTTTTCTGAAGTCTTCCCCCCATCTGCAAGACATCCTAACAACAGGAAGGAAACTTTGTATGCACTTCAGCCACTCCTACATCGCCAAGCACACCCTTCTTGAGCTACAGCGTCAGAACGGTATCCCCCAACATAGTCTGATTTGCGATGTTCCCACCCGTTGGAATTCCACCCTACATATGTTAGATCGACTATACGAATAGAGAAAAGCCATCACTGATTTCTTGATGATCCAAGCAGATAGGGGTACTCCTCTGTGTAACTTTAATGTGAACAAGTGGCAGCTCATACGTGACACCTGCCGTTTGCTCAGGCCCTTTGAGGAAGCCACTTTATTTGTCAGTCACCAGGATTACAGCATGAACGACGTGATTTCGCTGCTTCATGTAATACAACACATGTTGGAAACCATGGCGGGTCAGGGCACTGGAGACATGTCGCATACATTTCACGGCCACATAAACCTCGTGGGAGCTGAGGAGGAGCAGCACAGTGAAGCGCAGTTTAGTTTTGGTGAAATGGGTGGCTTATCTAGTCATCTGACAGGAGAGGAGGAGCAGGAGCAGCCAGTGGAGCTAGAGGGTTGTGAGGAAGGCGAGGCAGAGGACCCAGACACACTGTGGCAGTATGCAGTGGAGATGGAGACAGGTAGTCCCTCCGAGTCACTTGCGCAAATGGCAGGAAGCATGCTCACATGCTTGCGTAGTGACCGCAGAATTTTCTCCATTTTTCTGCGGGATGACTACTGGCTCTCCACCTTATTGGACCCTCGCTTCTGGAACAAAATGGGGGCATTTTTTAAATCCGCCGAGAGGGAGGACAAACTGACCTACTACAAAGACATTCTACGTAGTCAGTTGGCCGATGCCTATCAGCGCCATGGTCCATACTCGCACAGGTCTGACTCGGGGGGACCTCTGAGCTCACCTTCCACTGCAATGGCTGCCGGGGGGGTGGCAGGAGCAGCAGCTCCATCAGCAGCAGCCTCAGTCTTCAGTCGCTAATGAGTAGCATTCTTCACCCGCATAGTGAGGCTACTCATGAGCAGAAGGAAGACCTGGAGCAGGACCTGAACCAGCAGGTCGTGTCATACCTTGACATGACCATGCCAACACATCTTGAGGATCCGCTGGACTTCTGGGCAGCCAAACTTGACTTGTGGCCGCAACTGGCAGAGTTTGCCCTGGGAAATCTGTCCTGCCCGGCCAGTAGTGTGCCATCTGAGCGGGTCTTTAGAGCTGGGGGGGCCATGGTAACGCCAAGGAGAACTCGTCTGTCCACGAAAAATGTGGAGAAACTCACCTTTGTGAAAATGAATCAGGCATGGATCAGCCACCCACCAATAGCTGATGCATGCGAGTAGCTGATGCATGGTAGCTCCTTCTGCTGCTGCCATCTCCTGGGTGCGTCTTTCAGGCAATATATGAGCTCCTTCTGCTGCTGACAACTCCTGGGTGTGTATTTCAGGAAATATATGAGTTCCCTATGCTTCTGCCAACTCCAATGTGTTTTTCAGGCAATATATGGGCTCCTAATGCTGCTGCCAACTCCTGAGTGTGTCTTTCAGGCAATATATGAGCTCCCTATGCTGTTGTTGCTGCTGCCAACTCCTGGGTGTGTCTTTCAGGCAATATATGGGCTCCTAATGCTGCTGCCAACTCCAATGTGTGTCTTTCAGGCAATATATGAGCTCCCTATGCTGCTGCTGCTGCCAACTCCTGGGTGTGTCTTCCAGGCAATTTATGGGCTCCTAATGCTGCTGTCAACTCCAATGTGTGTCTTTCAGGCAATATATGGGCTCCCAATACTGCTGCCAACTGCAATGTTTTTATCAGGCAATATATAAGCTCCCTATGCTGCTGCCAACTCCTGGGTGTGTCTTTCAGGCAATATATGAGCTCCCTATGCTGCTACCAACTCCAATGTGTTTTTCAGGCAATATATGGGCTTCCTACACTGCTGCCAACACCTGGGTGTGTCTTTCAGGCAATATATGGGCTCCTATTGCTGCTGCCAACTCCTGGGTGTGTCTTTCAGGCAATATATGGGCTCCTAATGCTGCTGTCAACTCCTGGGTGTGTCTTTCCGGCAATATATGATCTCCCTATGCTGCTGCCAACTCCAATGCATTTTTCAGGCAATATATGGGCTTCCTATGCTGCTGCCAACTCCTGGGTGTGTCTTTCAGGCAATATATGGGCTCATAATGCTGCTGCCAACTCCTGGGTGTGTTTTTCATGCAATAAATCGGCTCCCTATGCTGCTGCCAACTACTGGGTGTGTTTTCATGCAATATATGTGCTCCCTATGCTGCTGCCAAGTCCAGAGTGTGTCTTTCAGGCAATATATGGGCTGCTAATGCTGCTGCTGCCAACTCCTGGGTGTGTTTTTTAGGCAATATATGGGCTCCTAATGCTGCTGCCAACTCTAATGTGTTTTTCAGGCAATATATGGGCTCCTAATGCTGCTGCCAACTCCAATGTGTCTTTCAGGCAATATATGGGCTCCTAATGCTGCTGCTGCTACCAACTCCTGGATGTGTCTTTCAGGCAATATATGGGCTCCTAATGCTGCTGCCAACTCCAATGTGTGTCTTTCAGGCAATATATGAGCTCCATTTGCAGCTGCTGCCAACTCCTGGGTGTGTCGTTCAGGCAATTTTATGGGCTCCTAATGCTGCTGCCAACTCCAATTTTTTTTTTTCAGGCGATATATGAGCTCCATATGCTGCTGCCAACTCCAATGTGCTTTTCAGGCAATATATGGGCTTCCTATGCTGCTGCCAACTCCTGGGTGTGTCTTTCAGGCAACACATGGGCTCCTAATGCTGCTGCTGCCGCCAACTTCTGGGTGTGTCTTTTAGGTAATATATGAGCTCCCTATGCTGCTGCCAACTCCACTGTGTATCTTTCAGGCAATATATGGGCTCATCATGCTGATGCCACCTCAAGGCTCTGTAATTGTGCCGGTCTGCGTCAGCGAATCTAATAGCGACGCCTCTGATCTGCATGTCATACTAACTATTTCACTAACCCAGCATGCATCCTATGCATGTTACAGCCAAGCAAAAGTTCTGCAACCCTATGGAGGCTCTTGGACGCCCAGAAATAGCCATTTTTAATAGCGATTCGTCGCGAATAAATTCGGACCAAAACTATTTTTCCCGGAAAATTCAGCGAATCAGCTGAATCGAATTTTTCAAAAGTTCGCTCATCTCTAATCAAGACCTATGTCTGCAATATCTTCACCCCACCCATGTTAGCATTCCGTTTTTTTTTTGCCATGATGAGTTCTATATGTCTTGTAGAACTCATCAATGATACTGCTAATGTTACCAAGAAATACATTCATGCTTGGTTACAAGCAATGCAGGTTAGTTTTCTTCTATAGAATACTATGTGAATGTAGCATTAAAAAAAACATTAAATGATCATCTGTCAAAATTGACATTTATGAATTTGATTCATTTATGTGGCGTTAATGAAAGATGCTTCTCCTACAGGTAGTGTTACAATTTAATTGACTAACATACGTACAGTATGTGCTTTGAAACATTATCTATATCAACATGCAAGCCTCCTAAAGGTTAAAGTCCTTGGGGCTACTGATCATATACAGCGTATGCATATGGAACACCACAAATGAAATGCTATCTCTTGCTCATGGGAAGCAGATAGCTAAACTGCTCGGCGAACCATAGAATTAATCCAGTCACTAAATCCTGTTAGGTTTCACCAATATGGGTACAAAGAATCTGTAATTCAAAGAGCATTGTAAATGGCTTTAATGTAACATTCTCATAAAGAGGAAGAAAGGCGGCACTTAATACCACTGAACACATCATTATAAATTTATGTGGCAGCCCAGCGTCAGTACAAGAATAAGGCAACCTTCTGAGATCAAGTTACAGGATGGTGACCTAATGGCATTTTGTCATAAAGGAACAAATCCAAGTAGGAAACTTCTGGTGGAAACCTCTATTCCATGGTTCCAATTCTGAATCTAAAGGCAGAGAAGCTGAACCTATTCTCTTGAGTTGTGTTGTGATGTCATCTTATAGTATACAGCTCTGAAACTTCTTAGTTTTCACTCATATACTGAAATAACATCTGGTATGTTACCTGTTCACGGATCTAGTGGTTGACGTAACACCTTGCTCCTGTTACAAGGTATTCATATGCTGACATGTACATTAAATGCATTGCCACTGTCGGTTGGATAATCATCAGCTTTTGTATCAGCTTCTATTTACTACTGGTCTCTTGCTTTACTGGTGACTATTTCTCTGACTCCAAACCAGAGTTCCTAGCACCTGGAACAAATGAATAAGTATATACTAGGACTGCTAGCTATGCTCTGAGGAACAACTTGTAGAGTTTCCCCTCAGCCAAGTCTGGGTTTTGAGGATGTGCAAACTTCCACCATGTGAGTTGCACTTGGTGCTATGCCAAGCTCTCTGTAAAAAGGAGGGAAAAACATTTCAGGCACCCCTTCAGGGATAACACTCTCAGTAGATCTCTCTTTTCCACATTTCATCCAATTCCACCGCTTTTTTCACATTACCATCAAAACTTTCAAACTTTCTCTAACTCTGTCATTTTCTTTTCTTCTTTGCCCCCAACTGTTCCTTATTAGTCTCTTCTTCTTGGATTTTCCTGTCTCGTATCTGAAGGAATATATCAAAGCAACTAGATTTGTTGTGGAAACTAGCAGCAATAAATGATAACTCCAATTCATATACTCTGTCTACTATAACAGTAGGGAGGTGAGGTGTTCATTGCATTAGCATGACCAGGGTTACTAGGTGTTAGTAGCTGTCTTTGTTGTTGACATGTGATTGTAAGTCCCAGACAATATGTATGGCAGCCTATTGTTCAAGCTTGACTGCTTCATTTTCATGCAAACGGGTTCTTTTACCGCTTTTTAAACCAGTCATGTGCCATGTGTCCTTCAGATGTAGATGACCAGATGAGACTTTCTGTGCTGCTCCATCCACTGGTGTTAACTGCTGTTTGGATTCACCCCTATAACTGTCTAGGCACTGCTCGCTGCATTGCACTTAGGCACTGGGGTAAACCAGCTGAATGTGTTTCAAGGTTTAGAGCAGACAGGGAAGTGATGTTTGTTAAAGATACGTCTACATTTTCAGACACTCCAACTACATACAGGATGACCATATTTTACTGTCTCACATCCCAGTTTGACCACTGGTTTCTATGCTCTGCCTTCTGGTTTTTGCTGTCTTGACAAAGGTCCAATCTGGGTAGCTACAGGTTTTAGGGGCTTCTCTGAGTTGACCGATTTTCTGGATTGCAGAGTTTGTGTCCCAGAGGGTGGTGAGAGTCAAGCTGCAGGTACCGATCTGTGTGAATAGGTTTCCAAACTCACTGATGGTTGCCAGACTGTCCAAAAATGCCAGTGCATTGTTTTGTACATCTTCCGGGGTAAAATTGATGTTGTGATCCACTGATTAGATGTGTTCAGTGAAAGCACGTACATCTTGTTTTTGAGTTAAAACCTCTCTTTTCCATTTTCTTCATATACAAATTTGCCAAAAACGGCTAGACCGGTGCCCCAGTGACACAGCCATTTTCCTTTCTCCTTATTTTGTGTGATTCCCGAACCTTTCTCTATTTCTTTATGCGCAACTTTTTTCTCTCTGTCTTTTCCATATTCCAGGGTTGATTCTCTTTCCTTTTTTGGAGTAAAAAGGAGAGTTTAATTTCATTGTCTACCTAGTGTTCAATTCAGCACCAGGGGGGTTATTTAAGAAGGGATAGCGCCAGGTAGTGCTTCATAGCGGCAGGCAGCGTCTGGTGAACGCTGGGCGCTGTACGCAAAACCACATTTAAGAAAGCGAATCTGGTGAGCGACTCTTAAAAGCGCCACGTAGCATCACATATATTACCAGAGGCGGCTAAGCGTATAGCGTCGGTGCTCTAGGTTCAAGAGCGTCACGTATTACCTTTCGCTCAGTGTCGCTCTCCCATACATTTCAATGGGGCTTCATTAGTTGTGTATAAATAGCATTTTTGGCAATGAAAATTTTTTTTTTTTTTGCTGAAATCATTATGTCACCTCTCCTGGCTGCAAACAAACACTTTTATAATTTTTTTTTTTACTTTTTATATTTTTATGCAGAATTGTCATTACAGGTCTGGCACTAAAGTGTCATTGTCACAGTGTTATAACAATGTCATTCCATGAGTTTTCGCTTTGTTACTGGTGGATATGTGTTCAAAAACAGACTTTGATCGCACAGTGTCTGCTGCTCTATGCTATAGCTACCAGTTTCCCAGCGCCGACGCTGTGTGTGTGTAGATTTTTGTTAAATATGATGTGGAGAGCTGAGCGCACTGAGCTGGCGCTACATCGCTGCAGCACTGTACTGTTGTTATAGCACCCAACACACACCACATGCATCAATGCCGGCCAGGTTACTACAGCGACCACAACGCTAGGTTACAGCGCCTGATACCCGCTTACAGCGCCTACTAGTGGTCACTCTAAGTGCTGCTATACAGACACTCATCTGGCAATACGTGGTGCTAGTAGTGAATCAGCCTCCAGGTGTAAAAAGTGCATTTCTATATATGGTTTTGTTCAGCAAAACTGCACTTCCAAGTACACTTTTTGCACATGGTGCTGAACTGACTCTCCCTCGTTCTCATTTCCACATCTTCAGCTTTTGTTCTTTTTTAATTCCCTCTTTTTGTGTTTACAGTGCATTCCCTTCATCTCTCTTGCTTTCTTTTCATCCTTTTTACATTATTCCCCTCTTACCACATTTTCTCTTCCTTCTCCCCCTCGCACTTTTTCATATCCTCCTCGGTGGTTGCTGCACTGCAAGAAACACATTTGTTAAAACATTAAAGGTGCAACAATATTCTGAAAAAATATAAAAGACAAGTATATTTTACACTACTCTAACTTGCACCAATGTGGCGTTCTCTTGAAGGTAGCATGTCAGCCAGGTGGCAACTATTGGGGGTTGATCTATTGGTGGCATATTTTAGATATCTATCACAACATATTATCCCTTACGGGTCCAGATTTTCCCTGCATGCGAACCTACAGATGCCTTTAAAACAACTTGGGAAAAAGGTTTGGACAAATGCTCTAAGATCATAATGGACATGCTGATTCAGCATGAAAAGGAGTTTTTAGGGAGGGTTCTCTGAGTAAATTTGATAAGGTCCTCCTAGTGGCCCCCTTCCTAAAAACAGATGAAACAGACATATGTAAGCACGAACAAAGAATAATAGAAGGGAAAAAAACGAAAGTTTGCTAGGGATAAACAGGATGCCAATCTTAAGAGGCAATACAAATGGCATCATAGAGGGAATAAAAGACACATTCCCAGAAGTAGATCTAGAAGAGAACATCTCTCGGAGGAAAACCACAATCTGAGAAGAAGGGTGTCCTCCAGAGAAAGCTTGCAACACTCCCAAAGCTCTTTTTTGTCAGGAAGCGACACCAAGGACGAACAAGACGAGGGGGGAAGAAACAATCTGGATCTCAGATTAAGGGACCGTGGTGGGGATACAGCAGGCTAATGCGTGCTCCCCACAAATAGAGGTGGCCCTGAATCTATGGACCCCTCCTCCTGGGTGTAACCCAGAGGATCCACCCCCCACCCTTGTCAATAACACGTCTAATATTATTAGCCCACAACAACAGGAAACCACTTTACAAATAATCAACCTTTCAGAGAACTGTTGGGGGTTAGTTGCCAGTTGAGCGTCTGCCCCTGGAGAGTCCCTGCTTAGCTCGAGCTAGGAACCTGTATGATGCGTAGAGAAAGTTCATACAACAGCGTTCATCATACAGATTCCAGGTTTATTTTGGCGCTTAGAACTTAAGTACATGTCAGAAACAATGAGGAGAAGGAGGGGAAGGGACATCAGTGGTACATCCTTGGGAAAGTAGGGACAGGAACAGTTACATGAAACAGTTTCAAGACACAGCACATTCTTCTAGCAGTTCTCAGTCTTGTTACTTTTTACTATTCGCAACACCCACTAACAGTGGATGAAAGGTCGGTATTGCAAAAGGGCCTCTCATTTTCGCCCACTAACCAAATTAACAAATTTGAGGCAACAAAAGATTTATTCTTATTTTGCAGATGTTTGTTGCAGAAATATTTTTCAAATGTACAGTGCCGCAGGGATGGTGTGGATTGGAACCCCCGAGGAGTTAGAGGCTCTAGCCACATTGAATGAACTGGAGGATGAAAGGGAAGTGAGAACCGTAGATTCTATCGAAAGCAGTCTACTTTTACGCCCCCCTTTTCCATCAGTCCAGCAGTACAAATTTTCTATGAGCTGGTAAGTGATGAGATAAGGAACCTCCCAGAAAGAGGGGGCAGGGGGTGGGACAATCTTACTAAAGGTGAATGGCAAGCTGGAGCAAAGAACCGACATTGTAATAAAGGAGGCTGACAAGGGGGGAAATATTGGGGTCCTCCCTGTCAGCCTCTATCTGGAGGAAGTAATGAACCAGTTAAACAATGTCCGATACTATGAGACCCAGTGTAAACGGGATTTAGATCAACTGATTGACCAAGCATTGGCAGACAATGCAATTACGTCAGACGAATGTGGATACCTTAAGGTAGACTGTCCGGTAACCCCCACTTTTTATGTTTTGCCCAAGGTCCATAAAAAAACAGGAGAAGCCACCAGGACAACCAATTGTATTCGGGATCGGGTCACTGTCTGAAAAGATCTGCATATGGGTGGATGATTTCTTACAGCCACATGTGGTAGGTCTGGCCTCATATTTGAGGGATTCTTTAGACCTTTTATTAAAATTGGAATGCATACAATTGCCCCCCAACTGTATTATGGTTACGAGTGATGTGGAATTACTGTATTCCAACATCATGCATCAACTGGCCTTAGAAACAACAAGTTATTTTTGGGAGATGGAATCTAATACTAACTTTGGATGGTGAAAATTCATATTGGATGCCTTAAAGTTTGCCTTGGAACATAACTATTTCATCTTGGTCGGTATTACCGTCAGAGAATGGGAGTGGCGATGGGGGCGCGCTGTGCCCCCTCAGTTGCCAACTTGTTTTTGGGGTGGTGGGAGAGGGAGATAGTCTTCGGGGAACAAATGGAACCATATCTGGGCCACGTGGTCACGTGGTTCAGATTTATAGATTATATTCTGTTCTTTTGGGATGGCACACAATCAGAGTGTGGAATGTTCCTCGAGGCTCTTGACAACAATCAGTTTAACATCAGACTTTCCTCTGAATTTTCCACAGAGTGCATCAACTTTCTGGACCTCTCCCTCCTAATCCAAAAAGATGGCACAATTGAGAGCACAATGTACCGTAAATCTACGGCCAGCAACAGCTTGCTACATTATAACAGTTTCCATCCCAGATATCAGAAGGCGGGTATCCTGACGGGTCAATTTCTTAGAACTAGACGCAATTGTTCTAAAGAGGAAGAATTTGAGAAACAGGCGATAGCTTTATCAGACCGTTTCTGGGCACGGGACTACACTAAGGAAATTGTCTCTAAAGCACACAGTAGGGCACGAATGTCCAATAGGATGGACTTGTTAAGATGTAAGAGGAAGGCCTCCCAGAACAGTTTAGAATTAACCACTACGTACAACCAACAATGGGGCTACCTCAGGGAAGCATTGAGAAAACATTGGGATATTCTCAAAAGTGATCATGACTTGGCAAGTTGGATTCCAGGGACTCCGCGGTTGATACCGAAAAGGGCATGGAACATTAAAGATCGTATTTGCCATAGCCACTATGATAATAAAAAAGAAACAACGTGGCTTCCACCAAGAGATCTGAAGGGTACCTAACCCTGTGGGGCTTGTACAATATGCAAGCACATGGTAAAGGTGAAGGATATCAAGAATCCACACACTGAACAAAAGTTCATCCTAAAGGATTTTATTAATTGTAACATGAAAGCGGTGGTTTATGTATTACAATGGTTATGCACAAAAATGTATGTTGGAGAGACCAAAAATGCCTTGAAAACTTGTATCCAGAAGCATTTATCAAATATCCGCCTGGCGAATCGTGACCTACAATTAGGCAAAAATTTGACACCAGTTGCGAGACATTTTTTGACACAACATGGTTCCATAACAGATTCCCTAAGGGTGATGGGGCTACAACGGATCCAACTGGGCACACGAGGTGGAAATATTATGGCCAAATTATTACAGGCAGAACTTCAATGGATATATAAAAATTGGTCACTGGAGTGCCCCGAGGTTTAAACGAAGATACATCCTTTGGGCCATATGTAGGACAAAAAAAAGGTGAGACCCCTTCAGAACTCCCACCCTCCCTAATCCCTCTTTTCTTCTACGTTGTCTTTTAGATAGCAACACCCATAAACATCGGGGAACCCCATATAGCCCTTCTGTCTCCCCTCACCCCCATTCTTATATTTTCATATTTTAAGCACATTGTGATAATGTTAAGGTTGATTAGTTGTTTTTGGGTTTAGTTGGTTTTGTTTTACACTTGACACTTTCGGGAGGCCACGGGGCTCCCTCTTGATAACGGATGTTGGGATCACGATCCCACATTCTTTATATAACATCATATGGTAAGAGAAAAGAGGTTGCTCAATGTGTCACAAAAATATCTCACAAACATATGATTTTTTTTTCTCTCTCATGTCCTGTATTTAACTGTTTTTGTTTACTTCTAGTGTGTGGCACTATTCATGTGGATGGAGGGTTAATAGAGAGGATTGGAGGGATACGAAAAGCGGTGAAAAATCAAGTGGGCCCTGGTGCATCGATCAGTGAAGAAGAAGAATTTCCAGCCCCATGGGGAGGCAGGCAGCACGGCTAATGGCGACCCTTTGTTTGGGTTTAAAAGGTGGAAAGTGAGAGAGGACACCCCTCCAGAAACCGTGGGCATGCGGCGGAGCGCGCGGGCAGCATTCCTATCAACCTGGACCCTAATACCGATTACCTATGGGCGGTATCTATATCTTAATTTGAAATCATGAACATTTTTTTGATTTGATTGTTTGATTCATCCCTCCTGTTGCTCAATTGCATCATCATTGCAGCTCCCTTTTCCCTCCTACTCTGGTTTGTCCTTCAAGTCTTTTTGTTCACAAAAAACTACTATAATTTTTTCCCCCCCTTCCCTCCCCATTTTTCTTTTTTGTGGCATCTGCAGATGAGAGGTATTTCATTGTATATTTTATATTTCTGTTATAAGGTTTTAAGATTTGGGAGGTCTTTTTAAAGCACTTTAGTTCTTTGTGTAATAAGTATTGCTGCATATGGTACTTTTTTTTATATATAAAGCTAGTAGAATTTAGGCATCTCTAATATTTTATCTTTTGCTGCACTTTAAGGGGGCTTTTGCAATAAGATATATATAGATTTAACCAGTTACTGGTATACATTTATTGTAAGGGGCAAAAAGGAGGGATTGTGGATTCATAAGAGGGACATATAGCAACAAGTTATTTGTGTAATAGGTACGCCAAAAGGTACTAGGTGTAGATTAATCATTGAATCATTATATTGGGTCTGGGGTAGACAGATCTTTGTGGTTTTAATTTTGTCCTTTGTATATTGTCTTTACATGCTTTTTATGAGTGTGGTGGCTTTATATGTGTAATTTAAATAAAGCATTGGTTTTCAGAATAATAGGTGGTAGTGCCCTTTATGTGGCTCCATTTTGTATTTAGTGTTGCTTGCATCTTGTTAAGGAGCTCACTGGTGCACTCCCTTTCTTTGTTCATTATATGGGTGCTGCTTATCCCTCTTTTCAAAAACCGTTCTCTTGATGGTAATTAAAGCCCCTTTTTCACTTTCTCCATATATACATTTGCCTCATTATATAAGTATCCCGTCAAAAGTTCAGGACTGCAATATTATTAGTTTTCTAACAGCAGAACTGCCATGTGAAAACAAAATTTAACAACCAATGAGTGACTCAAAATAATTTTAAAAACAGTTAAATGTTAAAGCGGATTAAAAACCATTGCAGCCGGGCCCTGGAATCTACAAGATTCCCAAAAAAGTGTTTCCATCCACTTTAAATTAAAGATAAACTAATAAAAAAAATGAACATTGTGTTTGGTGCACACAATATTCCCTATGAAACAATAAGGACCTGTAAGTACTGTTGATTTTTGATTTATGCAATGCAACGTGAGGAAGGGAAAATGAAAGGAAGGAAGGAAGGAAAGCAATGATAGGGAGTTGTTAGAAGATCACATTTTTACTGCAAGCCCCTGATCCTAGTTGTGTCTGCTTCCCAATCTGACCATCTCCTACACTGAACATGGCTCCAAAGGTACTTTTCAGATGCAAGTGTTTGCTCTGGTTTGCTTAAAGTTTTCACACTGTCTAACATGGGTTTAGGGCACTGAGAAATTGCTCTCAGTGCATGAAGGAACCCTGACCCACCCTTTATATGGTGCTGCTGCTGCTTCACCATATGTGCATGTTGATCCTCTTCCTTAGTATTAGGCAATGTCCCCTACTTATGACCAAGCCCAATATGGGGGACCCGGGACCCATCTGGGACCCCCCATGCACAATGGCCTTGACACCCAGGTCAATTGCCCTGCTTGCCCCTAGAAACAGCCCTGCATGGGTAACCCTGTTGGTTAGAGGTATACTAGAAGTCTGTGAGTTCTCCAGGTAACTGATCCTTGGCAGATTAAGATTACCTGCAGTCATCTTCTTTACAATATCCCTTACAGTATATAGGCTAAGGTTTATGGTGTATACCAGGGGTGCTCAAGCTTTTGAAGGGAGGGGGCCACTTAGTGATTTGGTAACCAGTAATTGGCCAAATGTAATTAAAATGGTTCAGAATTTTCAGATTTTTTTTTGAATAGCATAATGAAAAAAAAAAAAAGACACAACCAAAAAATTAACCACCAATATTGCCGCCTCATACACCCTCACACCAATCCCAAATACAATCAAACCAACTCACTCTCAGATTTCTATCACACCAACACACACAACCCCTGCTGACAAAACACACATGCATACCCTCACAATTGCAAACTCCCCAACCCTTACATATACATACGATCCTGACTATTATCATACAAACTCCACAAAATATTTTTTTTACCCTTGTATGTTCTTCGACCGCACTACACTATTACAGTATTTATATGTAACATTCTCCACATGCTGGTTGCCTTGGTTCTTGGAATTTATGCAGCCTATTATTATAACCCTTCCCCACTAGTCCTATATATTAACTGCATATCCACCCACAACCCGCCTAAACTTCCATCCCGATTACTTTATCATTGCACTGGAGATTTCTCAGAGGTCCTGGTGCCCATTGTCCTCCTGTCCTTACTGAGCCTCCCCATTTCCTCACAGCAAAGTGCTTATGACATTTCCTGCCGAATGATTTATTCTACAATGCCTTCCACCTGCATTTTGGTTTGCAGTTGGGGGCCACATTTGCCCCCTGACAACAGGTTGAGCATGGTTGCTTTATACAGTTTGTTATATATAAAGCAGACCAAAACAATGTTCAGCCAACCCTGGAGGCCTTGATTTTGCTGGGGAAGTGATTAGAAAATTTGCAATTGGAAAGTAATTAGATGATTAGTAACTTTGGACTCTTGGGAAGAGTTTTGCAGAAAGGAATGAATACGATAGACCACATCAGAGGAAAAATATGAGAGGTGAAATCCTGTACATTGAGGATATTGTTATGATGTGGGGTGATTGGCGGCAAATATATTGTTTCATTTTGTTACAGATAGTTACTCACATGGGGTAAGGAGGAGGGAATTCAGTTTGAGTGTAGCACAGGAGGCAGAACCTGTCCACCAGATTTCCTCCTCCTTCCATTAAAAAAAAAACCTGGCTGGATATTTCGTGATGCCGGGTGTATAAGTGATCAACTCCTCCGGCCATCCAGCATATTTAGATTGATTTTTATCATTGGGCCAATTTTTTTGTGATAGTTCTTTTTAACATGGTTGCATTATAAAATAAATTATAAAACAAGTTAAAGGAGCACTATCGCGAAATTGTGTAATGTTAAAAATCCATATAAACACATTGGCTAATGAGAGGACAAGTCACTTATATACCCAAACTGAATAAAACTCCCACCAAGCTTGAGGTTTATTCTCACATGGTAGGAACAAAATTCAGGGGTGACAGGTTTAGTCTATGAGGGGTGACAGAGCTGTCCTTTTCCTTCCATTAAAATAAAAGAAACAAGCCTGGCTTAATATTTCTTGATGTCATGTGTATAAGTGACCTGTCCTCCCGCCATCCTGCATATTTATATGGATTTTTATCATTGGGCCATTTTTCGCGATAGTGCTCCTTTAAGTCATATTTTCTGCAGTTATCTTCTGTAGCAGAGATAAAACACATGTGTTAAATTAAAAGGGTGATTCACCTTGTTACATGACTACGCAGTTGAAAAAGATGTCTAAAGTCACATCAATCTAAAGTAATATCAGGAAGGAGGTGCAGTAAAAATATAGGTTCACATATTGGCAGAAAATGCATATTATTTATTTTCCAGTTTTTTTAAAGGTAATGACTGGCCACACATTTTTGTCCACCTCCCTTTTACATTGAGTCTGAAAAGCAAAAATGTTAGGTTAGAGTTATTTTAGTTTTAACAAACAAAACAAAGGAAAGATCCAATCCAGCACAGCGTCCACTTAAAAATCAAATTTATTGATCCATCAACACACCACCGTCTGTGCCCAATCCTCAGCCAAGGATGCAGGACTCATGTAAGTCCGGCCGCAGTGAAGCCGCGGACTACAGGTCCCAGCAACAGTGTGAACCACCATGCTGTAGGCGAAATGGAAGGACACAGACTACAAGGACCATTCCCGGGCAGCCAAAAACCTTTGCAACTCAGAACAGGAGCTGTAGGCATATAACACTGCTGTTGAATTACTGTGAGTCCTGCTTCCTTGACTGGGGTTGGACTCTGTTGGTGGTGTGTCATTGGGGGCAGGAATACAGGGGGGGGGGGCTGGGGCATTCCTGGAAGGAAAGACACAGCGGCATACTTCTGCAAATACATGCAGCAAAAGAAAAGTGCTGTACAGTACATATCGCACCAACAATGGTACGGGTGGGCTTCATGGTTGTATAAGGAGCAGTGCTGGGAAAAAAAGTGGCCACAAAGATGGTCTTGGTGGGTTACAGGGTGGTTTAAAGGGGGTTTTATATTGTGTGGATGGTACACTGTGGGTGGTGCACAAAGGTGAACTACAGGACCAGTAAGCTGCGATGTCTGGAGGTTTCTGAGTCCTGAGGAAACATGGTCCATATGTCTGGTACAACGGACTAATATTTCAAATTTCTAGGGTGCTGTACTAAAGTGTGGAGAGCTTCTCCACATTTCCGAAGAACTTATTCACTTAATTTTACTAAAAATCATTTAAACTGGAACATTTTTTGCTGGCAATGAATTTTGCACTAACATGTAGGATATGTTTTAACAGAAGTAGGCAAGTAGACACTCAAAGACTGTGATGCAAATCTAGGAAGGGTGGCCATGCTGAATAAAAGCTGTCATAGGAAAGGGCTAGAATTTAACAACAACATTCGGCAGCGCAGAAGGATACAGGTATAAAAAAACAGGGAGCCTTATTTAAGAAGCGTCAGCGTCTCTTTTTTGGCATCAGCAGCACTCGGGTGTAACAACTGAAAAAACATCTTAATTAATGCTAGCACGAAAATGATTCAGCGCCAGGTGCTCTGGTTGAAGCAGCGCCAGATGAAACCTGGTGCTGTAGGTCAAAATCCCATAGAGCACAATGGGCAGAAGTGGATTGTAGTGTTTAATGCTTATAATTAACATTACACACATTTATACCATGTGCAACAATCAAAGCTAATTAGTAGCATTCGGCGCAGCAACTGCTAGTGCTAATGTAGTACAGTGCACAGCGCTAGATCAAACAGTAATGCTGGCGCTCTAGCCACAAAAATGATGCTAATATGTGCACATCATAAATAAGGCCCAAAGTCTATGTACAGGCTTCTGAAAAAGACCCGCAGGCTTGATCCTATGGACTGCTAACCAGGAACCATTGCTTATTTGTATTCATAGAGTGACTTGCATGACTACTAACCAGGGACCTTTACTGATTCATGTTCAGTCAGTGACACCTAGGGCCAGTCAGGAAGCACGCTGCAGCACTGAAACTGAATTGAGACTTTGGGTTGGCTAGCTGCTCTTCAGAATCCTGGACTGTCCCCTTAAATTTATACTGAGTTGAAACACTAATCATGGGCAAAAGCACAAATCAAAAGTTTAAGGTGTGGGTTATGCACCCCACAAAGCCACAAAGGTCTGTAATGCAATGTGTACTACTTTAAGTCATTCTCCTGCAACTGATGGTCTTGCCTTCACTGCTAACTATATTTTTTTTCCATGCATGTTTTAAGCTACAGAGTCAAGCTATACGGCAAGGCCCATTTCCATGCCCCCACTGCTTCCATCTGCAAAAGAAACTGAAATGTGAGCACAAACATCCCAAGGCATGAATGAAAGATGCTACCGACCCAAACAGCAAATGTATAATGTATCTGCGCTCCGCCATGCTTACTTTGTGAGAGCCACCTGTGCATCCACTGATCTTCCTTCAAGATTTACCCAGGGTCAGAAGAAGCTCAGTGAATAATGGATCAAAACACTCAGGAGGGCCAGATATTAAATAAACCTTCATGTAATTCATTTTCCATGAGCAGCAGCAGATAAAAGTCACTTTAACTTTATGCTGGAAGCTGGGAAAGGGAAATTTCTCCCTGCTCAGAATAAAGCTGCACAAAGTCTTATTTCCCAGATGGCACTGCGGCCTGCAGGCATGGCTTGTTTACATGGTAAAATATTTACTTCTTACCTTAAAGGGGATCTATTGTGGAAATGGTCTAATACAAAAAAAATCCCATAAACATGTTGGCTAGAGAGTGAGAGCCCTTTATATATGTTTACATTCATGCTTATTTCTATGAAAAAATGTTTACTTTCCCACTGGCGCATAGACAGTTGTGCTTCCCATCCATGTTGTCAACACACCTAGGAAACTGTGATTGCTGCCAGAAAAGCTTTGTAATCTTCAACCACTGTGCTTGGTTAAGCATTGACATGATAGTACACACCTAAACATCTGTCAGAGATAATTCATTTTTGCTATTCAAACTAGCAGTGGCGGACTGGAGCCAAAAATCATCATGGGATTTTACCAGCCCCTGGCCTGCCCATTTCCAGTCAATAGCATCTCTGCTGCTTCCTGGTCAACCAGTGTGCTCTAAGGCCAGGGGTGTAGCTAGGGGGGAGTGGGGGGGGGCAAGAGTCAGGTGGGCCTGAGAACAGGTGGGGGGCACCATTTTGAATCTTTGTCCCGGATGCCAGAAAGCCTAGCTACTCCTCTGTCTGAGGCTGAGGCTAAATCATTAGGGGAGGACATGGGCTGGGGTTACTTGGGTGAGGGGGTAGGGGCTGGGGGGAGGCAGTCAAAGAGGGAGTGTTAGTAAAGGTAGCAGCCCAACTGGCCCCAAAGCAGTGCCATTTGCCCAGGTCTCCCTATGGTCAGTCGCCCCTTCAAACTAGTATTGCAAAACAGCCTAGGAAGTACCCGCCACCAGATACCCTTGAGTGCAAACAACCGACCATGTTTATATGATATGTTACAGTACAGTCCCAAAAGACTGCCTGAAAAACCATGAAGAATCATTTCATCCACTTGCTGAAGTTCTACACATTTCAGCTGGTCAATGCAGGAGGTGGAGGAAAGACAAAAACACCACTCTCTACAACTGCCTATAAATAATAAAAGGAGAATAATATGTGGTTTAGCTGTCCACTGTCTATGGAGAGGATCACAGTGTACGCTACAAGAAAAAACAATCTTCCGGCCCACCACAGTAAATTAACCATAGGAGCCCACCCTTCAGCTAAAAAATTAGATTGCAATAACAGAAATTCTGATTTTAATTTACCAAATACCAAACTAAAGGAATTACAAACTCTGAGGATGCTCTAGGTAAGCAAGAAACCATCCATGCCTTTGATCAATTGTACTGCTGCCTTTATAGTGGCCCTAGGGCACACATGCTCAACCTGCAGCGATTGCACGGAGAGTGATATAGGCCCGACGCATTGGCAAATAGAGGTGCCAGCGAAGGCTTGGAGGAACTTAGTGACAATAGTTGAACACCAACACTAATGGCACAATAATTTGGTTAAATAGTTTTTTCTACCATAATCATATGCTTAGCATTGGTGAGAGCTTAGATTGGTTGAGTATTAGGCACATGGTTAAGACTGATAGGGGAGCCTTTAAATAAAGGACCCATATTTTCCGAGAGGTACTGTAAGCCAGTTGGCATGTGCATTGATAGCATGTGGGTTAATAAGCTGCTTTTCTGTGCTCAGACCGGATGCTGAACTCAAACATAGACTTCTACTTGAAGGCCGTGTTCAGGTTTGGGAACCCAAACTTGCAAAATTCCTAATCAAAGCCCATGCTAGCAAGATGTGGAGGCCCTGGGGTGGTGTAGGCAACAAACATCTCCGGCCACTAAAAGGCTCACCATCCTCATGGTACTTCTCTGCAAATTGCAGGCCGATATCTCTCTGGCAGTAACCCTCCCCGATGCCCCTGGCTGATGGTTCATACAGGCTGGCCCTGTTCGGTCACCTCCACTGGCCACTCCCTGGTGCAGCACCCAGAAGTTATTCTGCAGTGGCTGTGTACTACCTCTCTTGGCTTCTTACTGGGCTCTATTCCCATGTCCAACCAACCAACCTGGGTCTTCCCCTTTATAACCCCAGGGGGCCAATAACAAGAGGCAGGGGGCACACTAACTGTTAAACTCTAAGTGGCATAGAGGTAACTATCCCACTGCCCCTGGCAGCCAGGTGTTCCCTTTAGACCCATGGAGCCCTACCTTTCTTTTAACAGGGATAGGGCTAGGCTATCATCCTTTTACAATGTGAGCCCTGCCCCCCTCCTTTAATCCAGTCGTGCTCCCACCTTTCGTGAACTTCCAATAAATAATCAACAGCAGAAAAGACAACACAGTGAGATCCAATGATTTATGAAGCAATATAGACATTATTCTGCCAAAAAGTCAAAACATTCTTTCAATTTAAATACTTTTATTATTTCAATAAATAAAAAAAACATAGGTAAGCTTCTTAAATGCAGTAAAAAGGAAGCTAAAAAACAGGAGGTAATTATTTTGTTTAGTCCCTGTGCAGGCAGTTTTATATTCCCCTACTGATTGCCTACACCAGCTCCTGGAGACCAGGGTTGCAAAGAATCCTGTATCTGAAACTTTATGACAAGGCTAATAATGATAATGTGCTCACATGACCAATGTATGCTTACACATACAAAGGAATTTGTGCTCTGCTTTTAACCCATTCGTGCAAACTCAACACTAGTGAATGCACCAGTAATGTAACTGGCAGTGAATGCAAGCATTTGCCTGGAGTGTTGACTCTTCTTTAAATTGGGGGCCCTAATACAGTGCTTGATAGGAAAAAGCTTTGGTCTTATTGGTTGTCTAGGTTTCCAGGGCTAATGAGACAGATTCTAATACACATTTTATTGTAAAATACCATGTTAGATTGGAAGTCATAAACAGATGGCCCCGCAACACTCATCTGCCTGTTGGTCTTGGTTCCACCATCTGCTGAAAATTCAACAGTAAACAGGCAAATGCGGTGCCAGAGCCCACAAAACATCATATTAAACTAATGCTACAGCAGATGGTACTTCGACTGAATTCAGAGTCTTCACTGTGAGGTCTGACATGACATATTTTTGGGGGGTAATTTAAAAGCTTCCAACCACTTTCCATATTTAAGAATGTGAATCACTGGCTACAGTACATTAATCACAAAGTTCTATCAAAAAATGTCAGTTTTGGTGTAGACCAGGGGCCCCCAACCTTTCGTACTAAAAGGGCCACATGTAAAATGAACAGATGGCGTCATACAGAGGCAGCAGCACTGAGAGTGCTAAAACATGTGCTGCTGCTGTGCTGCACAATGCAACAACACAGGACAAGAGTCCTGCAGTTACATTGTAAAAAGTCAGCCAGCTTTCTTCTATGTTTCACTTTAAACAACCGGGCATGCGGCTGCTGTTACATTGTAACAAATGAGGTCCCCGGCTGTGTTACATTGTATAGCAGCCAGGTGCCCTGCTGCTACAACAGTTTCACATGTGACTGCCATGTGTTAATGATATCTTCATGACTCATCAATATTTTTTTTTGTTAAAAATTTTGAAATACAAGAAACAGAAATGCACACATTTTTCTTAGGGTGCAATAGCAAATATATCAAGGTATATTGATATAGTCCGATAACACGGTAATGGATCGTATAGATATGGATCATAAAGGAATTAGTAACATACTTAAAAAGAAAAAAAAAACTCTCTTATATTTTGGAATTGGCGATCTATTGTGATCACAATATGGCAAGCTAGCACTGAATATGCAAAAAGGAAAAGAAAAAAATGGGGCCAGGGGAGCGGAAAAGGAATCTTGTATGGGAGGTTATTCCACAGATCCCACAGACCTACTCTACATTGCACTTATGAAGTGCGCCTTTCTGTGCAATTTTGCACCATCTTGCTGACATTATCAACCACCGTTCTTATTTGACACAGTTATCTTTCCATAAAGAGGACCAACAGTCAAAAATGACTTAAGCCAGACTAACACACATACAAATTAATTTACCTTTTTCTAACACCTGCTGGGGGTCAATCTTAAAAACAAGAAGGCGGTTTACGGACTTGCAGGCCACCTGCAAACAGGAAGTGCTACTGGGCTTCCTGTTACTGTACATTGTCAGTTATGTCAGTTGGGAGAGGAAGCTCCAAAATGGCCACTACATTTCTTTTCCAACTGTGCCAGGCTGTTGATCCGGTATAAGCGTGCATTGAACCAAAAGTCTATAAGACTCCAGGAAAGCCTTATTCTCACTCCCTAGGGCATCCTGATTTGGGATACCCCTCTGGATGAAAAGCTACGGATACCCAGATAACCTATGCACTGATCCAATGCCGCCATCGTGGACCACAGCCACACTCGGCTATACCTACAGCCAGAGGAGAAGCGTTTTTGTGAATGGCTGTCACAAGCACGCCCCAGCTAGAGGCTAGCAGAGATGCAGCCATTGCCGCACTTGGCTCTATTCGGCTTAATTTGGACCTAAGAGAAGCTGAATAGAGCTAAGCGCAGTGACTGGCTGTTTTCCCCACGCATGTGCCATTGGATCAGTGGTCAGGTAAATTTTATTAGAGATCCAGGTGGTTTCACGTTACAAAGATTATTTCCTTTTTTTTACATTTTTCAATACATTTTTTGTTATAAAATGCTTAAATGCATATCCTGCCATGATGCTCTATGGTTCTTTATGTGTTGGCGGCACATGCGACGCAAAGTGAAGTAGGCGGGAAACATAGCAGATGAGAAAAGTGGAAGGTGTGAGTAGCGATGTCTAGCTTTGAGCATCCCCCCAAAATCACCTCCAGTTATTTTTGTCTGGAGGTCCCCTTTAAAGCTCTTAAAAGGGAAACCAGTTCAGAAGGTGGGAGTTAAACACTCATGTAAAGAAAAAAGTGTGTAAAGATGTGTGCAAACCTTCACATTTTACATTTCTGTAAACACTCTAAAACAAAAAGTTAAGCTGGAATGGACTCACGCGTAGCAGCTTATACTAATTTGATACATGAAACAAAGATACAAACAGGCTAATGTCTCTGCCAGACAGAAACAAGGCAAAGCCCAGAGGAATGGAGGTACTGTACTGCATGTGCCTTGCAAACACAATAGGTAAATCTGCACTTTTCAAGAGTTGTCCAAGGATCTGCTGAGCTATAAAGTGCAAGTCTCAGTCAGAAAGGAAACGAGATACAAATGCAGAACTGGATACAGTGGATAAAAATCCACAAACTCCTGTTAAAAATGCCTAAATGTTATTATGTAAAAATAAAAATCAGACTAACAATACTCATTTTACAAATTTCCACCTTTGATCTCACCTATAATCTATGCAATTCAATTGAAAAAAAATCTAAAATGTTTTAGAATTGAAAAACCAGATTAAAAACTAAAATAATGTGATTGCCTAAATAAGCCCACCCTTATGGGTGTTGAATTACCATTTGAATTTAAACCAGACCAACAGCCTGGCACAGTTGTAAATGAAAGGTAGTGGCGATTTTGGAGCTTCCAGCATCTCAGCCATGCTGCTGCCTGGATTCAACTGGATTCAACTGAAAATGCACAGTAACAGGAAGACCAGCAGCACTTCCTGTTTGCAGGTGGCCTGAAAATGCATGAACCGCCATTTTGTTTCTTAGAAAAAAGTAAATTAATTTATATGTGCAGCAATTTAATTTGCCCCGGGGAAGAATGCATATGAGCACTGTTTGTGGTGTTGGCCTGGTTTAACTAATTTTTGATTGTTGGTCTGTTTTATATCCTAATAGAACAGTTACACTTTATATGAGGTTGATCAGAATCAATTTAAATGAGCTATGTACTGACTACTATTTAAAATGCATTTAAATGTGAAAAACTAATTCTGAACACAACCACAATCCCTAGTTATAAGAAGGTGTTCACACCAATGCAGCCACATTATTTGAGTTTGTCATTTTAAATTTTACACCTTAAATGATTGAAATTAGTTTTGCAGTGAAATTTTACAGATTACAGGTCACATTAAAATTCTGTGAAAAGATTTGTCTTGGTCACATTTTTTTTATATGACACAAACCTGCCATATTCACAAGGTTGTCTATACCCACTGTAGAAGATCTTTTTGTCTGGGAGCCTTATGGGGAGGGTAATTAATTGCTAGCACCACTGAGCGCCACTTGTGCTGCTAAGGAGAGACGATGACAGCATCCGTGGTGGAACGCTACAGAAAGGGCAAAGCCTGTTAGCTTTTCTTGCTAAGTAGCGCTGCCTTATTCTGTCCGGCGCTATTGCCTGTTAGCTTTTCTTGTTAAGTGGCGCTGCATTATTCTGTCCGACTTTGATAAAAGTCATGAACTCTGGGCGCCCATGATGCGGACTCCCTGTGTTAAATCCTGTCTCTGCCATTCAATCAATGCTAAGGAGAGGCGACGACAGTGTCCGCGCCGGAACGCTACAGAAAGGGCAAAGGCTATTGCTGGTTAGCTTTTCTTTTTCTGTTCGACTTTGATAAAATTAACGAACGCTGGATCCTCATGATGTGGACTCTCTTTGTTAAATCCTGTCTCTGCCATTCAATCAATGCTGCTGGTTGCTTACAGCCATTTCACAGCAAGCAGCGTTCTCTACTATTACAACCCACAATACACATCACACACATTGTATAGGTATATTCTTTTACTAACCATGTTTTCAAACTAAAAACTGATCAAATATCATACAAATACCGAATAATGAAAACGAATGTGCTTTATCCACTCTGTGGTGCCTAGAAGTCAAAGGAAAATAAGCTTTTTTTTTTATGAATCACTTTCACTTTTGTTCATTTAACCCTTCCATGGCTTCACTAACTCTCTAGGGGTTCTCTAGCTATAGCTGTTATCCATCTTTTTATAGTTGCCAATATGTCTTTAAACTACAGTATTTTAGCATCATTTTAGATCTGCTTTAACTGGTTACACATATCTTCTTGCTGTAGCTACTGCAGCAGTCAAGGGCCCATGTTGGCCACTCATATTAAATACCTTAAGGTATCTCAAAAAACAAAAATTGCCACACGCCATGAATAACAGTTCAATGAAGTATAGACCTGGACACAGGGAGAAGTGTGGCTCCCCTCACATACATCAGGACAAAGCGCTAAAATAAACAGCAAAATACATGCGTCGGGCGATTGTGTCCACATAGGGCACAATAAGATTGATTATCTTTGGGTAGATGTCCTTTCTTGTATTTTGTTCACCCTTCATTGGTGGTAGCTGGGGATCCAGATAGGCCACCCAGTAGTGTCCATCTATGTGAGCTGGGTAAACAAATGCTGGAAGCATAAAATAGGCAACCACATCACAGGCAAATGGCCCAAAGAGTCGAAGGCATTAAACGTCAACTCTATCAAATTCAAGTTGAAAGAAATACTTTGGCCCCCACAGACAGCACTGGCACAGGAGCAATTGGTGGAGCTTCAACAGCAGGCAGCACCTGCAATGGAACATCATATGGCTATAATAGCAGCAATCCAAGAGAGTCGGAGAGAAATGGCACACCTGCTGCAGGTATTCAACCAGCAGTTGCAGCAGCCAAAGTATTTTTCAAGGCACTGTTTAGATCGGGGGCCGGGCCTGGTGACATCCCACCAGCACACAATGGCCAAACTACAACCACAACAATACCACTTGTTCATCCAGACTGCAAATCTCTGAATGTAGCAAACCATGTTGGTCAAACTACATTTGGGCGTGATGGGACATGGTAATGTTAGTTGAACAATTTCACCTTTGTGGGCATAGTTTGGCCACTCAATTTTAGAATTTCACAAGCAACACAGTTTAAGCTGTTTATCCCAAATAGGAATGTGAAAATAATGTATTTAGTAGAACAAAACATTCATATAAGACCATTAAGTTAAGTCATATGAGAAAGATAAGTTGAAAGTTTTAGAACAATTTTTTTGTTTTTATTTATTTAAAATTTCAAAAAGGCCAACATGGCCAAACTTTAAAGTAAAGGGCTGCATGGCAGCTATATTATTGTTTGCCCCCACCCAGCATCTTGTCATGCAGGTCCAGCAGCATAGCTTGTGACTTGAGCACGTATTGAGTCTGTGATGCTCCCGTATGCAAGCTGGGGAGAAAATAAAAAATTTGACAGTTTTAAAAAAACTACTAATATAGAATGACATTTAAACAAATGTTAACATTTGAGCTACAAAATGTCCCTACCACCTAATAGTGTATTGAACTATCATTTGTAATACATGGCCAAGTGTCCAACAAGAAACAGATTAGAAACCCGATACACAAAATTCCTCAAAGGGACAAAGATGTGTCAGCAGTTAAAACACACAACAAGCATGTTATTGACACGGTCCACACACAATGGTGTACAGGCAAAATATGAAGTCAAGGCAGTGTTATTTTTATTTGTGCCTTGTTGTTTGGACCAGAAGAATAGCTAGGAATTCTGGCACCCGGGGCAAAGATTTAAAATGGCGTCCCCATCTGTTCTCAGGCCACCCTTTGGTGCCCTTCTGACCTGTTGCACCTGGGGCATGAGCAAGCCCCCCCCCCCCCCCCCCCCCCCAGCTACGGTACGCTGGTTTGGACTTCTAAATGCATCCTGCTTTAAATACAACATTGGTCAATATATTAAAATAGACTCAAATGATTAGTCAGACTTTTAGCCACCAAGCCAACTACATGTACATGTGGTGTCCCTATACGTAAGCAACATGTTACATTCCTGTAAGGAGCCATCAGTAAATAAAGGTGCTAATTATCCATATTATTGTATAATTAGGATAAGCTACAAAATGTATAGTACATACATCATAGTGTAACGTTGATTGCTAAAGTCATACATAAACACATGACCTTCCTGAATTAAACAGTTTAAGGACTTGTACACTTTTGCCTTTTCACATCTATAATTATTTGGGGCGTGTTTTCAAGAAAGCTCTTATTTTAATGAAACAGTTTAGTATCCTTAACTCTAAGCTAAAGCTAAAGAGGATGCATGTTTGAATCAAAAACACATTGCACACTGCTAACTTGAAGGTAGCAAAATGTATGTGAAACACAGAAACCAGATTCTAGTTAGGCCAACACGTGGTGATGGTTAAGTAAGTGTATAGATCAGAAAAATGAAATCCCAATGTTGTTAGTGTAAAACACACAAACTACCTGAGGGACTCAACACAGGTCCAGGTGTTAATGGTGGAGTTGCTATGCCAAAAACACTAAGGGGGAGGATTTCTGAGAAGCTTGTTTTTGAAGAATTTAGCACTCCTACCTGCATGATAAAACGTAGCACTGAGAAAAGTGTTCCCCAAGCCCCAAAAATGTGACTGACAATAACATAATTGGTAAGGGCCTAAAAAATCCTTTGGGAGTTTCAATAAAATGATTGAAATATCAGCAAGGCAGCTACTGTTACAACCTTACATAACTTACCATCACAGCTCTGGCTTTGGTCCATGCTGCCAGATAAGAATTTAAACAAAAAATATTAAGCACATACTTGTCACTTCCAAAATAGCTCAACACAATAATATACATGGACAGGCTGTAAAAAACGGCTTTATACACTGAGCCGTCTGTGATGATGAATCAGACGCTACATGGCGCTGTTAGAGTCGCTCACCGGAATTGCTTTGATAAATGTGGCGTTCACCGTTTGCTACAAATCCTTGACTGTGCCCCTATACCAACCAATGCTGTTCGACATTCTTCACTTACCCGAGGCATAGGCATCATAGAGCCTGTAGACCGATACCGGGTCCCGGGCTCTTAAAGTCCGACCACCATTGTCTTGTTGCTTGGGCCAGAGCTTTAGATCAAAGTGCAGAGACACGGTGGCCCTAATCTCCTCCACAATTTTCCCCTTCTGGGCCGATGGGTGGGCATAATCGTATACCAGCTGGCATATGTCCTACATAAAAAATTGAAAAAGAAAAGAATATGAAAATGTATAACAGGCAATATAATTACACACAAATATGTAAAATATTTAAATAACAATGCATTTCTGAACACTAAGTTATGATAATGATAAAAAACACATCAAAATAGGAATAATACATGTGAAAACGCTAAGCGCTATGTTAAGATCTCTGTATATAACAAAAAACGATGTTAAAAAAAATGCTAAATTCACGACAAGAGGTCTGAGTCAGAAATAAAGTTGAAGGGACAACACGAGCAAAAACGCACAGAGCAAAATTACATGTTGATAAAACTATGGCAAAAAGGCATAAGGGAGGAACAGAAAATATAGAAAAGGGGAACTGAAGTAAAGACACGGCGTCAGAAAAATAACAGGTACAGTAAACACACAAAAGACACTTACCTTAATAATCTAGCTGTTGGCCTGAGGGTCCACATGCTGGCAGGACTTCTTGTGGGCGGGGGGGGCAAATCTGCCTTAGACCCGCTGGAAGTGCTGCTGGGGCTGCAGGTTTGCCTGCATCTTGTGGGGGGGCATCCTTTCACCCCAGTGGTACACCAGAAGTGCACAAAGCGAAACCGAAAGCAGAACAGCCATAGCGGAGCTTCTATGACAGCGTGCTTACCAATGAAAGCGACGCTATTTGCCTGTATTTAGAAGATTTCTAGGTTGCACAAGGTGTGAACACTAGAAAGCAGCCGCAAGATTTAACACAGAAAGAAATGCCGCAGGGGATGAGACATTTCTGAATGCCCGAAAGCTGGCGCTGGAGCCTAGATTTATTATCACCAATTATCATAGCACTAGCGTGAGCACTGTAGCGCTGGGCGCTAAGGTGTACAGTGTAAAAACACTATAAAAGAGCCAGAAGACACTTAAACCCAGTGAAAATACATGGGTTGACACTGGGGACATGCAAAGCCACTGTCACTTGAAGTTTAAAAAAAAAGTTAATGTGCGAAAAATACATCTCAAACAGGCTAAGGATACCCTGTCAGTTGGTTGTAGTAAAAAAAAAAGTGTCTGGTCTTATCTGTAGGGAGCTCAACGCCGGCACTAATGACAGACAGGACACTACCTGGCACTATCAGAGACAGAGGATTTTTGACTTTATAAATACACCTTTTGCATTGGGACATTCACCCGACACTCATCTGGCACTACGTGGCACTAGCGCTTTTTAAATAAACCATTAAATTAATACTAGTGCGAGAACTATGCAGCGCTGGGCGTTCTGGTTGAAGCAGCACCAGTGCAAGATGCCATAGAGCACAATGGACAGAACTGGATTATAGTGTTTAATGCTTATAATTCATATTACACATTTATTTGCACAGAACTTGAATTGGGACTTGTCAGGACCTAGATGGGCCAAAATATATTTTTGGGGGGGTTATTAAAATGTATTTACTTAACTAAGTGTAATTTAAATACCAATAACTAAAACGCAGCCAAAACACTGTAAAACGTTTACTCCCGGCAGTGAAATCTTGTAACTGTAATGAAGAAACGCCAACCAACACCAGAAAAATACAGTGTCAAATATTTCAAGGAGGAAAAATGTCATAAATATGCTGCAGAGTGCCAGAAAAGTGGCAGTACAGAGTGGCGCTCACTGGCACCAGGATTCCTCCCAGCAGCACAGCAGGGATCAAACCAATATAACACATATTACAAAGCGTCAGGAAACCCAGCAGCACTTACTTTGCAGACCACTGGCAGATCCACAGGACGCAACTGAGGGAAAATCTACCAATACTAGACTTACAAAGAGGTCAATAAATTTTTATGTGCAGCAATCTGAACTGCCCTACGGAGGGATGACTATGGGGGTTATTTAAGAAGGGATAGTGCAGGTAGTGCCTTGTAGCGGCAGGCAGCGTCTGGTGAACGCCGGGCGCTGTACGCAAAACCACATTTATGAAAGTGAATCTGGTGAGCGCCTCTAACAGCGCCATGTAGAGTCACATGTATTATTACAGGCGGCTCAGCGTATAGCGCCAGCGCTTAAGCTTCCAGAGCACCAGGTATTACCTTTTGCTCAGTGTTGCTGTGTTTAAACAGCATGTTGGACATTTTTTTCTTTTTCACTCAAATTACCTTTTCTGGCTGCAAACAAACCGTTTTAGAAACTTTTTTGACTTTTTATATTTTTTTGCAGAATTGTCATTACAGGTATTAATGTCACAGTGTTAAAACAATGTCATTCCATGTGTTTTCGCTTTGTTACTGGTGGATATGGGTACATCACACAGCGTCTGGTGCTCTATGCTACAGCGCCCAGCTTTAGAGCGTCGACGCTGTGTGTGTGTGTAGTTTTTTGATAAGTATGGTGTGAGTCACTGAGAGCCGGTCGCACTGAGCTGGAGCTACCTTTCGCTCCCTGCAATGCTGTACTGGTGTTAAGAACGCCCAACATACATCGCATTCATCAATGTGGGCCAGGTTACTACAGCGACTGAGGCGCTATGTTACAGCGCCCGATACCCGCTTACAGCATCTTCTAGCGATCGCTTTAAGCGCCACTATACTCATCTGCAGATGCCTAGCATTTGTACGTCTGTACCGTAAGGGTGTTGGTCCGGTTTAAATCTTTAGGCCAGTTGTACAATGCTAGCCAATAATCCATATTCAAAATGTATAGATAGTAGAAAATAAAATGATATTAAAATCTCTAAATACCAAATTTAACCCAAATGTTACACTTTGCACAGAATAATATATTATATCTTTTTATGTTGCATTACATAAACTGATTCTGTTAAACTGCACCACATAATAGTTGTTGGTCTGCCCTGTACTCCGAGTAAGGGGGCATCTTGACTGCCAGGGGCCCAGCCCTTGCTCCCCAGCAACCCATTTTTATTATTTCCACCTCACTCCGTTAATGAAACCAGGCCCCCGATGATTATGTGGTGTGCAGCTCTCCATCAATACATTGCTGGACCCGGTTTTACTGAGGGAATGAAGAGGAAAGAAAAATGAGATTTGCAGGGTGGTATGTGCGGTTGGGGAGGTGGGGCAGGTAATTGGGGGTGCAGGATGTATTTTTAGACAGTTACATACAAGTTACTATGAATTATATAAATTACAAAATAGGGACCTAGTACAAAATACTCTTTTAGATTGCCATGTGTTTTTATGTTATCTTGTACTAAGCGGCATCAATACCAGGTCTTGGCATTCCTCTTCATTGCAGTGAATGGAGACGGGGTGGCCGTGTAGCTAATTTGGGGGGCAGCCTTGTGTTGCAAGGGAAGATGGAGACTAGGCTTGGTGCTGGACAACATGGGGATTTGATCTTACAGTTATGGTAATTTTTTCACCTCTGCTGCAAGGGACAAAAGGTAAGAAGCCATTTTGTTTTGGATTTAGAGGGTGGACACCTAATTTAAGGCTGCACAGCTCTCGCAGCTCTAGTACATACCTCCCAACTTTTCAAGGTGTGAAATAAGGACAATTGTTAAAGTAGGCCACACCCCCTCCTTGATTGATGGATAGGAGATACATTGTAAAAGTTACAACAATAAAACACTTCTAATAGGCAAATGAATAACTTATTGGTGCAGATCTGCATGTTAAACCTCAAAGGGAGACAAATGAGAACAAGAAGGGAAAAGGGGAGGTGGACTCAAAAGAGGGACAGTCCCTCCAAATCAAGGACACTTGGGAGGTATGCTAGTAAAACACCACGACAAGTTCAGTGCCACAGGGTTTAGATGACCACAATGTATTTATTCAGCCAAAGTCCCCTTCTGGGTTATTATTATAGCAACATCTGTCCTAAAAATCTTAATGCAGCATCTTATGAGGGGATATTTAGGCACCTGCCCACGTCACCGCTGGAAGAGTAATCGACTCAAATCGAAGGGCATAGGGGCTAGACTGGTATACTGTCAGGGCAGCCAGTCAATCTGTCTCTGAGCCCTGGGTTACCAGCCCCTATGCCCGCTGCCCAGGCTAGTTGGCCCTGGGAGGGAGGGGAGAGGAAGAAAAAACATGTCAGTTAGTGAAGCTGAAGCAAAAACCTGATCGCCTAAAAGGCCCCCGTTAAAAACTCTCCCTGAACCACGCAAGTTTACATGTGAGTTCTTGCACAAAAACGAAAATTCTCAAAAAAAAAATATTTCACAAAAGCTGGTCTAAAAGGGTTTATTTTTTCTGGTAATGTTCTCCCAATTAAAAACACCCAATAACCAAATTAGATGTACATAAGGATAATATCTAGTCTAGATTATGAATCACCAAACATGGTATGATAAATATTACAGCTTGTGTTGCGTACATAAAAATAACTGCATGGATACCCAATGCTATGCTTGGAAACAAGCTATGACACAACCAATGTAGACAGAAGTGACGGCTGTATAATATCTCCTTCCACTAAAGAAATTGGGATTTTTGGGTAATTTGATGAATCTTGTCACAGCAAATAATGTTAAAGGGTATGACATATTGGAAAAATGAAAATAGGTTTTCGATTGGAGGCATCATTTCCTGCTGAAATAACACTGTAAGAGATCAAATTTAAAATTCTATAAAGAAGGCAATCACAAATACATTACAGATTACATGTAAAAGCACATCTATTCTAGTACAGTCATTTTATCTTTTGACGTTCTCTACAACTGAATATACAAAATATGAGGTATTTAAAGCAAACCTCAATTTTAAATGGAAGGCTGAGTTTAAAAAAAAAAAAAAAACAGGCACGTATAGGCCCCCCCACCTATGTATATACCTATATACCTCCAATACTGCTGGATTTCCCCCATCTGTAGCCCACCCATCAAAGTTCTAGACAAACAGTGGCCTTGGGCAAAGTTAAAAGAAGAGCCCAAATTCCTCCGTTCAGCCCCTAACCAGTATAATATATATATATATATATATATATATATATATAGCTTTAGATCGGATGAAAACCCATTTCTGGGTCCACCACTTAATCTTGCTTCCACCGCCAAAGGCACACCCTGTTTTGACACAATACCCCAGAAGGAGGTGCACTACCTAATTAATTCAATGTGCTTCACTAAAATACAACTATTTTCGCAAGAGGGACTGCAGGCAACCTGCCTACACCCACCCCAAAAAGAAGGAGCACTATACAATAGCGTAAATACAAAAATTATTAAAATGTATTGTACACACAAAATGTCTACACACAACACAATCAATCATACAAGACAGAATGAAAAACAACTGTGATTCTCTCAAATCACATCCAGAGCTGCCTAAATATGGGCAGACAATTATAACTGGGAATTCAAGGAACGGAAATTAAGTTAGGGCCTTATTCATGAAGGGATAGCGACAGGTAGTGTCTGTTAAGCGACAGGTAGCGGCAGGTATCGACATGAGAACGCCGGCCACAGCACGCAATTACACATTTATGAAGCCAAATCTGTTGAACGACTGGATTAACGCCATGTAGCGTACGATGCATCATTATACCAGCCTCAGCGTACAGCGCCGGCGTTTAAAATTTCAGAGCGCCACATCTTACCTCTCGCTACCTGCCGCTCTCCCATACATTGCAATGAACGATCCTTTGATCCCATTCCTCATCTGTTTTTTTTTTTTTTTATAATACAAATGTTTTAGACATTTATCCTGACCCGCATGTTGATTTTTCAAAGTTTTTTTTTTTTTTTTGGAAAAATGTATTTACTTGTCTGGCAGTAAAGTGTTAATGTCACACCCCTCCAACAATGTCATTCCAGTGTTTTTCTCTTGCTTAATGTTGTTCATGTGTCTAAAAAATCACTTTAATCACACAGCGCCTGGCGCTCTATCCCACAGTTACAAAAATTAGAGCGCCTACGCTGTTTCATAGAAAAATCTTGTTGAATCTGTTGTCGAGCGTCGAGGGCCAGTCGCTATGACCAGTCGCTACCTGTCGCTGAATGGGGCACTGTACTTTTGATACATGTATTGTAGGCTTTTCTGTTACTTTTTTCCGCAAAGCCTAACGTCGCTGTTACTGAATAAGCAGCAGTCAATAGATGGGCGGTTCTGAGCGTATCAGCATTAGCTGGCAAACCTTGTTAAAGTTACCATTTAACCATTATTAGTTTTAAACTGAAACACATTGTTACACCTAACATAATAGAAGCATTAGAATTTGTTACAACCTATTACTGTTGTGAAATGTAAAACACATGCACATATCTATATATATAGGCATGTATACACATGTATGGGTTAGTATATATGCGTTCAAGTAGATTCCAAAATGTTAGATTAGAATACAATGATTTATTTTGAGATATAGAAAAATAACAATAGCTGGCCTCATTTTAAAATAAAGTTTATAAAAGTAAAAAAATTATCTGGAGGTGTTTCTACTGAGGACTCCACTGTTGGCCCCCAACAAGACCCCTACAGCTAAGTAAAAAAAAAATGGCTGCTGCTGTATTAGCTGATGTAACAACAACAAGGTTTGGTCCTGACGATCTATCAAGTGGTTAATCGAAGTCAGTAATTCAGCCTGTGGTTGCTGCCTCAGTTCTTAGACCTCCTGCCTCAGTTCCTGGATTTGTTGTTGGTACACCAGGGACGGTGATTCCAACGCCGCAATGTGCTCGTCCAGTCTAGCACGCGGCTGCTGGTGACTGTAGGCCTCCAACATGCGGCTCCCTAATTCAAACACTTCCACACTTGTGGGTACACCCTGTGTGGGTTGTTGGGTAGTGCTCAATAATAAAAAGGAGAAAATACAATTTTTTTTTTTGCATATACACCTATCTAATCACCATCTTTTGTTCTAGTAACATGTACCGTTTGTGCACGCTCAGTAGGCTGACCACATGGCACTTGGGAGGAGTCCACATCCAGGTTTCCCGTCAAGGTTGTCTGCCAAGGTTGTCTGTATGTTACATGTTTGTTAATTTTTGATACAAACACAATTACATTTTTTCCAACCTGATTCAACCAATCTATGTTACCTGAGTGTGGTCCTCCACATATCGTTTAGGTGTCTGGCTGCCAGGAAGGGGCAAATCATCATCCGATAATGGCGGCAACATCACATATGCTAAATTAACAATATTATTTATATTAATGCAAGGTTTTTTGGTCCACTGCGTCAAGTTTCCCTCAAAATATTTTAGGATTCTAACCTTGATTGTCAACTTCATTCCACACACCCTTAACATTTGCGATAAGTAATTGAAAGTTAGTAAATTCAATATATCTTAACACACATTGTGTGCTCACATATAATTAGCACATTATTAGACACACATACCCGCCACATCGGAGATGTCAAGACTCAAGCCATCACTAGAACTTTGCCCTACAAATACATGGGTAATACCTAATGTAAATAGGCCTCCTCCATGTAAGGATCAAACACATAATTAAATAAATTAAATTTAATAACTAAGAAATCACATGCTTACCCTCATCCCTAGCAGCCTCGCTTTGAAGGGCCTTTCAGGACCAGCACTTCCTGTATTCGGGCCAAATTAATTTAAACATAAATACTATTAGTTTAAGGTATAATAGTAGTGCTTCCATTACTGAGAAAGATTTTTGCAAACATACATAATACCTGTAATTTGCCTTAGCATTAGTTTTGTCAAGTAACATTTTTACCCATTTGCTCTTACTCATAATCTAAAACAATGCCTGAAATCTGAGTTTGCATGTTTTAAATTAAAATTATATATATTTTTTTAAATTGAAAACCAACATCTATAAAGGTTACAGTATGATTTGCACTACACACCAACAGTGTCCTGTAGGTCTGCAACACAGGAAGTGGGGTCCAAAGATGGATTTGGGATTTGGCCTACAAATCAAAAACAGAATATCTAAATCCAAACCTTTTTGTTATTTTGACCAAACAGAAAATAATGCATAAACTTACTGGCTTCCAAAGAGTATGTTGATTCATGAGGAGATGCTGATCCCATTCTGAGGGTATCTGTAGGAAAATATAATCCACATAACGTAGTAATTATTAATGTTAGCACTATAAAGAACCATCAATACCTATATCAGAAATGCTTCAAATGCTGTCTGTCTCTTTACCTTCAACATCTGACTGGGTTAAAGTAGAGGCTGGTGGAAGGGCAGGAATATGTGAAGCTTCAAACTCAGACTCCTCTGAATCATCATGTGCCACTAATGTTAAAAATAAATAAAGGTTAAAATCACATATGTATAATATGATACTTACCATAAACTAAATTTAGGATTAGAATGAGGTTAGATCCAAATATGGTTCAACATTAGTATTCCAAAACATTAACAATGTATTTGTACTAAACCTTCACCCCAGCCTGTGGTGTCATCCCCAGCATCCACACCCTGCAGCCGACAAAGGGGTATCTTGCACTTCAACATCTCTTCATATGGCCTGTATTTGCTCTTTGGAGCCTGCTTCCTCCCACTATCCACAAGAAGGTCAGACTTCATCTTTTTCATAAGGGCCCTTTGCAATGTGAAGAAGCATTTTTGCAGGCTGTGCCACTACGTAGATATTGAGCTGAGCTAGTAATTTGCTTCCCAATGGCATCCCAATATTTGCTCCTTTCTTCTTTGCCCAAACACTGACTTTGTGAGCTAAATGTCAGTGCCAGTGTCAGACTCACAAGAGTATTGTTATCTGCAAAATTAAATTCTGGCTCCCTCTTGGCATATGGACGCTTGGGCTTGGGTGGTGCACCACCATCAGCATGCGCCCTCTTCCTCGAGGAAGGTCTGCGGCCACCACGCACACCACAGGTACTGGGTACCCCAGGAGACACAGCAGTGGCAGGCAGATTTCCAGAATTTGGCTCCATCCTGTAGCTGCAAACACCAACTAACCCCAAACACACGAGGACGCATGCAAACTACAGAATGGCAACAATTGCTGTATGTGTCTGGGAGCTTTTAAGTGCTAGATGAACCAATCACAAACAGGGCCAGTTAATTGATGGAGACATACAATACAGGTGTGTGTATCTAGATTTTTACAGCAATCATTGATGTATCTGCAACAAATGTGTGAAAGCAATAATTTACTCAAGAAGATACTTACACAACCAGAAACACATTATTAATTACATTTAACCATATATCTGAACACAATTACAAATGCTGCTACACTAACGGCTATTTGAATTTTAAAATTTTTACCTTTAATTGGCCCATAGATGTCTGTGCGACCAGATCTGCACAACAACGCTATTAATGATACGCTACACCTGTGGTAATCTAATTACATACCGGAAACAGCTATGAAACGCATAAGGCGGAAAAGCGTACCATACATTTGGATAAGTTAAGTATAAATAAGGCATAACATTATTCACTATTATATTTTAACGCTGTGGCAAAGGCTGTAGTGTTTGGTGCATGTATCTACGACATAGGTGCCAGGAACTGGCTGTCTGTGTATCTTTATTACTGTCTATGGCTATGTTGTTGATTTGTGGCATCAGTGCTGTTTATATGGGAGCTTTTTTTTGGTGGCATCTGCAAATATTGTGTAGGATACAGCAACTGAGGATTGTTTTGGGGACCTTTTGTGGAGTGTGCCAAACTTGGAAAGCATACTTTCAGCAGGCTGATGCTTTTTTCCACTATACATCTTCTTTTGTGGTGAGCTGCATTTGTGTGGGTGCAAGAGGATTTTTATTGGTTGTTTGTGTTGATTAGTTGTGAGTGTGGGAGGATTGTTTTTTTTTGTTTTGGGAGAGCTATGGCCAGTGAGTGTGATGTGGATGTTGGGGTTATGTTTGGGGTATGGATGTGTTGTTGTGGCAGCGCAGAGGAAGGCCAGGAGCCAAGGGAAGAGAGTGCTGTGAGGCTTAGGGCACCCAGATCGTTTGGTATCCGCCTCTCTGTATGGGATTTAAGTGACAAGCAGATCAGAAGCAGATTTCGTCTGAATCGTGCAGCACTACAGTCCCTATATGATCAGATTAAGACCAAAATTGATCCATCCACCAGACGCACCCAGTCCATCCCTGGCATTGTTCGCCTATGTGCCATGCTAAATATAGTGGCATGGGGCAATTTTCAGCGGGATCAACCAGGCTACAATAAGCCGTATCTTTTACAAGGTAGTGCTGGCTATTTGCGATCTGATCCCAGAATATATAACATTTCCTGAGGATGAGGAGGAGGTTGCCAATATTAAACATGCGTTTTACCGCATGGGAGGGATACCTAATGTGCTAGGGTGCGTGGATGGTACACATATCCCTTTACACCCTCCCCGTGCACAGGAGCTGCACTATAGGAATCGCAAACAATTCCATTCTATGAATGTCATGGTGGTATGTGACCCAGACATGAAGCTGAGGGCCGTGAGATCTGGCTTTCCGGGCTCATGCCATGATTCTTATGTGCTCCACCAATCAGTTCTGTCCGGAAGTTTGAAAATAATGAAACCTGGATGGCTACTGGGTAATTAATAATCATAGACAGAATCGTAGACAGAATTAATAATCATAGACAGAATAACAATCACATTATTAAATTAAAACAACTAAACAGCTATATTTGCATATATTTATTGTAGACATACTGGTATAGCTACAGACAGACATCAGCCCAAGTACAATACAATGCAGCACATCGCAAAACAAGATGTATTGTGGAAAGAACCATTAGCCTGCTGAAAGCACGCTTTCTCTGTTTGGCACGCCCAGGAGGAGAGATGTTGTACAGTCCACAAAAGGTCTCCAAAATAATCCTAGCCTGCTGTGTCCTACACAACATTTGCATATGCCACAGAATCGAAGCCCCAAAGAAACAGCACTGGTGCCAGATGTTCCCAACATGGCCTCAGACAGTTATGAGGATACCCAGACTGGCTTTGAGCGGCAGGAAACCATGATTTCTGCATTCTTTGCGGTAAGTGATCGAAGCTGATATGTACTACTACTACATTAGAAGAGGGGGATAATTTAATTACTAAACATATGTTTGAGCTTTTTAATTAATAAAAAAAAAAATAAAGAAAAATAAATATTCAAATATCACTCTTTTGTCTCCATTACAGGCACCATGAAGATTCCGACAAATAATGACCCAAATGGACACTGAGCAAAAAATTTACTTTATTATATGTTTTAATAAACCAAACATTTATTTTTATTTCTAAATTCTTGTGACATGTGTTATTTTGCTTAAGTGGTTTCACATTTCTAATAATTGCAGGTTTCAACACAACAGTATAGAAACGCTCAGGCGTTGTATTGAGTAAGGTGTAACAACTGTACAGCGCCTCTAATGCAAATCAGAAACTTCATATTTAACATTGGCAGAGTAATTACTACAAACGGCAAGTAGCGACTGTGGCGTTCTGTAATAGCTCATCTGTTGCTACCTGCCGCTAGTAATGAATCAGCCTGTTAATATTTTTTGTGCCGGCACAAAAACACCCCCTTGTACTGCTAGCCAATATCCAACAAAATCCATGCAGTGCAAGTAAACCCTAACTAATTAACATAATAAAACATATATATTCAAGCTGAATAATAAAGTGCAAATGTGCTGATGCATATAACAATCCTAAAGCATTTAGTAATGGACACAAAAAGTGCTGCGTGCCTAAGCAAAAGACATTCAATATATTAACATAAAATACCAGTCTAAGGGGGGATAGCAGCACATCCGTTCACACGTGTCAAGGGAGGGGAGAAAAGTGACAAAAGTGACAAAAGTGGCCTTTACCCAGCAGAAGCATCACGGGTAGCCTAGTGCGCAGGTGTTCTGCTGCAGCAAAACACCTGGGCATGCGGCTACCCGTGCCGCTTCTGCTGGGTGAGGGCCACTTTTGAGAGAGCCCAGCTCAGGAGCCTGAGTAGATTAATGATTGCACTACAAAGCACTCAAAAAGCTGCCGCTGACGATTAGCTTAAAATTTACACAGCCAAACACCTTTCACTTTCAACCCAGCGGGAACTCTCAAGGGTCTCCCTATGGCCAGATTATCCCTGACTCAAAATATCACGCAACCTGCATATAGTTTTGTATAAGAAATATGGAGGCTGATTTAATACTAGTGCCACGTATTGTCATGTGAGCACCTGTGTAGTGGCACTTAGAGTGACTGCTAGCAGACGCTGCAAGCCGGTGTCGGGCACTGTAACCTAACTTAACAGGCGGACAAGTGGCGCTGTACTATCCTGTCCAGCATTGATAAATGTGATGTCTGGAGGGCGCTGGAGAAGAGCTCTCCCCAATTCACTCGAACAATAGGTGGTGTACCAAGGTGAAAGCACCCAAGACCTTATGCTGCTTATAACAACAGTACAATGCTGCAGCGAGCGATAGGTAGCACCAGTTAATTGAGTCTAGCACTCAGCGCTGAAGCCCTTTTTTTAAGAAAAAAACTACACACAACCAGCGCTGGAGCTCTAAAACTGGGCGCCAGACGTTTTAACACTGTGACAAGGACACTGCAATGCCAGACCTGCACATACAGTTCTGCATAAAAAAAATTAAAACCTATAAAAATTTGATGATTTGAGCCAAAAAATTTTACAGTTTACTTGGCCAACACACTACTTAAACACAACCAAATGAAACACCATTGAAATGTATCGGAGAGCGCTACTGAGCGAAATGGCACTGCTGAACCTAGAGTGCTGGCGCTTTACGCCGAGCCACCGCTAGTTATACATGTGATGCTACGTGAAGCTGTAACAGACGCTCACCAGATTTGCTTTCATAAATGTAGTTTTCACATACAGTGCCCAGCGTTCACCTCGCCCGCTACGTGGCACTACCTGGTGTTATCGGTTCTTAAATAAGCCCCATAGTTAAAATAAAAAAGAAGCTAAATAATTGTCTAGACCCTGAATGAAGCTGCTGATATCTGGAGACCATAATGATCCACCACAGCCATCTACTTATTTAAAAGTGTATTATGCAATATTATCATTGTGGCATTAAACAGCAATTGCATATGACTTGTTGTCTTGTTGGTGGGACATTTCTTTTGAGAGAGCAGTGAAAGATGGATGAGCCATCATATCAATAGCTGTCAAACAACAAAATCACAAGGACATTTTGCTGATCCGCCCAGAATGCCACATGCCTGGATGGAATTGACTAAACAAACAGACATGTTTAAAGCTTCCTCACCTTTGCTTAGTTGTGGCGTTGAGGACAGCATCAAACTAAATTAACATACAATGGTCACATCAGTCTGAGAAAAAATGACCCCTCTTGCTCTAAAATATATTCAGGTCAGCTTAAGTGCTACAGAAATGAGATTTGGTTCCCATCATTAAAAACCACAAGATACTGCAATCTCATCTATAATTACATTGTATTTCAACTTATCCATAACCTGAAGAGGAACCAGTAATACAGAGAGTTGCATGACTTTTGCAGTTATAGTAGCAACCAAACAGTCATGTCTTAAAATAAATTACTTGAGTTCTTGAAATGTTTTACCTTATATACACCTATACCTTAAACTGTACCTTCACCCTAAATACGATCTTATATGTTTCTCTTACTCTGTACTTACAGATTACCAGCATAAAAAAATTATCCTACCTGCATCTACTGCATTTTCTGAGCCTTTAAACATCCAAAATGGTGGCCCATGGAGTCTCATGAATTGTCTTCTGACTGCGCCACTCTGAATTCTGGGATTGCTGTCTTTTTCCTGACCCCAGCTCTGCTCAGTCTGAGCAAAGCACAGCTATAACCCGCCCCCCTCCTCTCTTAAGTATGTGATGCATCTGAGGCAAAATGGCGGCGCCCGTATCCTAGAGTCCTGAACAGAGTTGCAGCCCGGTGGGGGGGAAGAATAATAAGTAAGTGACTAAAAAGGAAGATATATACATTTTTAGATGCTGGGAAGTTTTTTTATTGGTTTGGGCTTTTTTACTTAAAATTTTGCTGAAGGTCCGGTTTAATTAACACCTGAGAATCAGTCCCACAGTTTCAATGAATTAGGTTTGAGTTTTTAGGTAGGTCAAAATATACAGTGAGATTGCTGGTTATGATCAGTTCTAATCATTTGGGTTGTGGGCAGGATAATGGTTTTGAGATTTTCTGGAGGCAAACAGCCTGATTTGTCAAAGCACTATGTTGGTTAGCTCTAGTTTTTGCGTCCAAACTGCCTTTATCAAAGTTTTTTTCACAATTGTACCTGTCAGCGCAATGTGAAACAATCGTTTTTTAATCTATCAGCGAACAGCAGCACAGCCATGACAGTATGTTTTTTTTTTGTTTTTTTTTTTTTGCTGGTGCACAGCTTGCTACTCCCATAGGAAAATATTGGGAAAATTATTCTGCATGCCATTTTACATTTTTTGTTATAAATCAAATTTTGTTAAAGTGGTCCCACACCCATTTTCTACTTAATGGGTATAGGGGCTGCATTGTGAGCACACAATCCTTATCTTAACCTCAATCAGCTAGTGAAATGTGGAACTGTGACTGGCTGTTGGAGATCCAGTTGTCCAAACTCGACCGATGCCTGGGAAAGAAAAATCATGGACCCTGGACCACGGGACCTCCAGTGGCAAATTGTGAGGCCACATCGGCCCCCACAGCATTGTAAACATCAACAGATGCCTCCCTGGCATATCTGGGCACAGTCCTGTGCCCAGGTAGGGATTCAGGACCCCCACACATTGCAGGGAGGCCAGGGATGTTCCTGCTCCCACTATCTTATGCCTATATCTTGTGTCCAAATAGAGGCATATGCCAGGTATTAATATGCATTGGAAGAGAGCCTGTGCTTTGGGGGAAACCTGGGGGTTTCTCACAGCAGGGCATCCCAAATCCAGGTTGCCCCAGGGCAAGGACCAAGGATAGTATAGTGAAAGTTTTGGTCCACTTAATTAAGTGAATTATGTTTTTTTAAACTTCTCTGTAAATTATTTATTGTATATCCTTTATGTGTGTCACATCTGTAGCATACATAACATTATACGTTTTTCTGCTTACATTATTTTATATTCTACTAATAAATAACCTTATTCTTCAGAAGTGTGTGCCCCAGTCTGGGCATGGCACAGTTGGGGCATAGTTTCTGCGTTCCCCAGCTGATGAAGTGCTGAACATGAATATGTGACTGTTGCAGGAACTTTGATGAATATTTTGCATGACTTTCTGAAGACCTGGTACAAAATTACACTTTTATTTTTTGAGTAAAATGTGTCATTGCCTTTCATTTTCTACCTAGTACAGCTTTTTGGGGTAAAAGAGTGTGGAGTATAGTGTTTGATAATGGATTTGGATCAGAAGAAATATGTAGAGGATGGGCTAGAGAAGAAGAGTTGAATTAGTGAATGTGGTAGGCTACGCTTAAAAAGGTGCGTTTTTAGGGTGTGTCTAAAACTATAGATGTTTTGAATCAAACTAATTATTGGGGGTAGGGCATTCCAGAGAATTGGTACAACTCAGGAGAAGTGGCAGAGGGAGATTTGGACTAAGGTAGATGTTAGTTGTAGATAGGATGGTAGACAATATATTAGAGAAGATATGTAGGGGGTGCAGCACTGTGGGCAATCAGAATATCCATTGACCATAAAAGTCCAAATAACAATTACAATTTTGGTATGGAAATGACTTCATTCAAAAGAATATGGCAAACATAGGCTTCTAATTCCCCTACTTACACCTTGTCCTAGAATGTCTCTGATGAAAAAATACCACAACGCCAATGTTTTGAGCCTTTACTATGTAAATGTATCATATGTGTTAACATCCTTTTTTACAAAGCTGTTGAAGTTCATATACAAGTTCATAGATGTTTTTAGTTCTTTTTCCTGGCAGAACACTATTTCCGCGAGAAATGGCTGCTTCTGAAGCCTCCTGTCATTTTATAAAGTCAGCTTGTCAGAATCTTTGTGGCTTCTTGAGAATTACAAGGCTGGTGTTCAGTGATCTGTTTGATTTTATGCGTTCAGAAGTCAGTACAGTAGCCAAGTGTGAAATTCAACATCAATTCCATGTCTCTTGTGAATGGCTGGCTCAAGATTATTCATATGTGTTATTGTCCCAGCCTAGAAATAGTTTTGCTGTAAATAAGGACTGCAAACCAAGAATAGCTGCATGTTTAAAAATGCAGTTGGTACAATTGGCCTCATGTACAAAGTTTTACATTGTCATGGTGGACATTGTGCTCCCTCATGGGGAACTATGTTTGAAGAGTAAGAAGGGCATATCAGAACTGGAGCGTGTTCAAAGGAACTAAGTTATTAAAAAGACTGTGGACACTGGAGTACCCTGAACGATTGTCAAAGTTAGGTCTATTTATTTTGGAAAAGAGATGCCTGAGGTGTGATCTAATAACTATGTATAAATATATTTGGGGTTAATACAAAGAACTGTCCCACACTCTATTTATAACCCGGAGCGTAACCATAACCCAAGGGCATCCACTAAGGTTAGAGGAAAGGTGCTTTTTCCACTGACATAGGAGGGGATTCTTCTCTATAAGAGCAGTGGATTCTTCTCTATAAGAGCAGTGAGACTATGGAACTCGCTGCCAGAGGAGGTAGTTATGAAAGAAGCAGTAAACATTTTCAAAAATGGCCTGAATGCCTTCCTGGCATGTAATAACATTTCCAGCTATGGCTACTAGACCACTGGAACAAGATAAACAGGCTGAACTGGATAAACTAAAGTCTTTATTCAGCCTTACATACTATGTGTAAGATCCGGGGTTCCTCTTTACCCCGAACCTTGTTAACCAGCACCTGCGAATGAGGAGGATGGACCTTTTTTAGCTGGCCAGCCCTCAGCCCAGATAGGTGCGCATTAACTGTTATTCTGAACTGCCGGCTGCCTCATGAACTCCGATTAGCAGTCTGTATCTGTACTTTGTATGGTCTTCGGTAAACGGACTTTAATGAACTCTCTGCTCACCAAAGCCTGCGCCTGAACTTTGCCTTTCAGTTTGTTGCTGAACTCTGAATGGACTTTAATGGGGACTTCCTGCTCACCAAAAGCCTGCACCTTGGACCCGTTGCTGTGTATTTCATCCCTGGACTTTGAATTTGGCTAAAAACCTGCACCCCTAGTAATCACTCTATTCCGTTCTGTCCTGTCCAAGCACCCCCACCAACATTGTACAGCATCAGGCACAGGAGGCATATTCTGTGAGGGCTGCCCAGTGCTGCAGCACCTTAGACATTCATATTGCCTGGCAACAGGAGAGGCTGGTGGGAATATCATTTGTAGCTGGGAGTTGCAGTTAGACTAGGTACAGGTGGGCTGAGAGCGGGGACTAGACAAGCAGAAAATGGAAGGGGTTAGAATAATCAACCCATTTGGCCCCCAAAGTAGAGCAGCCTACTGGGAACTTTCACAGGTTCTTCCCATGGTCATGCCCCTGGTCATGTCTAATCACATCCAGAGCTGCTGATCTTGTTGCCCACCAATTGTCACCTCCATGTTCAGAGCAGCTGACAACCAGCACCAGAAAACATCTGTGACACCCGCAGCTTGGGGCCTCATGCATATGGCCGATCCAGCTGTTGCTGACCACATCCCACCACAGCAAGAATCAAGCTGCACCAGAGCTTCAAATCATGTTGTCTTGACTGTTTTATAGTCTGTGCTAGTGAAAGTCTCTGGAAAAGTGTTACACACGATTCTTCCATTAGCATCTCTGAAAAAATATCTGTTTCAAGGAAAGCAGATTTCTACTTCAGGGTGCGGGAGGGGAAAAGTTGTGTTAACTGTGTGTCACCATTAACTGCAGAACTGCAACAGCCAGGAAAACAAAATTGACAATAAACTAATCTACTTTATAATACGTCCAGGGACCTCCCAAAATGACACGTGGCAAATTAAAATGTTAAAAACATTGAAAAAAGTTTTCAAATTAAAATGGCACCTTGACTCCAACACACACTGACACGCAGGCACAATTACGCCCCCCCAACAAAACTGCAAAGAATGTTTACACATTTTTTTTTTTTTTTGCAGGGGTCTATAAAAAAAGTTATGTCCCTTGGTCATCTCTTATCCAATGTATTTTGCCATTGGATGGCACAAGTTCATTGCCATTTACACATATACTGGATTGTTTGAGTTCAGACATTTATCAGTGTCACAAACTGGACATTAATGGGCAGTGAGCCTGACTTTATGTAATGAGATACATCCAGGGTTACTTTGATCATAAGGTTAGTCAGTAACCCATTGCACTAGGGGTTTGCCTGGAAACAGCAGGTACATAAAACGGTAAGGCTACCCCTAAGAGCCTGCCAGGGTAATTGGGAAGACCACTGGGACTCCAGAGTAAGGGTCAACACTTTTATCCCCTCCTCCTAGAATTAGGGTAGCTGGAAGTAAGAAGCTCCACCTTTGAGGTACAAGGATAGCTGATGAGGGCAGCAAGAGACACTCCATTTAACATCCAAGGAAATACTGGTTATTGGAGGAGTATGACAGCTGCCAAACTCTTGATTTGATCACATTGCACCCTTTTTCTGTTTTGTTTGTCTGTTTTTTAAAAGTCATAGCAAATTCTCTAAATTAAGATTTAAGTCGACCTTGATGGTTTCCTGGATTGGCTTTTTTAAACTTACCGCTTGGTAAATGCTCTCTTATTCCTGTCTGGAAGCGGAAGTCTGTTCATCCGATTGTATTATGGGTGGATTTTATAGCCTTGATGCAGAGCCTCCCCGTTCAGCTATCCCGTGCGTTTTCCCGTTGGTTTTGGGCTGTGATCGGGTCAGGAAAGGGTGCTACGTTGGTTTTAGTGTGCGTTTATGCGCTCAGGTGTGTGCTCAGCCGCCTTTCCGATTGACGGCTCGCAAGAAGCTAATTTCCGGGAAAATGGACGGGTCGTTCATTGGTCCATTTTTTTTCGTGATGCAGAGCCTTGATTTCCGATTGAAATCACCCTAATAAAACGGGGCCGCCGTGCCTTCACTTACGGGCAGTCTGACCAGCCGTATTTGAGCTCCGTGTCATCATGCATTCATCTGTGGGAGCCAGCTCCGCGGTCTTGTCCTGATGAGCATGGCAGAAACCAGGCTGCACCGAACGTCTTTGGACATCGATTGCATGAGTGACGTTGACCTATTCGAGCTCACCCGCCTTAACCGTGTTTCTCTCCATGCCTTGTATAGCGAGCTGCGGCCATGGTTAGCCCCCACCACAAGCAAGGGGCATGCGATTGCAGGTATGACCAAATTGGTTGGCTGCCTGCAGTTTTTGTCAAATGGCTCGTTCCGGAGACTGGGTGCCTTCTCCGTGGGGATGTCCCAGTCTACGCTGAGCCGCAGCCTAACCAATTTTTTGGATGGCTACCCTGGCCCAAAATTATATTTTTTTCCCTCAAACAGGTGAAGCCTGGAATGCGGTTAAGCTGGGCTTTTATAACATAGCCAACATGCCCAACGTCATTGGTGCAATTGATTGTACCCATGTCTCATTGGTCCCCCCTGCTGACCAGGAATATCTGTTCCGGTATGTGGTTTGGGTCTGGTTTTTTTTTTTTTTTTTTTTTATTGTTTGGTGACCTTTTTTAAGGGTCACACTAATGGCTTTTTTTTGGGCTGTGTGCAGGAACAGGAAGATGGGACATTCCATCAATGTCCAGGCAGTGGCGGGACCTGATCTGCTTTTTTATAGTATATTTGCTGGATTCCCCGGGTCTACGCATGATGCCCATATATTGAGGAACTCCAGCCTATATGATCGATTTCAATCTGGCGATCTGTCTGGTGGATGGCTACTGGGTATGTGTATTAAACTTGTAGTTGTTGTCCACCATGTCTGATTTAGGTTTTGCCATTATAACACTAATTGACTGAATAGTGGCTGCAAGTCACTATGGCTGCAATTCAGACTCCTTTCCAAGTCTGACTCCTAAGTCTGCATCAAATTTAACCCGAATTCACTCTATGAACCCAGAACCACACGACTCTCCATCCACATCACCACCACCTGCATTCTGATATGTCTCCTCTCTCATTCACAGGTATGCATCTCATCATCTGACTTCATCTGCAACTTTTAACCCTTTGCTGCCCATACAAATCCTGCTGTATTTCTCTAATCCTGGTATGCATCTCATCATCTGACTTCATCTGCAACTTTTAACCCTTTGCTGCCCATACAAATCCTGCTGCCATTCTCTCATCAGATTCACTATTTTAAACGTGATTTTTCCCTTGTCATCTTAATTGTGCATATGCCTTATTTAAGAGTTATGTAATTATTTTGAATGCCCCATCTGGTTCCCCTGCCCATATCTATATTTGTGATACTATCATCTGTTACTATCTCCTATACTTAAACTGACCAATATTGCCCCTTGTGTGTTCACTGAACCCTAGCATCATTCCATTTGATGTTTTATTACCTTATGTGCCCTCCCTGACCAAACTTTTAGGACTGACCTAGCCCCACCCTTTAGGCCCAAGTGTTGTGCATGAGCTAATCACAGTCACTTAGAAACTGCTCATATTGAGTGAATAGTGGCTGCAAGTCACTATGGCTGCAATTCAGACTCCTTTCCAAGTCTGACTCCTCCTAAGTCTGCAGCGAATTTAACCTGAATTCACTCTGAGGAAACCTGCACCGGATTCTGCTTGTTTGAATAGCTCAGCCTCAGCTAAAATGATCACCTTCTACCTCATCACACTGCTTCCCTCTTACCCTCAGAATCATAGGCTCACAGTACCCCCCTGCTCCAGGTAAGTCCCTATATATCTCCCTCTCTCTGCTCTCCTCCCCCTACCTCTCTGCTCACGAATTCCTTTCCTTGGCAAAATCACACACCACCTCTATATCCAAGCACAAGACACATTACTCCACCCTCAAAAGCCACAACCATCTCTTCTCTCTCCTTTTACTCTTACTTACCGCCGGCGACATCAGTCCTAATCCAGGCCCACTCTCTCCACCCTCCTCCTCCATAACTATTCACTTTTCATCAAAGCCAAAAGTCTACAACCATGTTGAACCTGGATACACACGCAACCTATCTAATCTGATACAGCTTAGTCACTCTCCATCCCTTCCCGCCACCGTCACCTGCGCACTGTGGAATCCACGCTCAGTGCGCAATAAACTCACCTATATCTCATCATCATCATCTCATTTAGATGGTCACCTACTGTAAGCAGTCAGGATCAGTCTACGGAAGAAAACGCCACTATTCATAACACTGGTGTAGTCCTCTTTATACATCAGAGGTATATTTTTGGTTTCATTAACGCAGCACAGGAGCCATTGAAAAGCATTTAAGATAACATTCTGTTTTCTCATTCAGCCTCATGCCTCTTTCCTGGAGCCCAGGACCCGGACTTTCATTTCATTTATGACCACATTTGGTTTTTATTAAGAGGTGAACCTATTGCCACCCATCTTGCATCAGCAACAACAGCGTCATTTAGCAGCTCACCAATATTTTTTTTTTTTATGCAATATATCTTTATTAAGTTTTTGATCAAACAAGTATACAAAAGAAGCATACAGAAAAAGAAAGCATACAGAAAAAAGGGATGCAGTTAGGGCATACATGACAGCAACAGGATATATTTATAGCCGTGAACATCGTCCAAGAGACCGAGACCCATCATCCTGCGAACTATTAATTAATACACAAATGGTGGGCCGCACCCGTATAACTGGGTCATCTATGTGAGATTATCAGTAACAGAGGTGCCAGTCCCTTTGGGCCAGCCAGGGAGTCTTTGACCCCAACCGGCCCCTAGACGGCCCCTATGTATTCTTTATTTATTTAACAGGTTTCAAGTTTACAAAAACAGAGAAGAAGGACAATAGCATGGTATACGAAATACACAGCGATAGATCAGTACATAGCAGTGTCATCATCTAATAGGTTAGGGGTGCTTAGAGGGGGTCGACTGAGGGGCCCGATGCCCCCCGATGCGTCGCCAAGCGAGCCTGGCAAATTACCAGTCCCGTCTCTCACCGTCCTGCCGCGACCCGATCTACTGTGCCAAGCGGCGTCTCGGGGGGCCAGATCGCGGGCGCAGTTCAAGGATAGAGCAAGTCGGGGATCACCGCACAGACCCATCAACGAGCCCCCCATGACAGACCAAGAGGCAGTCAGTGCATTGTCATTGTACCACTAAGACTGAGCCAACTCAGAACAGTTAGGTAGAATTTATAATAAACAAAAACAGATGGGGTGAGGGTATACAGAGGGGGGAGCGGGAGTAGGCAATGGGGGGGGTGGAGGAGTGGGGAGGAGAGGGGTAAGCGGGGGGGAAGTCCAGGGGAGGAGACAGACAATTTGGATCTCTACGCCACTATACCACCAGCAGGTCGCTATATTCTTGTGTCATGGTAAAATCAACCCAGTGAGCCCATTTTATCCTGTGCTTTTCCTCCGTCTCACGCTGGGCTGCAATCATCCCCTCAAATCTCTCAATGTCTCCAACCCTAGCGAGCCACTGTGCAATGCATGGAGGAGACTGGCTCTTCCAACGCGAAGGGACACACGCTTTTGCGGCGTTAACTAATTGGCACACCACCGACCCCCGGTAACTCTTGGTGGGTATAGCTGAAGCAGCTCACCAATATTAATATTTTGCATTGCAGGTAAGTAAAAAATGATTTGTTTATATGTCTCGCTTGGACAATTCCCTTAAAGGCCCTGTCTCGTCAGGAACAAAACATACCTTTTTATATCTGCAGCAGCCTGCACAGTCTCCAGTGAGCTGACTTTTACTAGAGAACCCCCTCCCCTCCGCTTCCTACAGGGGGAGCACAGAATGACAGTGCCAGCCCCCTCTATTAGAATAATAGAGTGGCTCACTCCATATGATGTGATTAGGCAGGGGGCAGAGTCTCATCCACCAATTGGCTTGGAAGCGATGGACAGGCTCCCTAAGAATTCCCAGGGGCATGCACAATGCAAAACCAATTCTTCTGCCTCCAATAAGGTTTAGCTCACCAGAAACCACGGGTGATGCTGTGGGAAATAGGACCCTTTTTTTTCCTTGCCTGGACAGCCCCTTAAAGGCCAAGATATTCATGTATATATATTCCAGCAACAGCAGTTTCTCTTTTTCAATCAGTCCATCAAGTCCTGTGCTTTTACAATCTGTCTTCTACTCCGAAAGATCCTACACTTTCCTATTGAATGTCACTCTTGACAGTGTGATGCATTAAAGGGGAATTTAATTTTAGACTTGTGGAACACAATATTTTGAAGTTGCTATTGAGACCAGTCAGCCTCCTAGGGTTACTAATTTGCTTTGTGGCTGTCTGTGTATCGCCGAGCATTTCAGAGTTCACATCTATGTCTCTTGTGCTTGGGTGGATAAATTACAGTTACAAATGTCTCTTGGTGGTATTATCACCTTATTTTGTGCATGGCTGAAAGCAAACAGACTAAAAGTAACATCACATTACTTGATTCCCAAGAAGAATGCTCAAGAGAACATCAGATCCCGGCAAAGTGCTTATGCAATTGTTTGAATATGTTGTCCTTAACCTCCCTGGCGTTGTGAAAAAGACAAATGCAATGGTAACGAAAGCGTTACCATTGCATTTGTCTCTGACACACGGCTCCGCCCCCATGAGCCTCTGCGGCTCACATAGACAGAACCCGGAAGCGGAGACGGACGCCGCGGCTCTCACCTGCGATCGCGGCGGAGACATCGCTGGATCGCAGGGAGAAGGTAAGGAGGCTGCGCCGCCCGCTCTTGCTCCCAAATCGATCCCGAGCGTGACTCGGGGTTACCGCCACTTACAGCGCAAATGAACCCCGAGTCACGCTCGGGATCGCCGCCAAGGGGGTTAAAGAGAGTTTTCATTTATATAGGCCCCCCATTTACAAGAGCAGTCAGCATTATTTACTAACCTGAAAGCTTTAGCTTATCTTCTAATATCTTCAAAGCCATCATTTCCTAAATGTGCACATGGATTCTTGCCTAGTAACCCTCATCAGCACAAGGCTTGAATAGACAACTGTGTGAAAGGTAGGACTAAAAGCAGACCATCTTACATGTTTCCCACCCTGTACATACAGATTGCTCACATTAAAAATCATCCTACCTGCATCTACTGCATGTTATGAGCCTTTAAACATCCAAGATGGTGGCTCATGGAGTATCAGGCAGCCTGCTAACAGGAAGTGTCGCTCTGCATTCTGGGATTGCTGTCCTTTTCCTGACCCCAGCTCTGCTCTATATGTGCAAAGCACAGCTATAACCCCGCCCCCTGCACTTTATCCCGACCTCCTCTGCTCGGTATGTGTGGTGCTTGTGCGTTAAGATGGCGGCGCCCGTATTCTAGAGTCCTGAACAGATTTGCTGCCCAGAGGGGGAAAGAATAAGTGAGTGACTAAAAATTTAAAATATATTAATTTTAGATGCTGGGGAGCCATTTTTTATAAGGTTTAAATTTAAACCATGCTGAAGGTCCGGTTTAAACCGGATTACAACCAAGATTAGATTTACAAAGCTTGTGGGAGTGTTAATTGAGGGGGGGGCCCCAGCAATCAGAAGGCCCCTCAGACGAACCAACAATCATTTGTGCCTAGAATATAGGGGTTTTTGGTCTATTGTAAGATTATACGTAGTCTGACATTTTCTCTCCCCCAAAAAGAAGGTCTAATTTGACATTATCATGTTCTCTGTTGTCAATGATTATTAAACGTATACTTGTTGTGTTCCTAAATAAATACACAGTGGTAAGAAAAATATACATTGAAAAAAACATTTTACAAGAAAATAATAAAATGACATTTGAAGCCATCCGTCCTGTGATTATATTATTGTAATAATATGCAATAATTGTGTGTTACAAGCAAGAAACACTTTAGTACAGTTCTGCCTATTTTGCTCTCTGCAATCTAAACCTACAACACCACTATAAACAGGCACAGCTTTGAGGAGAGTGCCGGCCACCACAAACTATACAGGGCCAGTGCCACTGAGGATAAAATATTGGTGCTGAGTTTTATTAACAGGCACTGGCGCTCGATAAATGAGGCTCCCAAAGGCACGTCCTGAATTTTGCCTTTACAACTTTAATGGGATTCAGATTCGGGTGATGCAGAACCAGAATATTGCTACTAACTATTTGGAAGAAACTGCACCATAACTCAATAAAGGAAGATTTGGCTCATCGCTACTCATACAGTACACAAAACTTTAATATGATATTCAGGATAATTCTGCCTTGTTACCTTTACCGGGAATCCTGCATGTGCAGGATGGTCTAGCGTTAGAGGCTGCTGATTGACAAACAATGATTTAAAATAAACTTGTGATGAGAGATAGTTGAAGGCTGCCATTGCTGACCGCATTCTGAACATGGTAGTTGTTTCGCTGACATTCAGATTCAGATGCTTACACCACATATGTCAAGCTCAAGGCCCGGGGCCGGATGTGGCCCTCCAAGCATTATGTGGCACTCGAACAGGTGCCAGATGGTGACGACTGGTTGGTGCCCCTTAATGCCAGCCTGGTCACTCCAAGGCTTTTGAAACTGGCAGTTTATCTTGTCTGGTACTGCTGAATGATGCACAGGTACACTGCGCTCCACTGTGCAGTACCACCTCTAATCCTGCCCCCAGGTACATTGCCTTGAGGCAAGCTGCTGGTGAGCAGTTTTTTAATGATCTAGGGTAGAAGAAAGTAGTGTCTGCAACAGTTTTGTGTCTCACTATCTTCCACCACACAAGGGGGCCTAACCCATCCAACTTAATACCACGGTAGAGTGTGCTACATGTTCTGCAGGAATTATTGTTAGCTATTGCGAAGTCTGTCCTGGGCAAAACAATTCAGCATCTGTCCTGGGCAAAACAATTCAGCTTCTGAATCTGTCCTGGGCAAAACAATTCAGCTTCTGAATCTGTCCTGGCCAAAACAATTCAGCATCTGCATCTGTCCTGGCCAAAACAATCAGCATCTGCATCTGTCCTGGCCAAAACAATTCAGCATCTGCATCTGTCCTGGCCAAAACAATTCAGCATCTGCATCTGTCCTGGCCAAAACAATTCAGCATCTGCATCTGTCCTGGCCAAAACAATTCAGCATCTGCATCTGTCCTGACCAAAACAATTCAGCATCTGCATCTGTCCTGGCCAAAACAATTCAGCTTCTGAATCTGTCCTGGCCAAAACAATTCAGCTTCTGCATCTGTCCTGGCCAAAACAATTCAGCATCTGCATCTGTCCTGTGCAAAACAATTCAGCATCTGCATCTGTCCTGGGCAAAACAATTCAGCATCTGCATCTGTCCTGGGCAAAACAATTCAGCATCTGCATCTGTCCTGGCCAAAACAATTCAGCATCTGCATCTGTCCTGGCCAAAACAATTCAGCATCTGCATCTGTCCTGTGCAAAACAATTCAGCATCTGCATCTGTCCTGGGCAAAACAATTCAGCTTCTGCATCTGTCCTGGGCAAAACAATTCAGCATCTGCATCTGTCCTGTGCAAAACAATTCAGCATCTGCATCTGTCCTGGGCAAAACAATTCAGCTTCTGCATCTGTCCTGGGCAAAACAATTCAGCATCTGTATCTGTCCTGGCCAAAACAATTCAGCATTACACACACACATATAGAGCTGATGTAGACACCCTTTTCTTATTAGTAAAATTGAATGCAGTTATAAAGAAGAAGCTGAAGAGTTCTTTTACTCTTAATGTAGGTGTGATTAGCAGACCTCAGTGAATATGTGTTATATGTACTTCCTGTAGTGAAGTTTGGGGGTCAGCCCACACACTGCCCATATTGTGGAGTCGGGTGGGGTACTATCCCTCTTTTCATAAATTTTGGTCTGTGGAATGAGTTTGCATTCTGATGAAGCAGTATGATATGGGGGTATTTGTTCAACCTTTGCCTATTAATATTATTGTTTCTTAACTTGCAGTAGGTGGTAAAATGGACCAAAACTTAGAGATTTTGACTATCCCAGGTTTTGGTCTTTGCGCCTGGGTCACTTCGAGTCAGGATGCCCTGCTGTATGAGACCCCCCAGGTTGCATAGTAAACGTACGTTTCCACGGCACATGTATTGGCCCTTGTCCAATCAGTGTGCTCGGCTGTGCTCATCAATATTGGCTAAGGGAAAACAGGGTGTGCACCTGAGACAGTTATCAACAAATGCCTGGTGTGGGGGCACATGCCCTGCTAAAGGTATAGCCGACAGTGCCCATGACTTGTGCATTCGCCATTGGATCAGTGCTTTTTACATAGCAGGGCATCCTGATTCAAGATGCCCCGTGAGAAGGAAGTAAGGCAGCCCTGGAATCTTATATTGACTGGGGATTTTGATCCACTTTAAGGGGGGGGGGGGGCACCATGGCTACACTAACAGGGAGGGATGATGAATCTAGTATATTTTACCAGTCAAACATCTTGTCACTAGGGAGCAGTTGGTGCAAAAAGGTTGAGAATCACTGGTTGAGGTAAGATCCAGTGCAGTAGAGGCCCTTGGGCAAAAAGTATAGTTTAGGGTGACATTAAGTAACAACAGGACCCCTGGTTCACGCCTCCTTTAATCCAACCCTGGATCAAGGGTAGTAGATCACACTTTGTCAATTGTAATGTCCCATGAAGTCTTTGTTCAGTTCATTTGCCATGTGGATGCCCAGACATTCAAAGTGTCCAAGTCAGCCTGAAGCTTATGAACATCTTCAATAGGCTGCTACATATAGTGTGTCATCTGCAAAAATGGAGACTGTGCGATTAATGCCATCTTCTATATCATTTATAAACAAGTTAAATAATAGTGGGCCCAGCAGTGAACCCTGTGGTTACACCGCTTACAACCAGTAACCATTTAGAGTAGGTATCATTAATCACAACTCTCTGCACATGAATCTTTAGCCAGTTTTCAATCCAGTTACAAACTGTGTCCAGTCGCCCCTCTGTCCAAGCTTCTACTCACCTACTTATAGAAGCCTGTGGAGAGATCTTGAACTTGCTGTTGGGAAAAGAAGCCCTTCCAATAAGAGGGACCTGGAGCATTTTGCAAAGGAAGACTGGTCCAACATTCCGGCTGAGAGGTGTAAGAAGCTTATTGATGGTTATAGGAAGCGACTGATTTCTGTTATTTTTTCCAAAGGGTGTGCAACCAAATATTAAGTTAATGGTGACAAAAATTTTGTCCAGCCCATTTTTGGAGTTTGGTGTGACATTATGTCCAATTTGCTTTTTTCCTCCCTTTTTTGTTTAGCTCCAATACACACAAAGGGAATAAACGTGTACAGCAAAACGTGTTACTGCAATACTTTTCTGTGAATAATACTTCATTTCTTTTGAAAAATGTCATGGGTGCCAACATTTACGGTCATGACTGTATATTTCTCAATCTCAATGTGGGTTTTGGTATGCTTTAAAACCCCCATTAAGCAATTTTCCCACAATGGATGTAAAACATGTCTGTAAGTATCTGGAGAAGACCTATATGCATTGTGCCAATCCCTTGGCACTATACCAGTTGTTAGTGAGTCTTTAAAGACCAAGAACGGGGGTGATGAGATAACTGAGCTGAGTTCTTTGGGAACTCTTGGGTGAAGTCTATCCAGTCTAGCAGTCTTATTCACATTTAAATTATTTAGACTTTCTTGGAGGATATCCATATTTAGCCTGGTGTATTGCTATTAGTGGCATCTCCTGTATTGGTTCCTTGCTCCTCTTTTGTGTAAACAGAGCTAAAGAACTAATTAAACAGCTCTGCCTTCTCGTCATCCCCAGTGACAAATTCCCCATTACCATTATTTAGGGCACCTAACTGATCTGTTTTAGTTTTCTTTAAATTAATGTATTTAAAGAGATGTTTAGGGTTGGTTTTGCTTTCTTTGGCCACATCTTTTTCATTTTGTGCTTTTGCTTTATTTCTTTCTTCAATGCTTTATTACTTTATTATCCATTTCTTGTTCTTTATTGCCCATTCAATCACAGGTGTCAGGAGGGGTTTCAGCTGCTTCAATTTGTTACCTATAGGAATACATTTTGCAATGTTGGTACGTACAATTAATTTAAAGCACTCCTATTTGGTATCTGTATCCTTATTCATCAACAGATGCTCCCAGTCTATGTCCTGGAGTGCAGCTCTGAACCTGGGGAAGTTGGCCGTTCTAAAAATCAGTAAAGGCCAATTTCCCAAGGTTCTGGGCTGCACTCCAGGACAGCACAATTGATAATCGGAAAGCAAAGCACCAGAGGATAAAGCTAGATATGGGTCAGAAGGCTAGCTGAAGTCAACCAGGAAAATAGTCCCCCAAGGGAATCAACAAAGGCTTTTCAAGAGAGGTTCAGGCAAAAGGTCAGTCCAGGTCAACTTGAAGGTCAATATTGGTACAGTAAGCATCAGTTAATTTTACAGGAGATGCAGCACAATCTAGCAGCAGAATGCTATCACAGGCAAAATAGTATGAGAAAGGTTCTGCTTTAAAGTGCACCAAAACCCACTGAACTTGTGAAATACATTTGGCCAAAGCCCCTGTCGATTCTACCTTTTTATGGTGCAGAATTAGAAATGGATATTTTCAAAGACTACAGGTAGGTGGATTTTCAGACTTGCCAGTTTGCACCTGCACATCTGAAGGGACAGTGGGGTTGGGTCATGTTCACCTAACACCAATTAATTGTAGACATGTGAGATCTGCTTCTTCTTGTCCTATTATTTGGACTATGAATAGGGATGAGCGAATCGATCCGGACGAACCCGGATTCGATCCGAATTTCAGGAAAAATTCGATTCGGATCGAATCCGAATTTCCCCGCGATTCGATCACTCGAAGTTTTCCTTTAACATCCATTCATTTACATTACAGGCATTCTAAGATGGCGGGCGGGACATGTCTGGACATGTATCCCGCGCCAGTGCAAGCTGGGGCAGTCACATGCAGCCTATCAGCAGCCAGCAAGCCCGGTGACGTCACACAGCGGTATTTAACGGCGGCCATCTTGCTTTTCCTCATTTCTCTATTGCATTCGTGACAGACAGACAGAACGCTGTGTAGCTGAGGCAGTTAGACAGGCTGGAGACAGGCTGGAGACAGGGACAGACAGGGACAGGCTGGAGACAGGCAGGAGACAGGCAGGAGACAGACAGGAGACAGACAGAAAGCCAGGGAAAGGTAGGAAAAACGGAGCTGGCTGACAGGGAGATTTTTTTTTTTTCATCCAGCCTTTGTTAGCGTTTTCAGGCTGCTTATAGTAACTAACTGTGCATATATACTGAACTGATCTTAAGTCTGCTGTGAGGCATCCCATTCTGTGACTAAAGCAGCCTCTGTTTAAGACCATATAAGCATTTGCTCTAATCATATTTGAAATTAGGCCTGATAAAGACACTTTTGCTGGCCAAAGCACTACTGTACCCTGGCAGCTCGATTCCTGCCCGGGGCATCCCATTCTGTGACTAAAGCAGCCTCTGTTTAAGACCATATAAGCATTTGCTCTAATCATATTTGAAATTAGGCCTGATAAAGACACTTTTGCTGGCCAAAGCACTACTGTACCCTGGCAGCTCGATTCCTGCCCGGGGCATCCCATTCTGTGACTAAAGCAGCCTCTGTTTAAGACCATATAAGCATTTGCTCTAATCATATTTGAAATTAGGCCTGATAAAGACACTTTTGCTGGCCAAAGCACTACTGTACCCTGGCAGCTCGATTCCTGCCCGGGGCATCCCATTCTGTGACTAAAGCAGCCTCTGTTTAAGACCATATAAGCATTTGCTCTAATCATATTTGAAATTAGGCCTGATAAAGACACTTTTGCTGGCCAAAGCACTACTGTACCCTGGCAGCTCGATTCCTGCCCGGGGCATCCCATTCTGTGACTAAAGCAGCCTCTGTTTAAGACCATATAAGCATTTGCTCTAATCATATTTGAAATTAGGCCTGATAAAGACACTTTTGCTGGCCAAAGCACTACTGTACCCTGGCAGCTCGATTCCTGCCCGGGGCATCCCATTCTGTGACTAAAGCAGCCTCTGTTTAAGACCATATAAGCATTTGCTCTAATCATATTTGAAATTAGGCCTGATAAAGACACTTTTGCTGGCCAAAGCACTACTGTACCCTGGCAGCTCGATTCCTGCCCGGGGCATCCCATTCTGTGACTAAAGCAGCCTCTGTTTAAGACCATATAAGCATTTGCTCTAATCATATTTGAAATTAGGCCTGATAAAGACACTTTTGCTGGCCAAAGCACTACTGTACCCTGGCAGCTCGATTCCTGCCCGGGGCATCCCATTCTGTGACTAAAGCAGCCTCTGTTTAAGACCATATAAGCATTTGCTCTAATCATATTTGAAATTAGGCCTGATAAAGACACTTTTGCTGGCCAAAGCACTACTGTACCCTGGCAGCTCGATTCCTGCCCGGGGCATCCCATTCTGTGACTAAAGCAGCCTCTGTTTAAGACCATATAAGCATTTGCTCTAATCATATTTGAAATTAGGCCTGATAAAGACACTTTTGCTGGCCAAAGCACTACTGTACCCTGGCAGCTCGATTCCTGCCCGGGGCATCCCATTCTGTGACTAAAGCAGCCTCTGTTTAAGACCATATAAGCATTTGCTCTAATCATATTTGAAATTAGGCCTGATAAAGACACTTTTGCTGGCCAAAGCACTACTGTACCCTGGCAGCTCGATTCCTGCCCGGGGCATCCCATTCTGTGACTAAAGCAGCCTCTGTTTAAGACCATATAAGCATTTGCTCTAATCATATTTGAAATTAGGCCTGATAAAGACACTTTTGCTGGCCAAAGCACTACTGTACCCTGGCAGCTCGATTCCTGCCCGGGGCATCCCATTCTGTGACTAAAGCAGCCTCTGTTTAAGACCATATAAGCATTTGCTCTAATCATATTTGAAATTAGGCCTGATAAAGACACTTTTGCTGGCCAAAGCACTACTGTACCCTGGCAGCTCGATTCCTGCCCGGGGCATCCCATTCTGTGACTAAAGCAGCCTCTGTTTAAGACCATATAAGCATTTGCTCTAATCATATTTGAAATTAGGCCTGATAAAGACACTTTTGCTGGCCAAAGCACTACTGTACCCTGGCAGCTCGATTCCTGCCCGGGGCATCCCATTCTGTGACTAAAGCAGCCTCTGTTTAAGACCATATAAGCATTTGCTCTAATCATATTTGAAATTAGGCCTGATAAAGACACTTTTGCTGGCCAAAGCACTACTGTACCCTGGCAGCTCGATTCCTGCCCGGGGCATCCCATTCTGTGACTAAAGCAGCCTCTGTTTAAGACCATATAAGCATTTGCTCTAATCATATTTGAAATTAGGCCTGATAAAGACACTTTTGCTGGCCAAAGCACTACTGTACCCTGGCAGCTCGATTCCTGCCCGGGGCATCCCATTCTGTGACTAAAGCAGCCTCTGTTTAAGACCATATAAGCATTTGCTCTAATCATATTTGAAATTAGGCCTGATAAAGACACTTTTGCTGGCCAAAGCACTACTGTACCCTGGCAGCTCGATTCCTGCCCGGGGCATCCCATTCTGTGACTAAAGCAGCCTCTGTTTAAGACCATATAAGCATTTGCTCTAATCATATTTGAAATTAGGCCTGATAAAGACACTTTTGCTGGCCAAAGCACTACTGTACCCTGGCAGCTCGATTCCTGCCCGGGGCATCCCATTCTGTGACTAAAGCAGCCTCTGTTTAAGACCATATAAGCATTTGCTCTAATCATATTTGAAATTAGGCCTGATAAAGACACTTTTGCTGGCCAAAGCACTACTGTACCCTGGCAGCTCGATTCCTGCCCGGGGCATCCCATTCTGTGACTAAAGCAGCCTCTGTTTAAGACCATATAAGCATTTGCTCTAATCATATTTGAAATTAGGCCTGATAAAGACACTTTTGCTGGCCAAAGCACTACTGTACCCTGGCAGCTCGATTCCTGCCCGGGGCATCCCATTCTGTGACTAAAGCAGCCTCTGTTTAAGACCATATAAGCATTTGCTCTAATCATATTTGAAATTAGGCCTGATAAAGACACTTTTGCTGGCCAAAGCACTACTGTACCCTGGCAGCTCGATTCCTGCCCGGGGCATCCCATTCTGTGACTAAAGCAGCCTCTGTTTAAGACCATATAAGCATTTGCTCTAATCATATTTGAAATTAGGCCTGATAAAGACACTTTTGCTGGCCAAAGCACTACTGTACCCTGGCAGCTCGATTCCTGCCCGGGGCATCCCATTCTGTGACTAAAGCAGCCTCTGTTTAAGACCATATAAGCATTTGCTCTAATCATATTTGAAATTAGGCCTGATAAAGACACTTTTGCTGGCCAAAGCACTACTGTACCCTGGCAGCTCGATTCCTGCCCGGGGCATCCCATTCTGTGACTAAAGCAGCCTCTGTTTAAGACCATATAAGCATTTGCTCTAATCATATTTGAAATTAGGCCTGATAAAGACACTTTTGCTGGCCAAAGCACTACTGTACCCTGGCAGCTCGATTCCTGCCCGGGGCATCCCATTCTGTGACTAAAGCAGCCTCTGTTTAAGACCATATAAGCATTTGCTCTAATCATATTTGAAATTAGGCCTGATAAAGACACTTTTGCTGGCCAAAGCACTACTGTACCCTGGCAGCTCGATTCCTGCCCGGGGCATCCCATTCTGTGACTAAAGCAGCCTCTGTTTAAGACCATATAAGCATTTGCTCTAATCATATTTGAAATTAGGCCTGATAAAGACACTTTTGCTGGCCAAAGCACTACTGTACCCTGGCAGCTCGATTCCTGCCCGGGGCATCCCATTCTGTGACTAAAGCAGCCTCTGTTTAAGACCATATAAGCATTTGCTCTAATCATATTTGAAATTAGGCCTGATAAAGACACTTTTGCTGGCCAAAGCACTACTGTACCCTGGCAGCTCGATTCCTGCCCGGGGCATCCCATTCTGTGACTAAAGCAGCCTCTGTTTAAGACCATATAAGCATTTGCTCTAATCATATTTGAAATTAGGCCTGATAAAGACACTTTTGCTGGCCAAAGCACTACTGTACCCTGGCAGCTCGATTCCTGCCCGGGGCATCCCATTCTGTGACTAAAGCAGCCTCTGTTTAAGACCATATAAGCATTTGCTCTAATCATATTTGAAATTAGGCCTGATAAAGACACTTTTGCTGGCCAAAGCACTACTGTACCCTGGCAGCTCGATTCCTGCCCGGGGCATCCCATTCTGTGACTAAAGCAGCCTCTGTTTAAGACCATATAAGCATTTGCTCTAATCATATTTGAAATTAGGCCTGATAAAGACACTTTTGCTGGCCAAAGCACTACTGTACCCTGGCAGCTCGATTCCTGCCCGGGGCATCCCATTCTGTGACTAAAGCAGCCTCTGTTTAAGACCATATAAGCATTTGCTCTAATCATATTTGAAATTAGGCCTGATAAAGACACTTTTGCTGGCCAAAGCACTACTGTACCCTGGCAGCTCGATTCCTGCCCGGGGCATCCCATTCTGTGACTAAAGCAGCCTCTGTTTAAGACCATATAAGCATTTGCTCTAATCATATTTGAAATTAGGCCTGATAAAGACACTTTTGCTGGCCAAAGCACTACTGTACCCTGGCAGCTCGATTCCTGCCCGGGGCATCCCATTCTGTGACTAAAGCAGCCTCTGTTTAAGACCATATAAGCATTTGCTCTAATCATATTTGAAATTAGGCCTGATAAAGACACTTTTGCTGGCCAAAGCACTACTGTACCCTGGCAGCTCGATTCCTGCCCGGGGCATCCCATTCTGTGACTAAAGCAGCCTCTGTTTAAGACCATATAAGCATTTGCTCTAATCATATTTGAAATTAGGCCTGATAAAGACACTTTTGCTGGCCAAAGCACTACTGTACCCTGGCAGCTCGATTCCTGCCCGGGGCATCCCATTCTGTGACTAAAGCAGCCTCTGTTTAAGACCATATAAGCATTTGCTCTAATCATATTTGAAATTAGGCCTGATAAAGACACTTTTGCTGGCCAAAGCACTACTGTACCCTGGCAGCTCGATTCCTGCCCGGGGCATCCCATTCTGTGACTAAAGCAGCCTCTGTTTAAGACCATATAAGCATTTGCTCTAATCATATTTGAAATTAGGCCTGATAAAGACACTTTTGCTGGCCAAAGCACTACTGTACCCTGGCAGCTCGATTCCTGCCCGGGCATCCCATTCTGTGACTAAAGCAGCCTCTGTTTAAGACCATATAAGCATTTGCTCTAATCATATTTGAAATTAGGCCTGATAAAGACACTTTTGCTGGCCAAAGCACTACTGTACCCTGGCAGCTCGATTCCTGCCCGGGGCATCCCATTCTGTGACTAAAGCAGCCTCTGTTTAAGACCATATAAGCATTTGCTCTAATCATATTTGAAATTAGGCCTGATAAAGACACTTTTGCTGGCCAAAGCACTACTGTACCCTGGCAGCTCGATTCCTGCCCGGGGCATCCCATTCTGTGACTAAAGCAGCCTCTGTTTAAGACCATATAAGCATTTGCTCTAATCATATTTGAAATTAGGCCTGATAAAGACACTTTTGCTGGCCAAAGCACTACTGTACCCTGGCAGCTCGATTCCTGCCCGGGGCATCCCATTCTGTGACTAAAGCAGCCTCTGTTTAAGACCATATAAGCATTTGCTCTAATCATATTTGAAATTAGGCCTGATAAAGACACTTTTGCTGGCCAAAGCACTACTGTACCCTGGCAGCTCGATTCCTGCCCGGGGCATCCCATTCTGTGACTAAAGCAGCCTCTGTTTAAGACCATATAAGCATTTGCTCTAATCATATTTGAAATTAGGCCTGATAAAGACACTTTTGCTGGCCAAAGCACTACTGTACCCTGGCAGCTCGATTCCTGCCCGGGGCATCCCATTCTGTGACTAAAGCAGCCTCTGTTTAAGACCATATAAGCATTTGCTCTAATCATATTTGAAATTAGGCCTGATAAAGACACTTTTGCTGGCCAAAGCACTACTGTACCCTGGCAGCTCGATTCCTGCCCGGGGCATCCCATTCTGTGACTAAAGCAGCCTCTGTTTAAGACCATATAAGCATTTGCTCTAATCATATTTGAAATTAGGCCTGATAAAGACACTTTTGCTGGCCAAAGCACTACTGTACCCTGGCAGCTCGATTCCTGCCCGGGGCATCCCATTCTGTGACTAAAGCAGCCTCTGTTTAAGACCATATAAGCATTTGCTCTAATCATATTTGAAATTAGGCCTGATAAAGACACTTTTGCTGGCCAAAGCACTACTGTACCCTGGCAGCTCGATTCCTGCCCGGGGCATCCCATTCTGTGACTAAAGCAGCCTCTGTTTAAGACCATATAAGCATTTGCTCTAATCATATTTGAAATTAGGCCTGATAAAGACACTTTTGCTGGCCAAAGCACTACTGTACCCTGGCAGCTCGATTCCTGCCCGGGGCATCCCATTCTGTGACTAAAGCAGCCTCTGTTTAAGACCATATAAGCATTTGCTCTAATCATATTTGAAATTAGGCCTGATAAAGACACTTTTGCTGGCCAAAGCACTACTGTACCCTGGCAGCTCGATTCCTGCCCGGGGCATCCCATTCTGTGACTAAAGCAGCCTCTGTTTAAGACCATATAAGCATTTGCTCTAATCATATTTGAAATTAGGCCTGATAAAGACACTTTTGCTGGCCAAAGCACTACTGTACCCTGGCAGCTCGATTCCTGCCCGGGGCATCCCATTCTGTGACTAAAGCAGCCTCTGTTTAAGACCATATAAGCATTTGCTCTAATCATATTTGAAATTAGGCCTGATAAAGACACTTTTGCTGGCCAAAGCACTACTGTACCCTGGCAGCTCGATTCCTGCCCGGGGCATCCCATTCTGTGACTAAAGCAGCCTCTGTTTAAGACCATATAAGCATTTGCTCTAATCATATTTGAAATTAGGCCTGATAAAGACACTTTTGCTGGCCAAAGCACTACTGTACCCTGGCAGCTCGATTCCTGCCCGGGGCATCCCATTCTGTGACTAAAGCAGCCTCTGTTTAAGACCATATAAGCATTTGCTCTAATCATATTTGAAATTAGGCCTGATAAAGACACTTTTGCTGGCCAAAGCACTACTGTACCCTGGCAGCTCGATTCCTGCCCGGGGCATCCCATTCTGTGACTAAAGCAGCCTCTGTTTAAGACCATATAAGCATTTGCTCTAATCATATTTGAAATTAGGCCTGATAAAGACACTTTTGCTGGCCAAAGCACTACTGTACCCTGGCAGCTCGATTCCTGCCCGGGGCATCCCATTCTGTGACTAAAGCAGCCTCTGTTTAAGACCATATAAGCATTTGCTCTAATCATATTTGAAATTAGGCCTGATAAAGACACTTTTGCTGGCCAAAGCACTACTGTACCCTGGCAGCTCGATTCCTGCCCGGGGCATCCCATTCTGTGACTAAAGCAGCCTCTGTTTAAGACCATATAAGCATTTGCTCTAATCATATTTGAAATTAGGCCTGATAAAGACACTTTTGCTGGCCAAAGCACTACTGTACCCTGGCAGCTCGATTCCTGCCCGGGGCATCCCATTCTGTGACTAAAGCAGCCTCTGTTTAAGACCATATAAGCATTTGCTCTAATCATATTTGAAATTAGGCCTGATAAAGACACTTTTGCTGGCCAAAGCACTACTGTACCCTGGCAGCTCGATTCCTGCCCGGGGCATCCCATTCTGTGACTAAAGCAGCCTCTGTTTAAGACCATATAAGCATTTGCTCTTATTATATTTATATTATAAGACACTTTTGCTGGGCATAGGCTTACTGCTGCCTGCCAGGTGCACTTCTGTTGAGGCATCCCATTCTGTAACATAGCATACCCCTCTTTATTTACACTAAGCAGCTCTCTTATTTACACTAAGCAGGCCTGTTGGAGGCTGAGTGTTACTGCTCACTTTTGGTGTGCATTATATTCTGTTTCATATAGACCCACCGCTGCCCGGGGTTTTTTTAAATATCACCTACTACCACGCCAGTTAGACTATGTCGGGCAGACAAGTGCCTGGAAGTGAAAAGAGGAGTGGCAGAGGCCAAGATTCCGCAGGAAGAGCTCGCATCAGACTGGGGGCCAGTAGCAGCAGGAGTCACGCTGAGAGACCTAATCTGCCAGTATCTGCTAGCGGTCGGGTCTCCACCAGTAACGCATCTGCCGTGGTAGATTGGTTGACGCGCTCATCAACAACATCATCACAACTTACGTCTGAGACCCCCAGTCTAGGGTCGGTAGGTTCCTCTGACACAACCCTGAGTTGGCATGCCCCGAGAGCAGTCCCTGTCCTCCCATTGCCTCTGGCCTACGCCGTTCCCTCCCCCAGCGACGTATCCTATGCTTTGGGTTCAGCTCCACTCTTTAGTGAGGAGGACCATCAGATAGAGGACAGTCAGCAGCTACTGCCCAGCCAAGAAATGGAGGTGGCTTCTTTAGCTAGGCAGACAAATAGTGATGTGGACAGTGTCGTGGGTGCTGCGAGCGTTCCAGCTCCTGCGCCAGACACTGTTGACGAATCCACGAACATCAGTGACGTACAGCCACAACCCGGTGATGATGATGATGATGACGATGAAGCCGATCGCACTTGGGAGCCGGGTGATGAAGGGGCTTCATCGTCATCATCAGGAGAAGAGGGGTGCAGGTTGCCCCGGAGTCAGCAGCTGAGGCAGCAAAGTGGTAGCAGTCAGCATGGGGGCACAATTCCAAAGGCTGGAGCCGGCCGGGGCCGGGGCCGGGGTAGAGCACCTGCTGTGCGGCAGTCTACCTTATCGGGAGGTAGTGGAGCAGGGGTTCCTGGAGTTGGCAACAGCAGCAGTGAATCAGTGAGGCCAGGGGGTGGGAAAAGTAGCTACTCGGCAGTGTGGCAGTTTTTCCTGAGGCATCCGCAGGAGGGTAACATGGCCACATGCAAGATATGTAGGCAAAAGGTGAAGCGTGGCCAGGGTCCAAATGTTGGCACCACGGCCCTGCGTCAACATATGATGCGTCACCATAAAACGACCTGGGAGAACCGAGGCTCCCAAGGGGTGGTCCAGTCTGCTTCCTCACCAAGTGAGCTCCCAATTTCTGCCAGCCAAGGCTCCAGCACCTCAGCCGAAGGCAGCTGTGCGTCATACCCATCCTCTGTCGCTCCTGCTCCTCCTCCTCCTCCTCCAAGTCATGCATCCCGCCAGCAATCCATCAGCGAAGCCATGTCCAAGAGACAGCAGTATGCGCCCACTCATCCTACGGCGCAGAAGCTGAATGTGCTCCTGTCCAAGTTGCTGGTGCTGCAGTCGCTCCCTTTTCAGGTGGTGGAATCTGCACCTTTCAGAGAACTGATGGCTTGTGCCGAGCCGAGGTGGAGAGTCCCAAGCCGTCATTTCTTTGCCAAGAAGGCAGTACCAGCGCTGCACACTTTTGTTGAACAGAAGGTGGGCCAGTCCTTGAGCCTGTCGGTGTGTAGCAAAATACATGGCAGCGCCGACATCTGGAGCTGTAACTACGGTCAGGGGCAGTACATGTCGTTTACGGCCCACTGGGTGAATGTGGTCCCTTTGCAGCAGCAACTTGGACAGGTCACGCCGCTTCGGCCTCCGCGCTCTCTGCCCATTGGGCCTGTGACACCGTGCGACTCGGCCTCCTCATCCTCCGCCATCTCCTCACCCTCCACTGTAGGCTCAAGTCTCAGTGCCCCTCCAGTCTACCATGTGTGCAGGGCACGGAGGTGTCACGCAGTGCTTCACATGGTTTGTCTTGGCGAACGGAGTCACACAGGGGAGGAACTGCTTAAATGTATTCATCAGGAAATCCAAACATGGCTTACTCCGAGAAAACTTAAAATGGGAATCATGGTTACCGACAATGGGAAGAACATTTTGTCTGCGCTGCGCCAAGGAAGCCTGACCCATGCCCCCTGCATGGCTCACGTCTTCAATCTGGTTGTCAAGCGGTTTCTGAAGTGTTCCCCCCATCTGCAGGACATCCTAACAACTTCACGGAAACTTTGCATGCACTTCAGCCACTCCTACACTGCCAAACACACCCTTCTTGAGCTACAGCGTCAGAATGGTATCCCCCAACATAGTCTGATTTGCGATGTTTCCACCCGTTGGAATTCCACCCTTCACATGTTGGACCGATTATATGAACAGAGAAAAGCCATCACGGATTTCCTGATGATCCAAGCAGATAGGGGGACTCCCCTGTGTAACTTCAATGTCAACCAGTGGCAGCTCATACGTGACACCTGCCGTTTGCTCAGGCCCTTTGAGGAAGCCACTTTATTTGTCAGTCGGCAGGATTACGGGATGAACGACGTGATTCCACTGCTTCATGTACTGCAGCACATGTTGGAAACCATGGCTGGTCAGGGCACTGGAGACATGGCGTTTACATCTTACGGCCACATGAACCCCCTTGGAGCTGAACTGGAGGAGGAGGAGGAGGAAGAGGAGGAGGAGGAGTTGCCCAGCGAAACACAGTTTAGGCTTGGCGAAATGGCTGGTTTATCTAGTCAGCGGACAGGAGAGGAGGAGCAGGAGCAGCCAGAGGAGCTAGAGGTTTTTGAGGAAGGAGAGACAGAGGACCCGGGCACACCGTGGCAGTATGCAGTGGAGATGGAGACAGGTAGTCCATCCGAGTCACTTGCGCAAATGGCACGAAGCATGCTCACGTGCTTGCGTAGTGACCCCAGAATTGTTTCCATCTGTCGGCGGGATGACTTCTGGCTGTCCACCTTATTGGACCCTCGCTTCCGGCACAAAATGGGGGCATTTTTTAAACCCACCGAGAGGGAGGACAAACTCAACTACTACAAAGACATTCTACGTAGGCAGTTGGCCGATGCCTATCTGCGCCATGGTCCATACTCTCGCAGGTCTGACTCGAGGGGACCTCTGCGCTCACCTTCCACTGCCATGGCCGCTGGGGGGGTTGGCAGCAGCAGCAGCAGAAGCTCCATCAGCAGCAGCAGCCTCAGTCTTCAGTCGCTAATGAGTAGCTTTCTACACCCGCATAGTGAGGCTACTCATGAGCAGCAGGAAGACCTGGAGCAGGACCTGAACCAGCAGGTCATGTCATACTTTGACATGACCATGCCAACACACCTTGAGGATCCGCTGGACTTCTGGGCAGCCAAACTTGATTTGTGGCCGCAACTAGCAGAGTTTGCCCTGGAAAAGCTGTCCTGCCCGGCAAGTAGCGTGCCATCTGAGCGGGTGTTTAGTGCGGCGGGGGCCATAGTTACGGCGAGGAGAACTCGTCTGTCAACTAAAAATGTGGAGAGACTCACCTTTGTCAAAATGAATCAGGGATGGATCAGCCAGGATTTCCACCCACCAATGCCTGATGCATGCGACTAGATTCAGCATGGTGCCACGTTTTACACTTTCCAAATGGTGCAAAACATATTTATGTCTTTAGGCCAATTTTTGGGCTCCTGCTGCTGCTACTGTCAACTCCTGCCAACTCCAGGGTGTGATTCATCCAATTTTTGGGCTCCTGAAGCCAACTCCAGTGTATATTTGGGCTCCTGCTGCTGCTACTGTCAACTCCTGCCAACTCCAGGCTGTGATTCATCCAATTTTTGGGCTCCTGAAGCCAACTCCAGTGTATATTTGGGCTCCTGCTGCTGCTGCTGCCAACTTCTGCCAACTCCAGGGTGTGATTCATCCAATTTTTGGGCTCCTGAAGCCAACTCCAGTGTATATTTGGGCTCCTGCTGCTGCTGCTGCCAACTTCTGCCAACTCCAGGGTGTGATTCATCCAATTTTTGGGCTCCTGAAGCCAACTCCAGTGTATATTTGGGCTCCTGCTGCTGCTGCTGCCAACTTCTGCCAACTCCAGGGTGTGATTCATCCAATTTTTGGGCTCCTGAAGCCAACTCCAGTGTATATTTGGGCTCCTGCTGCTGCTGCTGCCAACTTCTGCCAACTCCAGGGTGTGATTCATCCAATTTTTGGGCTCCTGAAGCCAACTCCAGTGTATATTTGGGCTCCTGCTGCTGCTGCTGCCAACTTCTGCCAACTCCAGGGTGTGATTCATCCAATTTTTGGGCTCCTGAAGCCAACTCCAGTGTATATTTGGGCTCCTGCTGCTGCTGCTGTCAACTCCTGCCAACTCCAGGGTGTGATTCATCCAATTTTTGGGCTCCTGAAGCCAACTCCAGTGTATATTTGGGCTCCTGCTGCTGCTGCTGCCAACTTCTGCCAACTCCAGGGTGTGATTCATCCAATTTTTGGGCTCCTGAAGCCAACTCCAGTGTATATTTGGGCTCCTGCTGCTGCTGCTGTCAACTCCTGCCAACTCCAGGGTGTGATTCATCCAATTTTTGGGCTCCTGAAGCCAACTCCAGTGTATATTTGGGCTCCTGCTGCTGCTGCTGCCAACTTCTGCCAACTCCAGGGTGTGATTCATCCAATTTTTGGGCTCCTGAAGCCAACTCCAGTGTATATTTGGGCTCCTGCTGCTGCTGCTGCCAACTTCTGCCAACTCCAGGGTGTGATTCATCCAATTTTTGGGCTCCTGAAGCCAACTCCAGTGTATATTTGGGCTCCTGCTGCTGCTGCTGCCAACTTCTGCCAACTCCAGGGTGTGATTCATCCAATTTTTGGGCTCCTGAAGCCAACTCCAGTGTATATTTGGGCTCCTGCTGCTGCTGCTGCCAACTTCTGCCAACTCCAGGGTGTGATTCATCCAATTTTTGGGCTCCTGAAGCCAACTCCAGTGTATATTTGGGCTCCTGCTGCTGCTGCTGTCAACTCCTGCCAACTCCAGGGTGTGATTCATCCAATTTTTGGGCTCCTGAAGCCAACTCCAGTGTATATTTGGGCTCCTGCTGCTGCTGCTGCCAACTTCTGCCAACTCCAGGGTGTGATTCATCCAATTTTTGGGCTCCTGAAGCCAACTCCAGTGTATATTTGGGCTCCTGCTGCTGCTGCTGTCAACTCCTGCCAACTCCAGGGTGTGATTCATCCAATTTTTGGGCTCCTGAAGCCAACTCCAGTGTATATTTGGGCTCCTGCTGCTGCTGCTGTCAACTCCTGCCAACTCCAGGGTGTGATTCATCCAATTTTTGGGCTCCTGAAGCCAACTCCAGTGTATATTTGGGCTCCTGCTGCTGCTGCTGTCAACTCCTGCCAACTCCAGGGTGTGATTCATCCAATTTTTGGGCTCCTGAAGCCAACTCCAGTGTATATTTGGGCTCCTGCTGCTGCTGCTGCCAACTTCTGCCAACTCCAGGGTGTGATTCATCCAATTTTTGGGCTCCTGAAGCCAACTCCAGTGTATATTTGGGCTCCTGCTGCTGCTGCTGCCAACTTCTGCCAACTCCAGGGTGTGATTCATCCAATTTTTGGGCTCCTGAAGCCAACTCCAGTGTATATTTGGGCTCCTGCTGCTGCTGCTGTCAACTCCTGCCAACTCCAGGGTGTGATTCATCCAATTTTTGGGCTCCTGAAGCCAACTCCAGTGTATATTTGGGCTCCTGCTGCTGCTGCTGTCAACTCCTGCCAACTCCAGGGTGTGATTCATCCAATTTTTGGGCTCCTGAAGCCAACTCCAGTGTATATTTGGGCTCCTGCTGCTGCTGCTGTCAACTCCTGCCAACTCCAGGGTGTGATTCATCCAATTTTTGGGCTCCTGAAGCCAACTCCAGTGTATATTTGGGCTCCTGCTGCTGCTACTGTCAACTCCTGCCAACTCCAGGGTGTGATTCATCCAATTTTTGGGCTCCTGAAGCCAACTCCAGTGTATATTTGGGCTCCTTCTGCCCCTCATAGTGATGCCACTTCAACTCTCTGCAATTGTGCCGCTCTGCGATTCTATTAGCGATGCCTCTGATCTGCATGTGATATTTCTTAAAAGTATTATTTAACTAACCCAGCACGCATCCTGTGCGTGTTACAGCAAGGCTGAATGGTTTACAACCCTATTGAGGCTGTAGGAGGCTCAGAAATAGCCGTTTTTAATAGCGATTCGTCGCGAATTTATTCGGGTCGAAACGATTTTTGTCGGAAAATTCGGCGAATCAGTCGAATCGAATTTTTCAAAAGTTCGCTCATCTCTAACTATGAATAAGCATCCTCTTGTACTCGGACTATAAAATGGGCTCTGGGAGCTTCTGGTTGCACCTGAGCCACATAAAGGGACCTGTGACATGTGCTCAATATGAGACATTTAATTGTGGAGGTCTAAATGGGTCAGGTCACACTTTGCCTATTATTGTAGTTCTTAGGGGTTATTTTTAGTTGTATTATTTTGGGGTCCGTGGGACCTGAAGGCATCTGCTTGTACGCTTCCTATATAGTGATATCTAAGAAGGGATCTGTTTCCACTATGCCTCTTTATTGTGAGGTCATGTGGGATAAAATAACCCTCTGCCCCTCTGAGGAGGAATCGGTTCTCTACACTCTATTACGCTCTAGTGCACAGGTGTCAATCTCCCTCATGAAAGGCCAGCAACAGGCCAGGATAACCCCACACGGGTGCACAGACAAAGTAATTAGTGCTCATACTGCACTATAGAGACAGATAAGTGGAGATCCACAACATATCACCTGTTGCTGACCATTCGGGAGTAATTTTGACACCCCTGCTATAGAGGATCACTTATTTAGTGCATATTTTATATTGTATCCCTCCTGCACTTTGCCTTTAAATCAGGTATGTCTGAAAGCATCAGGTCACATCCTCCCTTTATAAAGAGATGTAAGAAAGTCTTCAGACACACCATGCCTCTTAATTGTGGGGTCAGGTATGATACACTAACAATGCCAATAGTCTGGACGGGAGCTACTTGTACTGTTCAGAGAGGGATTGGAGGATCTGCTCACCATTGGGGCCAAAAGGAGGATCTCTCAATCACATTGCTCATTGGCACATTTTATTGGCTACCTACAGGTCACATAGCTGCCTGCCATAAAGCTTGCTTTAAGTGCCACCCCCATGTGTATCCTGATTTGGAAAGAGAAGTCATAGGAAGGCATAAATCAGACAAAATGTAAACCTTTCTCATTATGATATGCAGCTTTTCACAACACCACCCCATGTACCCTGTTGAACTAGGTGTCAAATTGGACTCCTGAGCTGCCAGGGTGCGTAATCCTGCCAGATTTACATTACAGACACACCTCCAGCTGGTGGGCATCCAATATTGGATTTTGAACCCTGGCACATGCTTGATAAAAGGATAAACACAAGAATGTCTTTTTATTCATTAAAGAGAACCAAAACCCACCCTGGAGTTTATGAGACTCCAGGGCAGACACTCGCCCCCCCCTCGGAACCCTGATCGGGGGTGTCCCACTGTATGAAACCCTCAGGATGCCCAAAAACTCGCCTTTGTTCCTGGTCCAACAGCGCATGCACGAGCAGTGACTGCATCCCTGCTATCCCTTTAGTAGGGCACGTGCCCACACCAGGAAATAGTGAATGGCCAGCGTGGGCATGCTCCCTGTTATAGGGTAGCGGGGGATGTGGCAGCCAGCGCGCTCGGATCTGTTCGCATTAGACAAGCTCCTGGACGAAGGTGCTCGAGCGGATTCAAGCGCACGGATTGGATGAGCGACTGCGCTTGCACCGTAGGACCGGGAAGAGGCGAGTTTGTTTGGGCGATCTGGGGGGTTTCACACAACAGGTTGGAGTGCCCCGGGGGCAAGGACCAAGACCCAGGATAGTCAAAAGCCTGGGTTTTGGTCCACATTAACAGGTATGAAGGTATCGGGGGTGACTTATTCAGTAAGGATGCTGCATGGAGCTCTGGGTGGAATGTTGGGTTCTGGACACTAGTCTCCAGTGATTAGAGATGAGCGAACTTTTGAAAAATTCTATTCGGCTGATTCGCTGAATTTTCCGTCAAAATTCGTTTCGGTCCTAATTTATTCGCGACGAAACGCTATTAAAAACGGCTATTTCTGAGCTTCCTAGAGCCTCAATAGGGTTGTAAACCATTCTGCCTTGCTGTAACACGCATAGGATGCGTGCTGGGTTAGTGAAATAATACTGTAAATAATTATGACATGCAGATCAGAGGCATCGCTAATAGAATCACAGAGCGGAACAATTGCAGAGAGTTGAGGTGGCATCACTATGAGGGGCCCCTATAGTGCCTGAAAAACACACCCTGGAACTGTCAGCAGCAGGAGCCCAAAAATTAGCTGAATCACACCCTGGAGTTGCAAGCAGCAGCAGCCGCCCAAACATTGGTTGAAAGAGACACTGGAGTTGGCAGCAGGAGCCCAAAAAATGGATGAATCACACCCTGGAGTTGCAAGCAGCAGCAGCAGCAGGAGCCCAAACATAGCTTGAAAGAGACACTGGAGTTGGCTTCAGGAGCCCAAAAATTGGATAAATCACACCTTGGAGTTGCAAGCAGGAGCACAAACATTACTTTAAAGAGACACTGGGGTTGGCTGCAGGAGCCCAAAAATTGGATGAGTCACACCCTGGAGTTGCAAGCAGCAGCAGCAGCAGGAGAACAAACATTGCGTGAAAGAGACACTGGAGTTGGCTGCAGGAGCCCAAAAATTGGATGAATCACACCCTGGAGTTGCAAGCAGCAGCAGGAGCCCAAACATTGCTTTAAATAGACAATGGAATTGGCAGCAGGAGCCCAAAAATTGAATGAATCACACCCTGGAGTTGCAAGCAGCAGCAGCAGTAGCAGGAGCCCAAACATAGCTTGAAAGAGACACTGGAGTTGGCAGCAGGAGCCCAAAATTGGATGAATCACACCCTGGAGTGGCAAGCAGCAGCAGGAGCCCAAACATAGCTTGAAAGAGACACTGTAGTTGGCAGCAGGAGCCCAAATATTGGCTGAATCACACCCTGGAGTTGCAAGCAGGAGCCCAAACATAGCTTGCAAGAGACACTGGAGTTGGCAGCAGGAGCACAAAAATTGGCTGGATGACACCCTGGAGTCGCAAGCAGCAGCAGCAGGAGCCCAAATATAGCTTGAAAGAGACACTGGAGTTGGCAGAAGGAGCCCAAAAATTGGCTGAATCACACCCTGGAGTTGCAAGCAGCAGCAGCAGCAGGAGCCCAAACATAGCTTGAAAGAGACACTGGAGTTGGCTGTAGGAGCCCATAAATTAGATGAATCACACCCTGGAGCTGCAAGCAGCAGCAGGAGCCCAAGCATTGCGTGAAAGAGACACTGGAGTTGGCAGCAGGAGCCCAAAAATTGGATGAATCACACACTGAAGTTGCAAGCCGCAGCAGGAGCACAAACATTACTTTAAAGAAACACTGGAGTTGGCTGCAGGAGCCCAAAAACTGGATGAATCACACCCTGGAGTTGCAAGCAGCAGCAGCAGGAGCCCAAACATTGTGTGAAAGAGACACTGGAGTTGGCTGCAGGAGCCCAAAAATTGGATGAATCACACCCTGGAGTTGCAAGCAGCAGCAGGAGCCCAAACATTGCTTGAAAGAGACACTGGAGTTGGCTTCAGGAGCCCAAAAATTGGATGAATCACACCCTGGAGTTGCAAGCAGCAGCAGCAGCAGGAGCCCAAACATTGCTTGAAAGGGACACTGGAGTTGGCTGCAGGAGCCCAAAAATTGGATGAATCAAACCCTGGAGTTGCAAGCAGCAGCAGCAGGGGCCCAAACATAGCTTGAAAGACACTGGAGTTTGCAGCAGGAGCACAAAAATTGGCTGAATGACACCCTGGAGTCGCAAGCAGCAGCAGCAGGAGCCCAAACATAGCTTGAAAGAGACACTGGAGTTGGCAGCAGGAGCCCCAAAATTGGCTGAATCATACCCTGGAGTTGCAAGCAGCAGCAGGAGCCCAAACATTGGCTGAAAGAGACACTGGAGTTAGCTGCAGGAGCCCAAAAATTGGATGAATCACACCCTGGAGTTGCAAGCAGCAGCAGCCCAAACATTACTTTGAAGAGACACTGGAGTTGGCTGCAGGAGCCCAAAAATTGGATGAGTCACACCCTGGAGTTGCAAATAGCAGCAGCAGGAGCCCAAACATAGCTTGAAAGAGACACTGGAGTTGGCTGCAGGAGCCCAACAATTGGATAAATCACACCCTGGAGTTGCAAGCAGCAGCAGGAGCCCAAACATAGCTTGAAAGACACTGGAGTTGGCAGCAGGAGCCCAAACATAGCTTGAAAGACACACTGCAGTTGGCAGCAGCAGCAGGAGGCCCAAAATTGGCTGAAAGGCACACCCTGAAGTTTGCATCAGCAGGAGCCTAAAAATTGGCCTAAACACATAAATATGTTTTGCACCATTTGGAAAGTGTAAAACGTGGCACCATGCGGAATCTAGTCCCATGCATCAGCCATTGCTGGGTGGAAATCCTTGCTGATCCATCCCTGATTCATTTTCACAAAAGGTGAGTCTCTCCACATTTTTAGTTGACAGACAAGTTCTCCTCGCCGTAACTATGGCCCCCCGCTGCACTAAACATCTGCTCAGATGGCACGCTACTTGCCGGGCAGGACAGCTTTTCCAAGGCAAACTCTGCTAAGTGAGGCCACAAGCCAAGTTTGGCTGCCCAGAAGTCCAGCGGATCCTCAAGGTGTGTTGGCATGGTCATGTCAAGGTATGACATGACCTGCTGGTTGAGGTCCTGCTCCAGGTCTTCCTGCTGCTCATGAGTAGCCTCACTATGCGGGTGTAGAAAGCTACTCATTAGCGACTGTGGCTGCTGTTGATGGAGCTGCTGCTGCTCTTGCCAACCCCCCCAGCAGCCATGGCAGTGGAAGGTGAGCGCAGAGGTCCCCCTGAGTCAGACCTGCGAGAGTATGGACCATGGCGCAGATAGGCATCGGCCAACTGACTACGTAGAATGTCTTTGTAGTAGTTCAGTTTGTCCTCCCTCTCGGTGGGTTTGAAAAATGCCCCCATTTTGTCCCGGAAGCGGGGGTCCAATAAGGTGGAGAGCCAGAAGTCATCCCGCCGACAAATGGAAACAATTCTGGGGTCACTGCGCAAGCACGTGAGCATGCTTCCTGCCATTTGCGCAAGTGACTCGGAGGGACTACCTGTCTCCATCTCCACTGCATACTGCCACGGTGTGTCTGGGTCCTCTGTCTCGCCTTCCTCACAACCCTCTAGCTCCTCTGGCTGCTCCTGCTCCTCCTCTCCTGTCCGCTGACTAGATAAACCAGCCATTTCGCCAAGCCTAAACTGTGCTTCACTGGGCCACTCCTCCTCCTCCAGTTCAGCTCCAACGGGGTTCATGTGGCCGTAAGATGTAGACGCCATGTCTCCAGTGCCCTGACCAGCCATGGTTTCCAACATGTGCTGTAGCACATGAAGCAGTGGAATCACATCGTTCATCCCGTAATCCTGCCGACTGACAAATAAAGTGGCTTCCTCAAAGGGCCTGAGAAAATGGCAGGTGTCAAGTATGAGCTGCCACTGGTTGACATTGAAGTTACACAGGGGAGTCCCCCTATCCGCTTGGATCATCAGGAAATCCGTGATGGCTTTTCTCTGTTCATATAATCGGTCCAACATGTGAAGGGTGGAATTCCAACGGGTGGAAACATCGCAAATCAGACTATGGGGGCTACCATTCTGACGCTGTAGCTCAAGAAGGGTGTGTTTGGCGGTGTATGAGTGGCTGAAGTGCATGCAAAGTTTCCTTGAAGTTGTTAGGATGTCTTGCAGATCGGGGGAACACTTCAGAAACCACTTGACAACCAGATTGAAGACGTGAGCCATGCAGGACGCATGGGTCAGGCTTCCTTGTCGCAGCGCAGACAAAATGTTCTTCCCATTGTCGGTAACCATGATTCCCATTTTAAGTTTTCTTGGGGGAAAGCCATGTTTGGATTTCGTGATGAATAAATTTAAGCAGTTCCTCCCCTGTGTGACTCCGTTCGCCAAGACAAACCATGTGAAGCACAGCGTGACACCTCCGTGCACTGCACACATGGTAGACTGGAGGGGCACTGAGACTTGAGCCTACAGTGGAGGGTGAGGAGATGGCGGAGGATGAGGAGGCCGAGTCGCACGGTGTCACAGGCACAACGGCCAGGGAGCGCGGAGGCCGAAGCGGCGTGACCTGTCCAAGTTGCTGCTGCAAAGAGACCACATTCCCCCAGTGGGCCGTAAATGACATGTACTGTCCCTGACCGTAGTTACAGCTCCAGACGTCGGCGCTGCCATGCACTTTGCTACACACCGACAGGCTCAAGGACTGGCCCGCCTTCTGTTCAACAAAATTGTGCAGGTACTGCCTTCTTGGCAAAGAAATGACGGCTTGGGACCACCTCGGCTCGGCATAAGCCATCAGTTCTCTGAAAGGTGCAGAGTCCACCACCTGAAAAGGGAGCGACTGCAGCACCAGCAACTTGGACAGGAGCACATTCAGCTTCTGCGCCGTTGGATGAGTGGGCGAATACTGCTGTCTCTTGGACATGGCTTCGCTGATGGATTGCTGGCGGGATGCATGACTTGGAGGAGGAGGAGCAGGAGCATCAGGAGCGACAGAGGATGGGTCTTACGCACAGCTGCCTTCGGCTGAGGTGCTGGAGCCTTGGCTGGCAGAAATTGGGAGCGGCGTGCCACTTGGTGAGGAAGCAGGCTGGACCGCCTCTTCGGAGCCTCGGTTCTCCCAGGCCGCTTTATGGTGACGCATCATATGGTGACGCATCATATGGTGACGCATCATATGGTGACGCATCATATGGTGACGCATCATATGGTGACGCATCATATGGTGACGCAGGGCCGTGGTGCCAACATTTGGGCCCTTGCCACGCTTCACCTTCTGCCTACATATCTTGCATGTGGCCATGTTACGCTCCTGCGGATGCTTCAGGAAAAACTGCCTCACTGCTGAGTAGCTACTTTTCCCACCAACAGGCCGCACTGATTCACTGCTACTGTCGCCAACTCCAGGAACCTCTGCTCCACTACCTCCCGATAAGGTTGCCTGACGTGCAGCAGGTGCTCTACCCCGGCCCCTGCCCTGTTTGGCTCCAGGCTTTACAATTGTGCCCCCATGCTGACTGCCAACCATGCTGCTAACACCTTGTTGACTCAGCTGCTGACTCTGGGGCAACCTGCGCCCCTCTTCTCCTGATGATGACGATGAAGCCCCTTCTGCACCTGGCTCCCCATGTGATCAGCTTCTTCATCATCATCATCACCGAGTTGTGGCTGCACGTCACTGATGTTCTCGGTTTCCTCAACAGTGTCTGGCACAGGAGCTGGAACGCTCGCAACACCCACGACACTCTCCACATCACTATTTGCCTGCCTAGCTAAAGAAGCCACCTCCATTTCTTGGCTGAGCAGTAGCTGCGGACTGTCCTCTATCTGATCGTCCTGCTCACTAAAGAGTGGAGCTGAACCCAAAGCATAGGATACGTCGCTGGGGGAGGGAACAGCGTAGGACAGAGGCAATGGGAGGACAGGGACTGCTTTCGGGGCATGCCAACTCAGGGTTGTGTCAGAGGAGCCTACCCACCCTAGACTGGGGGTCTCAGATGTAACTTGTGATGATGTGGATGACCGCGTTAACCAATCCGCATTAACCAATCTACCACGGCATATGCGTTACTGGTGGAGACACGACCGCTAGCAGATACTGGCAGATCAGGTCTCTTACCGTGACTCCTGTTGCCACTCGCCCCTAGTCTGCTGCGACCTCTGCCTGCTGAATCTTGGCCTCTGCCACTCCTCTTTGAACATCCTGGCACTTGTCTGCCTGACATTTTTATTTATTTGAAATGCGCAATAGGTACTTTAAAAAAATGTGTTTTCTTTAAAAAGCAGAAGCTAAATAAAGTGAGAAACTGCTTCTCTGCACCAGATACTATGAAAATTGGCAATATGGGATACCCTGCGGCCTGTTGTTTTGACAGCAGGACAAAAAACAATTCAAAATGCAATAGCTTAATAAAGCTGAGGCTGAACAAGCTTATTTAGTATAACAGATAGGGTGCAATGTGCAGGTTTGGGATACCCTGCAGACTGGTGTTTTGACAGCAGGACAAAAACCAATTCAAAATGCAATAGCTTAATTAAGCTGAGGATGAACAAGCGTATTTAGTATAACAGATAGGGTACTACGTGCAGGTTTGGGATACCCTGCGGCCTAGTGATTTGGCAGAAGGACAAAAACCAATTCAAAATGCAATAGCTTAATTAAAATGAGGCTGAACAACGCTTATTTAGTATAACAGATAGGGTGACATGTGATGGTTTGGGATGCCCATGTGGGCTGGTGTATTTAAAGTAGACAAAACCCAATTCAAAATGCAATAGCTTAATTAAAATGAGGCTGAACAACGCTTATTTAGTATAGCAGATAGGGTGACGTGCTGGTTTGGGATGCCCATGTGGGCTGGTGTATTTAAAGCAGAACAAAAACCAATTCAAAATGCAATAGTTTGATTAAGCTGAGGATCAACAAGTGTATTTAGTATAACAGATAGACTGCTAAGTGCAGGTTTGGGATACCCTGCGGCCTAGTGTTTTGGCAGCAGGACAAAAACCAATTCAAAATGAAATAGTTTGATTAAGCTGAGGATCAACAAGCGTATTTTGTATAACAGATAGACTGCTAAGTGTAGGTTTGGGATACCCTGCGGCCTAGTGTTTTGGCAGCAGGACAAAAACCAATTCAAAATGCAATAGTTTGATTAAGCTGGGGATCAACAAGTGTATTTAGTATAACAGATAGGCTGCTAAGTGCAGGTTTGGGATGCCCATGTGGGCTGGTGTATTTAAAGCAGGACAAAAACCAATTCAAAATGCAATAGTTTGATTAAGCTGAGGATCAACAAGTGTATTTAGTATAACAGATAGGCTGCTAAGTGCTGGTTTGGGATGCCCATGTGGGCTGGTGTATTTAAAGCAGGACAAAAACCAATTCAAAATGCAATAGTTTGATTAAGCTGAGGAGCAACAAGCGTATTTAGTATAACAGATAGGCTGCTAAGTGCAGGTTTGGGATGCCCATGTGGGCTGGTGTATTTAAAGCAGGACAAAAACCAATTCAAAATGCAATAGTTTGATTAAGCTGAGGATCAACAAGTGTATTTAGTATAACAGATAGGCTGCTAAGTGCAGGTTTGGGATACCCTGCAGCCTAGTGTTTTGGCAGCAGGACAAAAACCAATTCAAAATGCAATAGTTTGATTAAGCTGAGGAGCAACAAGCGTATTTAGTATAACAGATAGGTTGCTAAGTGCAGGTTTGGGATGCCCATGTGGGCTGGTGTATTTAAAGCAGGACAAAAACCAATTCAAAATGCAATAGTTTGATTAAGCTGAGGATCAACAAGTGTATTTAGTATAACAGATAGGCTGCTAAGTGCAGGTTTGGGATACCCTGCAGCCTAGTGTTTTGGCAGCAGGACAAAAACCAATTCAAAATGCAATAGTTTGATTAAGCTGAGGATCAACAAGCGTATTTTGTATAACAGATAGGCTGCTAAGTGCAGGTTTGGGATACCCTGCAGCCTAGTGCTTTGGCAGCAGGACAAAAACCAATTCAAAATGCAATAGTTTGATTAAGCTGAGGATGAACAAACGTATTTAGTATAACAGATAGGCTGCTAAATGCAGGTTTGGGATACCCTGTGGCCTAGTGTTTTGGCAGCAGGACAAAAACCAATTCAAAATGCAATAGTTTGATTAAGCTGAGGATGAACAAACGTATTTAGTATAACAGATAGGGTGCTAAGTGCAGGTTTGGGATGCCCATGCGGGCTGGTGTATTTAAAGCAAAACAAAAACCAATTCAAAATGCAATAGTTTGATTAAGCTGAGGATGAACAAACGTATTTAGTATAACTGATAGGGTGCTAAGTGCAGGTTTGGGATGCCCATGTGGGCTGGTGTATTTAAAGCAGACCAAAAAATATTAAAACTAAATTAAAACTAATCCAGTTTTTAGAAATGCTTGTGTGTAACGGAAAGGGTTAAATAAGCCACTGCATAGATGGGATGCACAGTGGCAAGGCAGATTTACAGCACAAAGCACACCAATTTAAAAGTGATCAAAACTTAATTAAAAACGAATCCAGTTTTTAGAAATGCTTGTGTGTAACAGATAGGATTAAATAAGCCACTGCATAGATGGCATGCACAGTGGCAAGGCAGATTTACAGCACAAAGAACTGAAATTGAATTGAAAACTGAACTGGCTAATGAAAATACAAAAATCTTTGCTGTCACTTCTATGCTGTTCTATGATTGTTACGTTTTTTCCCTATCTTTCACTATCTTTCCCTGGCTCTGTCTACCTCTCTGTCTGCCTCTCTGACTCTCCCTACCTATCTCTAACTCTCTGTCCCTGTCTGTAACCAGCTGTGCTCTGGCCGCAATAGAACGCTGAAATGCGCACAAGGAAGATGGCCGCAGGTTTATATAGCACGGTGACGTCACCGGGCTTCTTGGCTGCTGATAGGCTGCATGTGACTTTCCCATGATACCTTGCCCCAGGGGATATGTCCGGACATGTGCTTCCACCATTTTAGAATGCCTGTAATTGAAATAAATGGAGTTTAAAGGAAAAATTTGATTGATCGAATCGCAGGGAAATTCGGATTCGTTCAGAATCAAATTTTTCATGAAATTCGGAACGAATCCGGGTTCGTCCAGATCGATTCACTCATCCCTACCAGTGATCATCCCTTACAGCAGTGAACCCTGGTTCCTCCCAATCAGAACTCCCCTACTGACCAGGTGTGACACTGAATAATGTGGATCTTTGATGATGTCATGTGGGACTAGCACTGGCTAGAAATGTTAACAAGACCAGTAGCTGGACCTTGCTGGGTTTGATTTGAGCCACACAGCACTAGAGAAAGTAAATATCCCTTAAGCACCTGGCAGTTCCCTGGCTGTCAGTTTTAGCAGTCAATACTCAAAATAGGCTTGCTTTGAGCAAGGGAAGATATAAAAGGTTTCGGATAGGATAGTGATATTTGGGTATCATACGAGGGTTACAACAAATACAACCCCGTCTGTAGGTGCTCTATCAAATAGTAAGTTGTATTTATTTTTGCAATTATTATTAAGATGTTACATGCCATGTAATGTATTCAACACCAGTTTATCACTTTATTGCAAGCTTCATTTGTTCTGCATCAAACTTTATTAGCATGCTGCATGTTGTGACCCATAAAAACCAAGATCGATAATCCACTTGTCACGTCTGTGTCACTTTGGTAATTACAGAGCTTGGTAAAGGGATGTGGTGAATGTATCCGACAATAAACCACCCTGCAAAAGCTATAATTTATTATAAATATTAACCTTTACACTGGGTTAGCTTTATTGATAAGTCATACTGGGCAGTCTTCTGGATCTGCTTGCACTGTATCTTGGGTTGCTTTATGGAGCTTTGCCATAATGGGTCCTTAAAAAGCTTATGGAGATGTTTCCTTACTTACAGAAGGTAAATGTTAAATTACATTTTAATACCAGCAGTGGGAGATTGCAGCAGATGTATATGAAGAGCAGGACAATTAAAACATTTTAATATTTAATAAAATTATTATAAGTATTAGGATTGATGGGCTAAGATGTGTACTGTTAGTCAAAATCACTAATCCTCAACCCACTTCTAGTCCTTTCTAAGTATGAACGAGCTGTTCTGTTATGCTTTCTTAGCTTATCAATAGCGCCGCTAGTTAAAGCAGACCAAAACCCACATTTTTAACTAGCATCCCCTGAATTGCTCACCCCACGAAGAACACCATTTGCCAACTTTTAGTGCTCCTCCTTCACTCTACTCTCTCACTCTACACAGATAATGTTCCCTGCCTCCTCCATTCATTGCCATTGTTGTGTGTGGCAATGATGTCATTACCACACAATGCAATGACTGATTGCCAACAGTGTTCCAGGACAATTTGAAAAGCAAAAATATCCATTTCTAGTTCTACACCCTAAGAAGGGGATATTGGCAGGAGCTTTGGCCAAATGTATTTCACAAGTTTGGTGGGTTTTGGTCTGCTTTATATTCAGTTTCAACAGCCAACTAATGTATTTTAGAGTGAAACCATGGTAAAACCAAAAGAAATGGTTACATTTAACTATACCCAACCAGTCCATCTGCTATCTCCTAAGCTAACATAGTAGGCCCATTTCCCTTGTCTTCGAAGGCACTAGATGCCATCCCAGCACTTGGAGGATTTGTCTGCACAAGGAATAAGAGCTGAGAGTGTCCAAGTAGACTATGGTAAACAGAGATTAACATGTACAAGCACCCACCCAATGTAAACTCAACATTTCAGCAGTCAATGCATGCTGGGAGAGGATCAGTTTTATCTGGCTACCAACCAATCAGGGCTCAATGTCAGTGTCAGCCCAGCTTTGGCTAATGAACCTAGTTAAACAGAGGGGGATTACCAGCAACCTTTGAACATTAACCCCCACCATCACTGCAATCAGCATTGTCTTGCTATGATCATCACAGTATTGCTCTGGTGCATTACGAGACCCTTCTACAGCACATCTATAGTGATGCCAGGGATGCTCAGAAATTTGCAAGGTGCCTAAAGCACAGCAAGAGAAAACAGAGCAGGTGAATCGTCAGAATAAGCATGACAGCCAGGCGAATATTCCATGTAAACAAAAAAAATAACTATATAAAGCTAGGGTTTGCATATTTTTAGAGTGAAAAAGACCTATTTTCAAACTAATTATTTTTAATGAAAGTAGTAATTAAATGAAAATTAAGTAGTAAACTTTAGTATCCTTATTTATTCTATTAAATGACTGAAGATACATTTAAGTTCTTTCAATGAGGTTCACATTAAAGATTTGCTAAATCAAGTTTATCATTGGGAACTTTTGACTTTGACAGCTAAAAATGTGCAAAAAAATAGCTAAAAATCTTCTCAAAAACACTAGTCTCTGTAATGGGGCATTTTTTCCAGGCAAGGTACATCAATTTTCTAGGGAGGTAAGGATTTTCTGGAAAGCTGGAAGCAACAGCACCTTATGGGATATGCAAAACAAAATGTAAAATTCTTTAGCATACTCCATAGGATGCTGTGGTCTCTAAATATTTACCTTATTGGAAAATGCCCCATCAAAGGGACAAATTATTTTTTTTTTATTGCCATTTTTTGTATGTTAAAGTAAGAAGGCTCATCGAGATGTAAGTTTAAGTTCACACAAAAGTACACCTAAAGTTAAACCTACTTTAGGAATTAAATAGCATGACTCCCCTCCATATAAGCAAGGAAAACATAAAGAAGGCCCAGGGCCATACAGGGTATCAGGCAGACTGGAGGGAGTGAGGATGCTGTGGTGTATTGTGTAGTAGCTGCGGCCAGAGCCACAATCAAGGAGAGTAGTAGAAGAGACCAGGGGGTTTCACACAATGGGCCATCCCAAATCAGGATGCCACTGGGAAAATCTAATAACGAGGGATAACTTTATCATATACATTTTGGTCCAGAAATAGGTCAGAAGTATCATGAATAGGGATGGGCAAACCCCCCCCCCCCCCCCCCCCCCCAAAGTTTGGGTTTGGCAGGTTCGGCTGAACTAATAAATGTTCAGGTTCGGGGACCTGAACACAGGCTCCATTGAAATCATTAGAAACCCAAACTTGAGAGGTGGCTGTGGTGGGGGGGGGGGGGGGGGGTGCAGAGAGTGCAGCAGAGGCACCCTGCTGAAACTCACTTCTGCCCATGAGCATCTTCTGCCAGCGCGGTACCAGCATTTGAAACTGTCCCAAGCTGGGGCTACAAAAATATGGTCGCCAGCTATCATGAATGAGGACACTTCTAGTTCCAGCAGCCATCTTTCTGTAGACCCGACTGAGGCCATTTTCAAGTGCTGCTGCTGCCGCCATAGCTGCTAATACTGCTGCTGCTCCGCCCCACTGACATAAGAAGATCGTGGGCAGAGGTGAGTTACAGCAGCTTCCTGCTGCTGCAATCTTAGGGGAAGCTGGTTGATGGGCTGCTCAGCTTTTCCTTACCGAACTCAAACTCGCAATGTTCACCCTCATATCATGAATATCAGAAGAGTTCAGGAATATCAACTATGAGCAGTGGCCGACTGGGTCAGAAATCAGCCCAGGATTTTACTGTCTATGGTTAGACCAATACCAGTCCATAAGCTCCTTAGTTCCCATCCCCAAAGAGCTTCTTAACCGATCAGTTGCTTTGCCGGAACAGATCGTGGGCAGTTGTGGATGGTACTGAAGCTTTAGTGTTGTAGGGTATGATATTATGAAAGCTAGTTGAGTCCTAAGGCCACTCCACATAGTTTTGTGAGGTGGACCTAAAGCAATGTAGCCCCCTGTGCTATCTATGGCCAGCTCGCCGCTGACTTTGAGAAAGATACCAGATGAGGGTTGTGCCTAAAGTATGCCTGGTCTTAGGTTTATTTCCATTTAATATAGAATAGCATAGAAGACTTGTTATGAATATATATCTCAATCATAAAAAAAAAAAATAGCTGCATGTACTTGGTGTTCTGAAAAATTTATTAAAAAATGTTTGAAAAGATAATGAGTTTTCGGAAGCATTAGGTAATGAGTCTTGATGAGATTTGACCCAGTAATCATGAGGTCACTTGTTCTAAGATGGAAACCAGGCAGTGGCATATACAATACATTTCTTGTATACTGGCACTATGTACAGGTAAATATTACATAGAGCTACTGAGCTTTGTCTGACAGCAAATATTGTGGCCCATAACAATACAATTGATCAATAAAAACCCAAATAAATGTAACATGTCCACAGAAAAGTCTAAAAGACAAGAATGACCTAAAAAAGTCAAAGGTAATGAAGAACAACACCCAGGAAGTTCATTCCCTCGGATGAAATCCCCAGGATTATCCAGGAAACTCACCTCTTCCTGGTTCCCACGTGCTCAATTTTGCTAAGCTCCAGTCGGATCTGCTAGCCGCCCAGCAGTTGTGCAGATAGCAGGACCGAGTGGAGCTGTGTGTACCGCCAGCCCATTCCCAGCTCACCTTTAGCTTTGGGCATGCCTGTGCCAGTCATTCAGAAATGCCTTGCATGGGTATGCGAACAGCTAAAGGCATAGCAGGCATGCAACCATGGTGCCAGAAGGCATCAGAAACAGGTGAGTGGATCTGGTGATCTGGGGGCTTCAAACAGCGGAGTGGGTCTCGGACGCCCAAGACCCAATATAGCATATTACAGTAAAAAAAAGTTTTCAAACATTACTAGATCATGACTTCATGATGATTATTATTAGAAAAGTGAGTAGAACTGGGTTATTTTGGTTACAAATTCGAGAATAAATCCGCGTGTCCAAAATCTATTATCTATGGATAAAAAGTTGCAAAACAAGAAAGTGGGCATCATCAAGAAGATAGAAGAATGTATGTCTTTTGATATTAACAATGCCCAATATGCTGCCACTACTTAATAATAATGGGACATGCAGGGCGGACTGGGGATGAAAATTAGCCTGGGACTTTACTTACCCTGGCAAGCCCATGACCAGCCCCTGAGCTGTCCCCAGGGCACTTCTTGGTCAAAAAGTGTGTTTGTCAGCCTAGGCTATTGCACTACAGGGGAAACTCATGGGCAGGGGTGTATATAAACACTCTAAAAGATATGGTACTAAAGCTTTTGTATCACAGGGGCAGATACTGTGGCAGGGGTGGATATGCCCCCCACAGATATAATGATATGTCTATAGCATTATAGGGGCAATACATAAGCTGAGGAGGCACAATAGAACCAGGTATGGAAGTAGGGATTGGAGGGATATTTAATAGAAAGAGATTAAAGAAGGGTGTTAAAAAAAAGAATTGAGTCAATTCTGCCAAAGGGCCTAGGTGAGGTACCAGCCCATTCAGGGATTTGTTCCTCTATTTCCTATGGTCAGTCAACCCCTGGGGACATTCAGACAAGGGTGGGTATGCTACTAGGAAGATGCAGGTACAGCAATGTCATCTTTTCCTGTACACAATCCAATTTCGATACAAATTCACCCAGCCACAAGGAGAGAAGAGGGTAACATGGATTACCCTTTAAAATAAAGTATACTACCCTTATCTCCCTGTAGCTGATTGATTGAGGACCCACAACATAGGCTGAAGGTGACATTCTGGCTACAGCTCTAGTTTTAGCAGACCATGGCTGGAATACAGAAGTGGAAGACCTGGATATCAGTTGGGGCTTGGGTGTCTAATTCTAGTCAACTGTACATTTTCATTAGATGGCAATTGGTGTTCATTACAATTTTGTAGGGACTACATGTTGCTTGTTAAATAATTTCCGATTTTTGTTAATTTTACTTTCACTTTCAGTCATGTGAAGCTAATCTGATACAATCCATCCACCACTCTGATTATACTTCTGACCTTGATTCCCATTTGCCCCTCTAGATACTCCTCTTCTTCGTCTCCAAGGTTACCAAACTTGACCTAGCTGTATCTTTCCTAGTATGTACCTGTCATGTGGTCCCATTTAGCAATTCCGTTTTTCCCTGGTGATTTTGTTTAGCTGCCTCAGATACTCCTATATAAATGCTCAGAACGCCCTGCAAGCATATACTGTATGTTTTGAAAAGACATGTTGTTTCTGTCCATCAAGTTCAATCCCACCCGACATTTTTTACATACTGATATTGGTCAAAATGATTTTTTTTATGGACTAAAGCTTTTAAACAAATTGATAGTCTCATTTATTTAAGTACATTTCAGTTTACATTAAACCCCAATTTAGCTGAGAGAATTCACAGTAGATTTATTTAAAATATTCAACTATAGCAGTTAAAGCTAAGCAACTCACTGAGCAATCCATTCAATCACACAGAGATGTTATTGTCAGGATCACAGGCAGAAAACTCTTCATCTGCAGTTACATCCACCTATTCCTTCTAGAAATTATGCTCTCGAAGCATGCTGTCCATATAAGCTGAATGTTGAATTTTGTATGTTGCCTGGTAACCAATGGCTGAGATAAGGGCACAAGCAATTCCACAGGTATTTTTGTTGTCTTTGTGTTTTAGCTTATTGCATCTGTTCGGAAGTTCAACTTTCATAAATATGACTTCAATAATTCAAAATCGGACTGATTTTACTAGCTTGTTACTTGTGTCCTTTATCTTGTGAGCTTTCACATGGAGTTACCAAACGCCATAACCACTTTTTTGCCAGTTCCTTTTAGCTTCAGTATTTACTGGAGATGAGCGAATGTTTCGAAAAATTTGGGCCCCCTGCCTAATTTTCTTTCTGAACTTTGGTTTGTGCTGAATTGAACTGAACCACTAAAGATCAGCCACATTTTTGGAGGTGCGTTTTTAGCGATAAGGAGGGTAATTTATTGCTATTGCCACTCAGCGCCACTTTTGCAGCTAAGGAGAGGCGCTGACAGTGTCTGTGGCGGAACACTGCAGAAAGGCAAATGGACAGTTAGCATTTCTTGCTAAGTGGCACTGCGTTTCTCTGTCTGAAGCGCACTCCCTGTGTAAAATCCTGTTAATCCTGCCTCTGCCTTTCAATGCTGCTGGTTCCATATAGCCATTCCACAGCAGTGTTCTCTACTACACACAATACAGCTCACACATTTTTATTGTTTTTTCATTTATTTAGGAACATAAATATTTGAAATTGTCAACACCTAAATCAAAATACATTAAAAATATGTAGTTCGTCTACTTTGTGGTGCCTAGAAGTGAAATAAAAAGAATAGAGGTTATATAGTTGTTGTCCACCTTTTGACTGTGGCAAGTAGGTTTTTTAACTAATGTTTTTTGGCTACCTTGTAGGTCTGCTTTAGCTTGGTGCAGATATCTCCTTGCTGTTGCTAGTACTGCAGCAATACAAGGCGACTTTGTGTCACCTACCTGAAAAAAGGAATTCATCATTTGTGCCAGCTAGGCAAAGCCAGTCTGGGTGTCTTCTGCACTGTCTGTGGGCTTGTCTGGACAGCAGAAGCGGTACCTGGGGCTATTCCATTCAATGAAGTATGCAGATATTGTGTAGCACACAGCAAGCGAGGATTATCTTGGACACCTTCTCTGGGCATAGGAAGTGTGCTTTCAGCAAGCCAATGGTCTTGTGGTGAGCTGCATAGTAGCACACTTCAACTGTGGCATGTGGGTTCGGCATGGGGGTCATGAGCCACATCTCATTATCATGCTCAACCATCACATTATTGGACTCGCTGTGGTAGTGCAGCACTTGTGCTCAAGGGGGGGGGAGGGGGGGCAGAACAGAATATGGGTCCCATTAATGCAACCAAGCACATTCGGGATTCCAATAGAAACCCAGCTTGATGTTTTTGCACCTCTTCATCATCGTCCGGAAACCTAATGTAGGTAGGGATGAGGTCACAGATGGCCAGGACTACCTCATGAAATATGCGGCACATGGTAGACTGGCTAATTCCGCTTCAAGCAGAAATGGCCTGATATGTGCCCCTCGCAAGGATATTTAAGGAGGCATATAGACAAAATTCCAGGTACTGCGTGGCTGAGGCCAGTGGTGGGCTCAATTTTGTGGCATATTTGGTGGTACAGATCTAAAAGCACACCACGATTCAGCCTGCAGCTGCGGATTTGCTATCGCTCAAATCCACCACAGCTAAACGGGTGTTAAACACTCTGTCAGCCTGCAATCACACCACTGGTGCCTCATCACTCTCCTCAGCAGCAGCCACACAACTCATCCACACACTAAACATCAGACCAAAATCAGGCTCTGAAATGCACTGCATTGCGGCTGAAACCACAAATGCACAAACTCAATTACCAGCAAACACACACACACAATGCACACCTATAATAAACCGGCTAACGCACACACTCTGATACACACCAGTGCAAACAATAGCCTGTGGAAAGCATGTTTCTTAGGTTAGGCCTGGCCAATAGGGGGGATGCTACACAGGCCAGATAATGTGTACAAGACAATCCTGCCTTGCAGTGTGCTACCCAATCTCTGCTTACCCCAGCAGATGGAAAAGCACAAGGAAGCACTACTGAGACTATCTTTAGATTAGTCTCTGTTGCCAAAATTTCTGGTCTGTGTGTTTGTACACAGTAATGATGTCCACCATATCTGTGGGTGTTGGGAAATGTCCACCCAATAACAATGTGCAACCCATGTCTTTGTCATCTGATATTGGTCATTTGTCACATAGATTTGCTTGTTCCCATGCTCAGTAAGGTATTTAGTGTTTTTATGTAGATGAATTGTTAGGTGTATCCTTGGGAATCCCAATTCTGTTACAGAGTATGGATGAGATTGTCATTATCTGATCCAACCCAGCTGTCTGGAGCATTTCCATTTAGTTGATTATCCTACATTGTTGCTGATATCGCCTATATGGTGCAGACCACACTTAATTCATCCTATTAGACAATTATTTGGTTTGTTCTTTGTGTGGATTATGAAATGTTTGGCTGCTTTTTCAAATGTTAAAGGACTTAGCTTGACAATTGTTAATTCTCCACATTCTTCTTTTGTGTCTCTCAAAAAATTGTTATGATTGCACACCATTATCTGATGAAGACCAGCTGTCCATACCACCACAGATGTCGGAAGCATCAGGGGATGAGGCAGCACAGGTATGTGAAACTAGAGGTTGACCAAAATCACGATTTAGCCTTATGATGTGTGGATGATGCTGGATGACTGTGTCTGTCACCAAATTCAAACTAGATCCATTGTTTTCAGATTTGTAAGGGAGACATCCAATGACTCAGGTGTCCCCAAGATCCAACTATCTGGACCCGCCTTCTTATGGTAATTTATGATTACACATTCCACAACCAAGCCCCTTTGTGCCCGCTCATGTTGAATACCTTAATGTTGAGAGACCTCCAAAAATGAACAAATGCCATAACTATCACACTTAAATGAAGAATAGACGTGGACACAGATAGAGAAGTTTGCTTCTCCTCACATGCATCTGGCAGAAACCTAACACCACAGCAAATAATATGCATTAGGAACTGATGGGTTCACAGAAGCCTGAATAATAATCCATATTTTTGGGTAAATTACCTTTCTTGTCTCATTTTCGGGCTCTATTGGTGGTCCAATGAGCTGAGTACCCATATGCTGGATGCATACAATATGCAACAACATAATGGCTAACTGGCCCAAAGAGTGGAAGGCACTGAATGTCAACTCAGTCAAGTTCTATTGAAAATAAATTCTTTGGCTGCACACACAGCACTAACACACGAACAATGGGCGGAGCAACAACAGTAGGCAGCACGTGCACAGGAACAACATGTGGCTATTATAGCAGCCATACAAGGGAAATGGCTGAATTGCTGCAGGTACTCAACCAGCAGGTGCAGCAGCAAAACATATTTTTCCAGGCCCTGTTTGGATCAGGGGCAGGGCCTGGCCACAACCTACCAGTGCACATTGGCCAAATAACAACCACGCCAATACCACTTGTTCCCCCAGACTGTCAATCCATGGATTTCCAACACCATGATGGTCCCACAACATATGGGCGTGATGGAGCATGGTAATGTTGTAAGTTTATATATTTCACCTTTGTGAGCAGAGTTTTGCCAATAAATTGGCAAAAATTCACAAGTAAGACAGTTTAATGTATTTATGGTAAATGGAAATAAAAAATAAAGAGCCACAACATGTCCATACCAACAGGTAGTGTATTGAGCTTACATTAGGTAAGCAGGGGCAAATTGGAAAAAATAAACAGATTCAAACATAACCCCGAAAAAAAAAGTTCTCCAAAGGCCAAAGACATGTGTCAGCAGTTACAACACCCAACAAAGAGCCAAATAAAACTGGGACATAGCAAAAACACATGGGCTGACAGTGGGGACATGCAAAGACAGTGAATGCTTGTGTCTTGGTGGGCTTTACTAACAGTTGGGGGTCAGGTTAGGTGCCTTGCTCAAAATCACTTCAGTCATGAATCAAACCTACAACCCTCAGGCCACAGGATTGCTTCCTTACTACTAGGCCACGATTGCCTCTTTTATTTTTTGGCCAGAGCACAAATGATGTCCTGACTTCAGAATAACATTTGTTGTGATAAGATCCTTTTCGATTCCTTCACAGAACCTGTGGATGCCCATCTTTCTCCATTGCACAAGAATGCCAATCGGCAGTTTTGGGTCTAACAAATATATAAATAATTGCTTGAGCAATGGAAATAGGGGAGGAGGAGCTCCCCATCCAGGTGCTGTTCACAACACTTGCTAGCTTATCTGGTGGGGTGGAGCACCAGGAGCTGAAGGATGAGGAGCTGGACAAGGATGAAAGGAGGACCCCAGAACCCTCTGGCTGTATTGAATGAAGAGATGGTAGGACAGTCCCACGTGCAAATGACCAACTGCCTGCTTGTGTGCATGTGCAGCAACATCCACATCCACTCCCACAATTGGTGGGGGGGTAGGAACAGCAGCTGTAGACGAGTTAGCCATTTAGGCTGGAGTCTATGATGAGCAGTTTTTTGCAGCCACCTGCTGAGAAAAGCAGCCAGCAAAATACCAATGTCACCACACAGAATCTAAATTATCGTTCATTATTGTACCCGCAGCTAACTTGCGTTTTCATGCCTGCCAATCATGTGACATGTCTTTTGTATGTGTAATTCCATGTGTTTTCTTGGTCACTGTGCTGCCATCCACAGTTAAAGCTTTATTTTGTATTGCACATGGCGCTGTATGCCTTAGTATCGTGTTTTCAGAGATACATCGCCATGGGTAGCCAAATGAGCTAAACACTAACAGCGCTGCCTGTCTGTGACCGACATTGCAGCTAATAGCCTCTCTTCGCAGATGCTCAAGTGGCGCTACGATGCGCCAGTGATAAATTGGCCTCCACATCTAGACAATCATAGGCAGTAAGTGTCCAACAAACGTCTGTTCGAGAGCTTAGCTCTGATGATGCATCATCCTTTTTTTCATATTCACTGAACCCTATTTATCTGGTTAGCACAATTTCTACCCCATTTAAAATAGGATTGTACCTATGATATAGAACTGTTCCATCACACGTGTAGGTCATTTTCCTTTTGAAATAGAAGAAAGCAATATTCTTTTTTCGCTTTATTGTGTGCTATATGAGAAAAGCTCTCACTGCCCCTGAAAGCTCAGCCTAGCAGAACAATCCAAAATCATTTTTAATTCCCCCTTTCAATGATTCTTCAGAAAGCCTCATACTAAGGTGACATGATATAAGGAGAGCACTAACATAAAACCAGCAGGAGCTGGCCTGAATCAGGATGCCCCCTCCCCCACAAGGGAGACAGATGAGGCAATAAAAAAGAATGCAGAAAAAGAGACACAGAATGTAGACAAGAGTAAACATGAAAGAGAGAGAAGGAGAGATTGAGAGGGAGAAAGTATAAATAACAGAATAAGACTGAGATGGGGGGAATGGAGGAAAAAAAGAGTGAAGGAGAGAAAGAAAGTGAGAGAGTTAAATAGGGCTGGAAATAGAGGAAAACAATTAGGAAAGAAAGAAAGAAAGAAAGAAAGAAAGAAAGAAAGAAAGAAAGAAAAAGAAAGAAACAAGAAAGAAAGTGGAGAGAGAGAGAAAGAAAGAGAGAGGGAGAAAGAATTATAGAAACTGAATGAAAGAAAGCGTGAAAGAAAGACAAAGGGAGAAAGAGAGGGGGAGAGAGAAAGAAAGAAAAAAAGAAAGGGAGAGTAAAAGAAAGAGAAATAAGGAAATAAAGAAAGGTAAAAAGAGAGAAAGAAAGAGGGAAGAGTTGGAGCAAAGGTAAAAAAGGAGGAAGCAAAACAGCATTAGGAAAGCTGAAAAAATGGGAGGAAGATGACAAGAGAAAGATGGAGGGAATGTAGAAACAACATGGAATAGAGGGGGGGGGTTAGATAAGAGAGGAATATGAAGTGATCATAAAATAAAAGAGAGAAAAGGAGGAGATAAATAAATGTGGAAAAAAAATTGAAATGAAGTGATGCCTGTTGGTATAGTTGAGTGCTCCTGGCGTCCCCTTACAGAGAGGTCGGGACCACACAACTCGCACACCACAGAGGCCGGTCATGCATATAATCAGCTCAAGCAATGTTATATAAAAAAAATATAAAAATGGCTGATACACTTAGAGCCTTATTTCTGATGTGCACCATTTAGCATCTTTCTGGTGCCCCTATATCATAGTAAATAAAAAATGCATTGTTGTGCCTCTAGTTATTATTGCCAGCACATAGTGTGATCAGATAAGGGGGTAAAAGATGCTGCAGGAGATCAGAGAGAAGAGAGGAGGGCGGGGTTTCATAGCTGCAGAGAGAGGCAGTCACTCAGGACTGCTGGACAGGGAGTGGGGGTGTTTCCGTTCTTAGTCCCCTGAAGGTTGATTGGTGGACCACATCGCTGGGGTGGAGAAGGAAACCAGAATAAGGAAGTGATTTTCCTAACTAAATTGGCAGACAGGAGAAGAAACACAGCGCTGGAGCCACTCAATGAAAGGTAAGCTACTGATTTTTTTTTTCTGCTGACTTGCCAATCACTTTTTTGGTGGCTTTCCAGACAGACACACTTCAGATTCGAGTCTCCCTAAATTACTAATTTCTAAAAGATTCAGCAGAACTGCATCGAAACTGAACAAAGACATATTTAAGCAATGCTATTCGCAAGATTAAACCCTGCTTGTAGTCCGTTAGATGCTATTATCAAGACACTCTCGCCAGTGAAGGCGTTTAATAATTTACAGGACTGGTATTTCCACAGCAGCTCTAAAACAGGAGAAGACAAGTTATTCTTTTTAATTGCTTTAAACCTTTTTCATTTACCTTGGTCATTGTAAAAATATTCAGAGCCAGCTATGACCTTGCCTCTGAGTATCTTAATAGAGTTTTAGAGGGGAAAACATTTTTCTTAAAACAACCTCCTGTGTGGAGTATGTGTTGTCAGGTTGGGTTGCCATGCAAGCTGAAGCAGAAGAGTGCGCTGGACTCATTAAAAATCAAGGAAGTGATTAGTTGTAATTTTAGAAACCCGGCTTGTCAGCGCAATTATAGCTGGTGTTGCCCAACACAAAAGAAATGTGTAACTTAAAGCTAAACTTCGGGCGGACAAGATCATTTAGTGAATGGCTGATGTTTCACTGTGCATGGAAAAAATCAGTATTATGAAATTACATAAACCTTATAAACAATTTATATCTCATATTTTACTCGAACTATGTATTTCCTGCTGAAATGAGTATCCATTTTTTTTTGCTTTCAGATGCCCTCTGAACCCTTTCTCTGTCCTGAAACCAGACCTTGAACCCTGAATAAGAGCATCTCTTATATGTTTCCCCCACTCTGTACATACAGATTGCGCCCGTTAAAATTCATCCTACCTGCAATCTAAGTACTTGGGATATCTTACATTATACTATTCATTTGTTATGCACACTAATGCTTTGGTGGTTGTCTCATTGTAGATGCACCACTCTCTACTTTTACTAGTCTTATATTCTCTGCAATTAATATGGTTATTCAAGTTTGCATGGTGTTTGATTTTTAAGATCTGTCACTCGGGGATTCTTTTTTCAGCACTTCTGCTGTATTAGCCTTAAACCTGACATAAACCATAGAAAGCTAAGACAACTGACTAGAGATGAGCGAACTTCTTGAAAGTTCGATTCGGGCGATTCGCCGAATTTCCCCAAGAAATTCGGGCTCGCCCGAATCGAACTTTCACGAATCGCTCATCTGAAAAAAAAAATGCCAGCATGGTGGGAGCGGGCAGGCCGGCTACGCTCTCAGCTGTCATCAGAGGACGCGTCATCAGAGGGCGCCTGAGAGCGGCGCCGGCCTCCACGCTCCGACCATGCAGGTAAGTGTTTGCTTTTTAAACAAATGCCGACATGGTGGGAGCGGGCAGGCCGGCTGCGCTGTCAGCGGGCCGGCTTCCACCGCCCGCTGACAGCGTAGCCGGCCTGCCCGCTCCCACCATACCGGCATTTATTTTTTTTTTATTTCAGGGAAAATTCGATCGGCACGAACCAAAAAAAATTCGGGTTCGCGCCGAATCGAATTTTCCCTGAAATTCGGAGCGAATTCCGGTTCGTCCGAACCGGTTCGCTCATCCCTACAACTGACCCTTCCCCTGGATATCTATGACTGGATTAAAAATTCCTTGAAGGTAGACTCCAGTGAGTTAAACTAAAAAAATAGTAGTCCAGCAGCAAAGTCACCAATGCAGGGGCTCCACAGGGTGGTGTGTTGTCCCCCTTCTGTTTCGTTATAACCCAACGACTGTGTCAAAGAAGGATTCCAATAGAATTGTGAAGTTTACTGACACCACCGTTATTGGGCTAAAGATGATACCCAAGTGTATACATGCATAATAAAGTCAGTGGCATGAAACTTAGGACATGAAATAGCATGAGTTACAGGCGTGCTCTCCCAAGACATAATCCCTTACATATTAATGGGGACTAGGGTTTGCTAGTAAAAACAACCAGCCACAAGCTTCTTTTAATAATATTTACAGCTACTAAACAGCAGAGTTGGTTTCTTGGCCTGAACTACTTTTTTTGTATCACACACACACGCTTCATACTAAGGGGGTTATTTAAGAAGGGATGGCACCAGGTAGTGCCTCATAGCGGCAGGCAGAGTCTGGTGAACGCCGGGCGCTGTACGCAAAACCACATTTAAGAAAGCGAATCTGGTGAGCGACTCTAACAGCGCCATGTAGCGTCCAATGTATTATTACAGGTGGCTCAGCGTATAACGGCGGTGCTCTAGCTTCCAGAGCGCCAAGTATTACCTTTCGCCCACTGTCGCTCTCCCATACATTTCAATGGCCGTTTATTTGCTTGTGTTTAAACAGCGTGTTTGGATTTTTTATTTTTTTTGCTGAAATCATTGTGTGACCTCTCCTGGCTGCAAACAAACACTTTTAGAAACTTTTTTGACTTTTTATATTCTTATGCAGAATTGTCATTACAGGTCTGGCACTAAAGTGTTAATGTCACAGTGTTAAAACAATGTCATTCCATGTGTTTTCGCTTTGTTGCTGGTGGATATGTGTTCAAAAACAGGCTTTAATCTCACAGCGTCTGGCACTCTATGCCATAGCAACCATTTCAGAGCGCCGACGCTGTGTGTGTGTCCTTTTTTGATAAGTATGGTGTGGAGCGCAGAGAGTCGGTCGCACTGAGCTGGGGCTATCTCTCTACTGCTGGCCAGGTTACTACAGTGACTGAGGCGCTCTGTTACAACCCCTCGATACCCGCTTACAGCGTCTACTAGCTGTCACTCTAAGCGCCGCTATACAGACTCTCGTCTGCCGATACCTGGCGTAATGAATCAGCCTCTACGTCACCTAATGTATTGGCAGAAGGCAGAAGGTTAGCGATTGCCTGATTTTTGGAACCTTTGCATTCTCATTCCATCTCTAAACCTGCCTCCAATTCTGTACCATTTTAACTCAGCTTCTCTCTAACGCCTTAGACTTTTGCTTTAACCCCATTACCTTTTCATTTATGTCTGCATTCTCTTTACTTTTCTTTTACTAGATTGCGGTACTCCTTCCAATCACAAGATCTCTCCAACTCCAACTATGACCCTATTTAATCCCTCTCTTTGTTTAAACTCCATATGTATCCTTGAACTCCTCTTTAACTCAAATCAGAAGGGAAAGCGATGAATTTAGTAAAATGTCACTAGGTTAACTTACCCACAAGGCCATGATTCAAAAGCCAGTATCACATTAAGCAATTGTAATGAACTGCATGACCCAGCTTTGTGATTTAGTAACCCATGGAAATCCAGTTGGCATGGAAGGTAGAGACAGTCCGCATTTAAGTATTGAAATTATGGTGAACACTATTTCCTGAAACTGTCAATTGGGCAAATATGATTATTGCATAGAAACCTTCTAAATTCAGCCTTGTTTATAAAAAAAAAAAATCATTTTCAGCTTGGATTTTTACTGGTGTCTGGCTGTACAGAAAGATCACACTCCAAGTGTTTCCCTGACCTTTGTCTAGCTGAGAAGCGCACAATCCCTGCATCATTAATCGCTTTCTGGAGCCCAGCAATTTTGTTTATTTCAATTATGCACCATGACTGCGCGGAGTTATTTTATGAATTCCCACAATCCCGTTGGCATAGAATTTAATTAAAAATGATTCAATTATTTTGAGTTCTTTCTCTCCAGCCTTAACTACCACTTTTTTTTAGAACCTTAATAGCGTTATTAGACTTGTTGGCCATGAAGCTATTATCGCAAAGGTAGCTAAAATGTATCAGAAAGATTCCATTTAAAATATGTTAATAATTCATGTCATGAAAAGGACTGCTGTAGTGTAGACTTTTTCTAACCAATCAGTAACAGAAGGGAAAGCCTTCGTCTTATAGAAATGCTTATGTTAGGCTTAATGTATTGGACTAATAGAGATCAAAACACCCCTTGTACAAAGGTACAATGTAAAGTATTTACACACATACATATACAATAATAAAATGTAGCCGTGACTCTCAGCGAGTAGACAGAGCCATGCGAATTATGTCTTTATTTCTCCCTGCTAGTCCAAGCACCTAAAACGCCAATGAGTTATTTTGGACTTTTGGCCCTATCAGCATAAGTTGGCAGGTAGGAATCATGGGTAATTTTATTCCAGAGTGAAACCAGAGGCATAACTGGGCACCAGGGGCAAAGATTCAAAATGGCGGCCCCCCTTTGGCGACCTACTGCACCCGGGGCACGTGCCCCCCAGCTACGCCCCTGGTGGAACTATTATTCCTCCATACCCCCATGGAAGGAGTAGGGGTGGTAGTTGTGATAATTGCAAAATAGGAAGTGGTAATTCGTAAAATTCTGGGATACCCTGTTATAGTGGATCAGACAATGTCTAGGGAGGCAACACAACAATGGCACAATAATAGATCACTTCTGCAAATGTCTCTAGCCTTCAGTGTTAGTTTCAGTGTCATTTATGAAACGTTTTGCCGCCTGTTCGCTGCCCATTCACGAGTATAAATGCGTTAGCTGCATTAACAGAGCCAAATGTTGCATATGGGCTCCTTATGCTGCTGCCAACTCCTTGTGCTGCTGCCAACAATATATGGGCTCCTTGTGCTGCTGCCAACTCCAGGGTGTGTCTTTCAGGCAATATATGGGCTCCTAATGCTGCTGCCAACTCCAATGTGCTGTTCAGGCAATATATGGGCTCCTTATGCTGCTGCCAACTCCAATGTGTTTTTCAGGCAATATATGGGCTCCTTATGCTGCTGCCAACTCTAATGTGTCTTTCAGGCTATATATTGGCTCCTTATGTTGCTGCCAACTCCAAAGTGTGTCTTTCAGGCAATATATGGGCTCCAAATGCTGCTGCCAACTCCAATGTGTTTTTCAGGCAATATATTGGCTCCTTATGCTGCTGCCAACTCCAATGTGTTTTTCAGGCAATATATGGGCTTCTTATGCTGCTGCCAGCTCCAGGGTGTGTCTTTCAGGCAATATATGGGCTCCTAATGCTGCTGCCAACTCCAATGTGTCTTTCAGGCAATATATAGGCCCCTTTTGCTGCTGCCAACTCCAGGGTGTGTCTTTCAGCCAATATATGGGCTCCTTATGCTGCCAACTCCATTGTGTCTTTCAGGCAATATATAGGCTCCTAATGCTGCTGCCAACTCCAATGTGTCTTTCAGGCAATATATGGGCTCCTAATGCTGCTGCCAACCCCAATGTGTTTTTCAGGCAACATACGGGTTCCATATGCTGCTGCCAACTCCAGGGTGTGTCTTTCAGGCAATATATGGGCTCCTATTGCTGCTGCCTACTCCAGGGTGTGTCTTTCAGGTAATATATGGGCTCTTCATTCTGCAGCCAACTCCAGGATGTGTTTTTCAGGCAATATATTGGCTCCTTATGCTGCTGCCAACTCCATGGTGTGTCTTTCAGGCAATATATGGGCTCCTTATGCTGTTGCCAACTCCAATGTGTTTTTTAGGCAATATATGGGCTCCTAATGCTGCTGACAACTCCAGGGTGTGTCTTTCAGGCAATATATGTGCTTCTAAATCTGCTGCCAACTCCAATATGTCTTTCAGGCAATATAAGGGCTCCTAATGCTGCTGCAAACTCCAGGGTGTGTTTTTCAGTCAATATATGGACTCCTTATGCTGATGCCACCTCAAGGCTCTGTAACTCTGCGACAGCGATTCCAATAGCGATGCCTCTGATCTGCATATCATACTTCTTTACAGTATTATTTCATATGCATGTTACAGCAAAGCAAAATGTTCTACAACCCTATTGAGGCTCTCTGAAGGCCAGAAATAGCTGATTTTAATAGCGATTCGCCGCAAATAAATTCGGTCCGAAACAAATTTTTCCAGAAAATTCAGCGAATCGGTCGAAACAAATTTTTCATAAATTCGCTCATCTCTATAAATGTGTAATTGCGTGCCCTGTCCGGCATTCACCTGCCTCTACCTGGCGCTACCTGCCGCTGTACAGGCACTACCTGCCGCTGTCCCTTCATGAATAAGGCCCATGGTTTTTCCTCTCCTCCCCCCACACACATTGAAAACGAGAGTCACGCAAAGCCACGAACATTGTAAATTACCCCTCTAAAAAAACATCCTAAAGCAAATGTGTCAAACTCAAGGCCCAGGGGCCAGATCGAAAGATGCCCTATACGGCTCCTTACTGTGGAGCATGGTACCACCTCCAATACTGCAGTGCAGTGGCTAAAAAAGTGGCTGTTGCCCATCTTTTATATCCTGGGAGAGTAGTATCTTCAACTATTTTTTGTCCTGGGCAAAATAATTCTGCATCTGCACCTGTCCTGGCAAAAATAATTCTGCACCTGCACCTGTTCTGGCAAAAATAATTCTGCATCTGCACCTGTCCTGGCAAAAATAATTCTGCGTCTGCACCTGTCCTGGCAAAAATAATTCTGCGTCTGCACCTGTCCTGGCAAAAATATTTTTTTGTCTGTACCTAAAGAAGAGAGAATTTCTTTAAAATTCAATCCGGACAATTCAACGCCAAACACACCCTTCTTGAGCTACAGCGTCAGAACGGTAGCCCCTAACATAGTCTGATTTGCAATGTTTCCACCCGTTGGAATTCCACCCTTCACATGTTGGACCGATTATATGGACAGAGAAAAGCCATCACGGATTTCCTGAAGATCCAAGCGGATAGGGGGACTCCCCTGTGTAACTTCAATGTCAACCAGTGGCAGCTCATATGTGACACCTGCCATTTGCTCAGGCCCTTTGAGGAAGCCACTTTATTTGTCAGTCGGCAGGAATACGGGATGAACGACGTGATTCCACTGCTTCATGTACTACAGCACATGTTGGAAACCATGGCTGGTCAGGGCACTGGAGACATGGCGTCTACATCTTATAGCCACATGAACCCGTTGGAGCTGAACTGGAGGAGGAGGAGGAAGAGGAGGAGGAGTGGCCCAGTGAAGCACAGTTTAGGCTTGGTGAAATGGCTGGTTTATCTAGTCAGCGGACAGGAGAGGAGGAGCAGGAGCAGCCAGAGGAGCTAGAGGGTTGTGAGGAAGGTGAGACAGAGGACCCGGACACACCGTGGCAGTATGCAGTGGAGATGGCGACAGGTAGTCCCTCCGAGTCACTTGCGCAAATGGCAGGAAGCATGCTCACGTGCTTGCGTAGTGACCCCAGAATTGTTTCCATTTGTCGGCGGGATGACTTCTGGCTGTCCACCTTATTGGACCCTCGATTCCGGCACAAAATGGAGGCATTTTTTAAACCCGTCGAGAGGGAGGACAAACTGAACTACTACAAAGACATTCTACGTAGACAGTTGGCCGATGCCTATCTGCGCCATGGTCCATACTCTCGCAGGTCTGACTCGTGGGGACCTCTGTGCTCACCTTCCACTGCCATGCCTGCTGGGGGGTTTGGCAGGAGCAGCAGCAGCCTCAGTCTTCAGTCGCTAATGAGTAGCTTTCTACACCCGCATAGTGAGGCTACTCATGAGCAGCAGGAAGACCTGGAGCAGGACCTCAACCAGCAGGTCATGTCATACCTTGACATTACCATGCCAACACACCTTGAGGATCCGCTGGACTTCTGGGCAGCCAAACTTGGCTTGTGGCCGCAACTAGCAGAGTTTGCCCTGGAAAAGCTGTCCTGCCCGGCCAGTAGCGTGCCATCTGAGCGGGTGTTTAGTGCGGCGGGGGCCATAGTTACGGTGAGGAGAACTCGTCTGTCAACTAAAAATGTGGAGAGACTCACCTTTGTCAAAATGAATCAGGGATGGATCAGCCAGGATTTCCACCCACCAATGGCTGATGCATGCAACTAGATTCAGCATGGTGCCACGTTTTACACTTTCCAAATGGTGCAAAACATATTTATGTCTTTAGGCCAATTTTTGGGCTCTTGCTGATGCCAACTTCAGGGTGTGCCTTTCAGCCAATTTTTGGCCTCCTGCTGCTGCTGCTGCCAACTCCAGGGTGTCTTTCAAGCAATGTTTGGGCTCCTGCTTCTGCTGCTGCCAACTCCAGGGTGTACCTTCCAGTTAATGTTTGTGCTCCTGCTGCTGCCAAATTCAGGGTGGGATTCATCCAATTCTTGGGCTCCTGCAGCCAACTCCAGTGTCTCTTTAAAACAATGTTTGGGCTCCTGCTGCTGCTTACAACTCCAGGGTGTGATTCATCCAATTTTTGGGCTCCTGCAGCCAACTCCAGTGTCTCTTTAAAGTAATGTTTGGGCTCCTGCTGCTGCTTGCAACTCCAGGGTGTGATTCATCCAATTTTTGGGCTCCTGAAGCCAACTCCAGTGTCTCTTTAAAATAATGTTTGGGCTCCTGCTGCTTGCAACTCCAGGGTGTGATTCATCCAATGTTTGGCCTCCTGCAGCCAACTCCAGTGTCTCTTTAAAGTAATGTTTGGGCTCCTGCTGCTGCTTGCAACTCCAGGGTGTGATTCATCCAATTTTTGGGCTCCTGCAGCCAACTCCAGTGTCTCTTTCAACCAATGTTTGGGCTCCTGCAGCTGCTTGCAACTCCAGGGTGTGATTCATCCAGTTTTTGGCCTTCTGCAGCCAACTCCAGTGTCTCTTTCAAGCTATGTTTGGTCTCCTGCTGCTGCTGCTTGCAACTCCAGGGTGCGATTCATCCAATTTTTGGGCTCCTGCAGCCAACTCCAGTGTCTCTTTAAAGTAATGTTTGGGCTCCTGCTGCTGCTTGCAACTCCAGGGTGTGATTCATCCAATTTTTGGCCTCCTGCAGCCAACTCCAGTGTCTCTTTAAAGCAATGTTTGGGCTCCTGCTGCTGCTGCTTGCAACTCCAGGGTGTCATTCAGCCAATTTTTGGGCTCCTGCTGCCAACTCCAGTGTCTCTCTCAGCCAATGTTTGGGCTCCTGCTGCTTGCAACTCCAGGGTGTGATTCATCCAATTTTGGCCTCCTGCAGCCAACTCCAGTGTCTCTTTAAAGCAATGTTTGGGCTCCTGCTGCTGCTTGCAACTCCAGGGTGTGATTCATCCAATTTTTGGGCTCCTGAAGCCAACTCCAGTGTCCCTTTAAAGTAATGTTTGGACTCCTGCTGCTGCTTGCAACTCCTGGGTTTGATTCATCCAATTTTTGGGCTCCTGCAGCCAACTCCAGTGTCTCTTTCACGCAATGTTTGGGCTCATGCTGCTGCTTGCAACTCCAGGGCGTGATTCACCCAATTTGTGGGCTCCTGCAGCCAACTCCAGTGTCTCTTTAAAGCAATGTTTGTGCTCCTGCTGCTGCTTGCAACTCCAGGGTGTGATTCATCCAATTTTTTGCCTCCTGCAGCGAACTCCAGTGTCTCTTTAAAGCAATGTTTGGTCTCCTTCAGCTGCTGCTGCTGCTGCCTGCAACTCCAGGGTGTCATCCATCCAATTTTTGGGCTCCTGCAGCCAACTCCAGTGTCTCTTTCACACAATGTTTGGGCTCCTGCCGCTTGCAACTCCAGGGTGTGATTCATCCAATTTTTGGCCTCCTGCAGCCAACTCCAGTGTCTCTTTAAAGCAATGTTTGGGCTCCTGCTGCTGCTTGAAACTCCAGGGTGTGATTCATCCAATTTTTGGGCTCCTGAAGCCAACTCCAGTGTCTCTTTAAAGCAATGTTTGTGCTGCTGCTGCTTGCAACTCCAGGGTGTGATTCATCCAGTTTTTGGCCTCCTGCAGCCAACTCCAGTGTCTCTTTCAAGCTATGTTTGGGCTCCTGCTGCTGCTGCTTGCAACTCCAGGGTGTGATTCATCCAATTTTTGGCCTCCTGCAGCCAACTCCAGAGTCTCTGTTTAAAGTAATGTTTGGGCTCCTGCTGCTGCTTGCAACTTCAGGGTGTGATTCATCCAATTTTTGGCCTCCTGCAGCCAACTCCAGTGTCTCTTTAAAGCAATGTTTGGGCTCCTTCAGCTGCTGCTGCTGCTGCCTGCATCTCCAGGGTGTCATCCATCCAATTTTTGGGCTCCTGCAGCCAACTCCAGTGTCTCTTTCACACAATGTTTGGGCTCCTGCCGCTTGCAACTCCAGGGTGTGATTCATCCAATTTTTGGCCTCCTGCTGCCAACTCGTGTCTCTTTAAAGCAATGTATGGGCTCCTGCTGCTGCTGCTGCTGCTGCTTGCAACTTCAGTGTGTGATTCATCCAATTTTTGGCCTCCTGCAGCCAACTCCAGTGTCTCTTTAAAGCAATGTTTGGGCTCCTGCTGCTGCTTGCAACTCCAGGGTGTGATTCATCCAATTTTTGGGCTCCTGAAGCCAACTCCAGTGTCTCTTTAAAGCAATGTTTGTGCTGCTGCTGCTTGCAACTCCAGGGTGTGATTCATCCAGTTTTTGGCCTTCTGCAGCCAACTCCAGTGTCTCTTTCAAGCTATGTTTGGGCTCCTGCTGCTGCTGCTTGCAACTCCAGGGTGTGATTCATCCAATTTTTGGCCTCCTGCAGCCAACTCCAGTGTCTCTTTAAAGTAATGTTTGGGCTCCTGCTGCTGCTTGCAACTCCAGGGTGTGATTCATCCAATTTTTGGCCTCCTGCAGCCAACTCCAGTGTCTTTTTAAAGCAATGTTTGGGCTCCTGCTGCTGCTGCTTGCAACTCCAGGGTGTCATTCAGCCAATTTTTGGGCTCCTGCTGCCAACTCCAGTGTCTCTTTCAGCCAATGTTTGGGCTCCTGCTGCTGCTGCTTGCAACTCCAGGGTGTGATTCATCCAATTTTTGGCCTCCTGCAGCCAACTCCAGTGTCCCTTTCAAGCTATTTTGGGCTCCTGCTGCTGCTGCTGCTTGTAACTCCAGGGTGTGATTCATCCAATTGTTGGCCTCCTGCAGCAAACTCCAGTGTCTCTCTCAGCCAATGTTTGGGCTCCTACTGCTGCTTGCAACTCCAGGGTTTGATTCATCCAATTTTTGGGCTCCTGCAGCCAACTCCAGTGTCTCTTTCACGCAATGTTTGGGCTCCTGCTGCTGCTTGCAACTCCAGGGCGTGATTCACCCAATTTTTGGGCTCCTGCAGCCAACTCCAGTGTCTCTTTAAAGCAATGTTTGTGCTCCTGCAGCTGCTTGCAACTCCAGGGTGTGATTCATCCAATTTTTGGCCTCCTGCAGCCAACTCCAGTGTCTCTTTAAAGCAATGTTTGGGCTCCTACAGCTGCTGCTGCTGCTGCTTGCAACTCCAGGGTGTGATTCAGCTAATTTTTGGGCTCCTGCTGCTGCCAGCTCCAGGGTGTGTTTTTCAGGCACTATAGGGGCCCCTCATAGTGATGCCACTTCAACTCTCTGCAATTGTGCCGCTCTGCGATTCTATTAGCGATGCCTCTGATCTGCATGTGATATTTATTTACAGTATTATTTCACTAAACCAGCACGCATCCTATGTCGGTTACAGCAAGGCAGAATGGTTTACAACCCTATTGAGGCTCTAGGAGGCTCAGAAATAGCCATTTTTAATAGCGATTAGTCGCGAATAAATTCGGGTCGATTTTTGTCGGAAAATTCGGCTAATCATTCGAAACGAATTTTTCAAAAGTTCGCTCATCTCTAGTGACAGGTTTAGTGTATTAGGGGTGACAGAACCTGTCACCTGATTTCCTCTTCCTTTCATTAGTAAAAATAAAAAACAAGCCTGGCTGGATATTTCTTGATATGGGGTGTATAAGTGACCTCTCCTCCCGCCATGCAGCATATTTATATGGATTTTTATTGTTGGCCCATTTTTTGCGATAGTGCTTTTTTAAGGTATAAAGGGCCCCTCCCTGTGGCAGGAAGCAATCGCAGGCAAGTGGGCAGGGAAGAGGATCTGTGTCCCCTTCCACTTTGCAGAGTGGAGAGCAGCATAGGACACCCACCCCAGAGGATAGAAAGGTGAGTTAGTTGGATTTTTTCACTATTTCAGGGAAAAATTAGAAAATTGCCTTTGTGGCAAATTGATTTTTCCCTGAAAATCTGAGCGAATTCCTATTCAGCCAAATCGATTCACTCATCTCTATCTATAACCATACATCTGAATGGTCAGGTTTACATTTTGTTTTTATTTGTGTTTGTTATTAATGTGACCCCTGTCCTAAAGGATGGATGAAGGGAAGCTGCAACTGCTGCATTAACCACTACTGCTGTACACATAGACCCCAGATTCACAAATTAAAAGAACAATGATATGGAAGAATGACTATATGAATGGGAAATCTAGAAATTCCATTTACTACTGTTAGCCTAAAGCTAACTGGAACATAAAATGTAAAAGCAAAAACACTACAACATGGAAATGTAGTAAATAAAAGCTTAACTTAGAGCCACTAAGATTATGTCACTTTTTTTTCCCTTTGGTGATGACAGATGGCATATCTATTTAAAGAAAAAGACTTTCATAGGCACAAAGACGGAAAGAAATCACTAACCTCAAATAGCTACGCTGGAAATGTTCTATGCTATTATCTGAAATGAGACTATTACATGACTATTGTAAAAGGATTACATTACACTATGCTTTGTTACATGCAGTGATAGCAATAATAAACCATATGGAATTTATATTTTTCTATCACATATATGTAGACTAAAAATTCAAATCTATATTCCAGTACATCCTAGTAAATATAAATATATATATATATATATATATATATATATATATATATATATATATATATGTGTGATGGATGGGTTGGCAAAAATCATGCCAAGAATTGGACCTTCTGGGCGGCAATGTGCTGAATTGCTCTACAAAAAGACTCCAAGAGGAGGTAACCAGCCCTTTAAGGGACCTGGAGTCTGGCCAATAAGGGAAGTTGGGTGGGTCCTGCTGGCCAAAACACCCAGCCCAATACTAGTAGTACAGTACAGTACAGTACAGTACAGTACTAGTACAGGCTGGAAGTGCTTTAAAGAGGAACAACCATCAATTTTTCCTAAAGTCTAAAAGACTCCAGGGACGTCCAATCAAGGACTGATTCAGGATGCCCCGCTCTATGACTCCCCCTCCAGGGATGCTTATGCCAGCCTTCAAAATAAAAATATACTTGTGAGTACTGAATTGGTTTAGGTGAGTAAGAAAAAATCCTGAGTTATCAAATAATTTTTTTCCTATTTAGCCACCCTAGGGGCATCCAGATTTGAGATGCTCCTAAGTCTGAAATGGTTAAAATGGTTACCAATGAGGCTGCGCATGCTGGGATCAAGAATTGAGTTGCGTTTATGAGGAAACCAGGGGGATTCGCACCGTGAGTCATTCCAAATAGAGATGACCCATTGGCAAATCTCATTATTATACATTATGCAGTAAATTATAGATAATGATTTATTCAAAATGTTTGATTGATCTGTAATGAATTAAAACATAAATACAAATATTGAAAAAGAGAGAGAGAGAGAGAAAGAGAAAGACGGTCAACTCATTTATATCTGTTTTGGTCCACTTTAAATCCTGACTCCAACTTAATGTAAATGGTCACACACAGCCAGGCACACACTATCTTTCTCCCAGCTTATGTCCCTTGGGAACAGTATAAAAAAGGCAATTCAAAGCATCTAAAAATTTCAGATTATATGTAAATACTATATATTTTAAACAAAGCCACTTTCTTTGTTACAATTTCTGGGTTGTGTCGGAACTGGGAAGGGCATGTCATGGAGCAGCTTTATGGGTCATGCTTTGCTGTGGTCAGGACAGTTGTGGGACCACTGTGGCTTGCCGTGCTCAACCCTGCTATAAGCACCAATGCAAATATACGAAATTGCAGTTACTTATAGCTGCTCATCACTCCTAAAGATACTGGGAAGCAGAAAGAAGGCAAACCTTGTAGGTCGCATGCATGTAGATGATTAGTGGTGGTCACTGGTCAAGTGTATATTCAATAAAACTTTTCTAGTCTGTTTTAAAATTAGATGAGCAAATGGCCCCAAACATTTAGACATTCAACAGATTCCCATAGGAAAAAAGTGTAAAACTGCAGAACACACATACCCCCCAAGCAGGGAAAATATAGCCCTCTTACCTGTAAACCTGTAACCTTTATAGTGTAGCCTATCCAATGGGTCATAGTTAAGCCTCATGTACAATCACCTTTGCCTACCGGGAACGAAAATGGGCGAGATTGTAAACAGTATGTCCAGTGTGAAGGGAGAAAACTTGAGATCATCTGCTTATTTCATTTTAAAACGGACTAATATAGGGCAGGTATCAGCACTAGGCTTACCTCGCCCCCCTTCAAATCATCAAGGTCGTCTCAGCCACAAGTCATGGAGCAGTCACTAATGCTCTATGATGAACTCCTAGCTGGGGTTCTGTGGGCCATCCACCTGCCTCTGCCCCAGTTGCAGACATAGGGGTTCCTAGATGTTCAACAACTTGTGTTGGAGGATGATGACGTGGACAGGGGACCATCACAGGATATCTACAATAGGGATGAAACCCAAGTGCCAACTTCTGCAGCTTTCTTCAATGTGGAGGCTGCGAAGGAGGGTATCGGGTGGAGGGGATGGAAGACAATCCAGGGGTGATGATGACGTCTTGTGAACTGAAGACATTGAGATTTTGGTGGAAAAGGTGGTGGCCACACAGCCCCAGGCAGCCAGCAGAAGAGGGAGAAACCATCAGCGATCAGCCCCTTGCTACTACTGCCTACTAATGAGCACTGAAAAAGCTGGAGCATAGGATCTCACCAGCATGGCATTTTTTCAAACCATGAACAGACGACCAATCTAGGGTAATTTGCACAATGTGCCACCAGTAACTACTCTGTCTGGGCAAAAGACCACACACCGCTCTGAAGGTGAGGACTGGCTTTGAGTAAAAAGCACTGGCTACATACCCCAGAATCCTTCCATTGTAACAGGTTAGCAGGGGCGTAGCTTAAGTCTTGTGGGCCCCGATGCGAGGAGTCAAACTGGGCCCCCCCCCCACCATCATCAGTGACAGCGACCTACCTTATAATGAGCGGGGGCAACCTGGTGACAGGTGGAATAGAAAGGAAGTGTAAATGTGCTGGTGGGTAGAGTGGTGTGAGTTGGTGGGCAGGCTGGTTATAGAGGATAGGGAGAGAGATTAATTGGGCTGGATGGCAAGAGAGATGGGGATGGGAGGGCAGCCTGGTGGGTAACAGAGAAAGGATGGGAGTGGGAAGGCATGCTGGAGGGTAACAGAGGAGGAGATGGGGGTGGGAGGGCAGGCTGGTGAGTAACAGAGGATGGGATAGGAGATAAGTGTGAGAGTGCAGCCTGGTGGGTAACAGAGGAGGGGATGGGGGTGGGAGGGCAGCCTGGTGGTGGGTAACAGAGGAGGGGATGGGGGTGGGAGGGCAGCCTGGTGGTGGGTAACAGAGGAGGGGATGGTGGTGGGTAACAGAGGAGGGGATGGTGGTGGGTAACAGAGGAGGGGATGGGGTGGGAGGGCAGCCTGGTGGTGAGTAACAGAGGAGGGGATGGGGTGGGAGGGCAGCCTGGTGGTGAGTAACAGAGGAGGGGATGGGGTGGGAGGGCAGCCTGGTGACAGGGGGAGGAGTAACACACATACACAGCAACAACAAGCGCTGCCATGCGCTATAAAGCTGATCTGACACGCTGGAAGTGTGAGCGCTCACAGAGCAGCAGCCAATAGTCACTGGTATTGGGAGACAGTCAGAGGCAATAGGAGACAGGCGGGGGTCAGTTGGTGAGACGGGGCAGTTGGTTTCTGGAGGACGCCTCGTGTGATGCTCCAGGTGAGCGCTTGTGCGGAGACCTGACTTCATGGATACAGTTAATGGAGCTCGCCGTCCCCGCTAGGACTTCCCCGGATGAATCGGACCTACCTGTGGAGTATTACGGGAATGATCGGCAGCCTGCACACGTGGAGCCCGGGAGCCGGACAGTAACCCGCAGCGCTCCCCGCAGCCAGAGTTCCAGAAAGCCGCCACAGCGCCCCCTCGCGAGCCCCGGGGGACAGGAGTACTACAGGCGCCGCTCACCTGGAGGATCCGGGGGGCAGCCGCCCATGTTATCCCAGCGCTGATCTGCCCCCAGCCCCGGCTCTCTGGCAGCTTTCCCAAGGGGCTCTGATTCCTTCCTGCTCCGCAGTGGCTCCGAGGTGCTGCGGCTCCTCCGGTGAGCCGGACCCGGAGAGTGGCGGGGGGGCGGCGGAGGAGCGGAGCCTAAAGGCCGGGCGCATCAAGAGGATGGTGCGTCTGGGAGCCGAACTGCTGCTACTGCTGGGACTTCTGCTCCTCACCCTGCACATCACCGTGCTGAGGGGGAGCCCGGCCAGTCCCGCCAACGCCAGCCACCCCCAGGTGAGGGTCCCCATGTCTGTCTGTCTGTCCCCATGTCTGTCTGTCTCCATCCTCCTCACCCTGCACATCACCGTGCTGAGGGGGAGCCCGGACAGTCCTGCCAACGCCAGCCACCCCCAGGTGAGGGTCCCCATGTCTGCGGGGCCCCCCTGGCTTAGGGGCCCAGTCGCAATGGCGACCATTGCGACCCCTATAGCTACGCCCCTGCAGGTTAGCATGTTAGCAGCTTTGGCTAAGTCAAGCAGCAGTAATGATTCTTCCCAGCTGGGAAGGCTGGCAGTAACCCTTTAGTAACCCTTTAGCTGCTGAAATCCAACCTATCTACAGGACAGTTTTTGTAAAAGAATAAAGCCCTTTCTGATCCTCAGCAGCAGCATCCAGCACCTTTACCTATCTACTGCAGAGCGCCAGCAGGATTGGCATGACAGCGAGGTCACATGTCCATCTGGCCAATCACAGCCATGTCCTGAATGGGCATGGCTGAGGTTGCTAAGGCAGTAAGAATGCTGAATGGCTGCTGTGAAATGAGTTCCGGCCAAGTGCCACACACGGATTTCAATTTATTAATGTTAGTCCTTCCAATTCTTCTACTCTTCATAGACGAAAATTGTTATTAATCTCTGCATGACATCGGCCACCAGGGACCTGCAAAGCAGGTTATTATTATTGTTTATTATAGTGCAAACTAAAAATTACAGAAGGGTGGGACCCTGAATAATCTTCACAACATCCATGGCCAAGAACCTGCAAAGCAAACAGAAAAACATTGTTAGTATTATTATGCCTCCTGCTTCCTCATACAGTCATAGGATCCAAGAGCAGACACACGAGTGGTGGCTGATTCTGAACCTGAAGCCCAGCAAGATGAAGTGTGACCAAGGGCAGAATCGAATAGTAGCCTAGGGCCAAGCTGGTTTGAGGCATATCCATGCTCAATAGTGGAGTTCAAAAATTCCCAGGTGAGTCGAATTGCAGACCAACAGCACTTCCCCACCAACGAGTGGGCCTTCATGAGGTACTTTTGTGTCGTGCTACAGTGCTTCCAATCTGCCACCAATATGGTCAGCGCTGATGATGATATTGTCAATATTGTCAAACGTCCTTCACCTGCTAGAAAAAAACACTTCAGGTTATGACGAAGGATGTAATAGCACCACAGGAGGAAGCAGAGGAGAAGGAGGAAAGCACATTTAGACCGGTGTCAGGCCAGTCCACACATGGCTTTACAGGTTAGGTTGCTGAACCCAAGGGACCAGCCAAAGGATAGTTTTGGAGGCTTCGGAGGAGGACTTTTTCTCACAGCTGGGTGGCACCCAGTGCAGTTCATCAGCATCGCTGTAGCATGGCTGGGGGGTTGCGGAGGAGGAAACACCTTCCACTGAGGACTGCTTCTCTTTGGCTCAGAGCAACCTGGCTCACATGAGCAGCTACATGCTCCAGTGCCTGCGGACTAACCACAGAGTTGCCTGCATAGTCATCAGTGCCAATTACTGGGTGTCCACCCTGCTGGATCCCCACTATAAAGATAACATCACATCCTCTATTCCACCACTGGAGTGTACAAATGCCACTTGGAGGTGTTCCCAAATGACATTGAGGGCTCAGTGGCAGCACAAGGCCAAGGCTGAGGAGGAGGAAGACACACGGGTCATTTGCATGCTTTGCCGCCAGTCACTGAAGCTAGGAAAATCTGTGCAAAACATTCACCAGGAACCTGCAAAGCAAACAGAATCTCCATTAATTAGAGCGTAATGCTATTAAAAATCTTATACTACAGCTGCCCCACCATTCATTGTTTCCAGCCACCACAAATTTTCTCAGCAGCCCAACCCTGCCCTGCACCAACAGGTGGTGGAGAAAATAAAGTGTGCACTGCCCAATGCTATATGTTGCAAGGTCAACATCACAACTGACATGTGCACCACTAAGCATGAACAAGGATGTTACCTCTGTTTAACTGCCCACTGGGTTAATGTAGTGGCCACCCAGGATTGCCAGACATCACCTGCAGCACCCATTTGAGCACAGCCATGGGTAAATGGCAGCAGGCTGTGCTGAAACTACTCTGTCTGGGCAAAAGACCACACACCGCTCTGGAGGTGAGGACTGGCCTTGAGTAAAAAGTACTGACTGCATATCCCAGAATCCTTCCATTGTAACAGGTGAGCATGTTAGCAGCGTTGGCTAAGTCAAGCAGCAGAAATGATTCTTCCCAGCTGGGAAGGCTGGCAGTAACCCTTTACCTACTGAAATCCAAGATTGTGATTCATTCCTATCTAAATAATATGAATTACAGCAGAATGTGTTAAACCAGTTGCCTGTGTCTTAGCCAATTAGATGATTAGCAAGCTAGAGTGAGAAAGTCTCTGATCTGTAGTAGTGACACCCAAGTGGTTTGAGCAAGTGGAATTAAAAAGTACTGACACACAAGTGCCCTGACTGAGTGGATACTCCACTAATAATTGACATTAAAGAGTAGTGACACCCAAGTGGCTTGAGCAAGTGGTATTAAAAAGTACTGACACACAAGTGCCCTGAACCAGTGGATATTCCGCTAGCAATTGGTAATAAAGGGTAGTGACACCCAAGTGGTTTGAGCAAGTTGTATATTAAAGAGTACTGACACACAGGTGCCCTGAACCAAGAGGTCTGAGTAGTGAAACCTAAGTGGTTTGAGCAAGTGGTATTTAAGAGTAGTGGCACCCAAGTACCCTTAACAATTGGTATTAAACAGTAATGACACACAAGTAGTTTGAGCAAGTGGTATTAAACAGGACTGACGCCCATCCTATCTATCCCTCACCCCATCTGTTTTCCCTAAAAAAATGTCCTGAAAAGAACAATAGTGTCCTTAACAACCTATTTAGCCCTCACTTCAGCCGCTTTCCCTAAATAAATGTCCTTACAGGACAGTTTTTGTAAAAACAATTAAGCCCTACCAATCCTTCTGCAGCAGCCTGCACCTTCCCCTATCTACTGCAGCGCGCCAGCAGGATTGGCGTGGCGGCTGGGTCACATGTGTCAGGAATGACTTGCCTTCTACCCGTGCCCGTGGTGTCCCTAGGCAACGAGTTCAGGTTTCTCCTGCCCAGCAGCCGCTTCTGCCTCGGGTGCCATCCCCAGCGGCGCGTGTGCCACCGAGTAAGTCCTCCCCCCTTGCCCATTGTCACTCAGCTTGTGCTTGCTGGCCTATACAGTCAGCTCATGTCTTCCGAGGGTGCAATACTCAGAATGGCCACCGGAGGCTGTTTAAAAGAACAAAGTCTAGAAGGTGCAGCTCTGAGCAGTTTGCCTGGGAAGCTCAGCTGGAGCAATCAGCCCAGAGCTCACCAATCAGACCACAGGGCCAGTGCTCCAATCCGCCGCCAGATCCTAAGTGCACCAATCCCAGCCACTGTCTCCCTGTCCAATCCTGCCGGTTTTCCCACTATAAAGGGATTTCCACTGCAGTGTGTCATTGCCTGTTATAGCGCCTAGTACCAAGCTTGTCTTGTGCATTGAAGCTCGATTGATTTCCAGTTGCCAACCTCTGCTTTGCTGACGCCTCTCGATCTGAAGCCCTGTTGCCGACCTCTGCCAGTTTTGACCAACCTCGATCTTGATTCCTGTTGCTGACCTCTGCTTGATCCTCGACCACGATTTGTCCAACCCTATTGTACCGCTGCCATCTCAGAACTTCCGTTGCTGACCCTAAGCCTGTTTGGACTTCCGTTATACGCTCATATACGGGCTACCCAATTCCACTTCCAGCCGCGGGCTCTCCAGTCCTCTGTACCGTAAGGTTTCATCCTTTGAGCCATAAAGTCCTGGGGGCAACCGATCCCGAGCAGGCGTGTTCTGCGTCTCGGCAAGCGGGGGCTCCTATAGGTGAAGCTGGCTGCGGAGATTGGGGGTTGAGGTCCTTACCAAGAGAGCTGGAGTTGCCCAAGTGGTTAATTGTGGTTCATGGAGCGTGATATTATAACAGGCCCCAATATGGATGACCTGGTGCAGCAGGTGCAAGCTTTGACCACCGCCATCAACCAGCTGGCCCAGCGAGTAGCCACTCAGGAGAGTTTTGATTTTGAGCGACTTGAACAACAAGTGCTTGGCATGGGTACCGCCATTAACTACTTGTCCCAACGTGTGGCTAATCAAGATCGCCAGCCGGCTGCACCACCTTCATCCTTACCTCTTGTTGAGCCGAAGGTTCCCCTTCCTGAAAAATGTAATGGGGACCGAAAAAGATTTTCCAACTTCAGGAACTCGTGTGAACTTTATTTCAGACTACGGCCCTACTCCTCGGGCACCGAATTGCAGAGGGTTGGTCTGGTTATTTCTCTGCTCCAGGGTGATCCACAGTCCTGGGCGTATGGCTTAGCGCCCACTGATGAGGCCTTGCAAACTGTCTCAGCTTTTTTCTCCTCTATGGAGATTCTGTATTCAGACCCAGACAAGACTTCGACCGCCGATGCCAGGCTTCGAAGCCTGAAACAGGGGAAGCGTTCAGCAGAGGAATATAGCGCTGAATTCCGCCGCTGGGCGATTGAATCCCATTGGAATGATCCTGCTCTCTGTAGTCAGTATCGTATTGGACTCTCAGAGAGTATTAAGGATGTTCTAACGAATTTTCCCTACCCCAGAAGCCTGGATGAACTCATGCCTATGGCCATTAAAATTGACAGACGGCTACAGGAGAGACATATGGAGAAGAATCATTCTGACTTCCGGGATTCTTCTCATTGGGAGTCATCCACTGTAGGAGAGGTCTCATCTTCGCCCCCTGATGAGCCTATGCAGCTTGGTGCTACTCACTTTTCTCTTAATGAAAAGAGTAGACGTCGCACCTTAGGCCTGTGCATGTACTGTGGGACTTCTGGTCACCTGGTTAAGACTTGCCCCAATAAAAAACCTTTGGCGGGATTGCAACGTCCTGACAAGACTGAGAAAGTTTGTCAGGACGGTCAGGTAACTTCCCTTCACAGAAATAAAATGTTGTTACCTGCTACTGTGGGTTGGGAGTTGTCCAAGAAATCCATCCCCGCTTTTGTCGATAGCGGAGCAGTGGGCAACTTCTTGGATAAATCCATAGTGGCCGCCTTAGGCATTCCAGTTATTCCCCTTGGGAAGCCCCTCCAGATTTTGGCTGTAAATAATACTCCTGTTCATGGAGGAACTGTAACCTCCAAAACCCCTTTTATCAGCCTAGTTGTGGGACCCTCCCATTCTGAGAATCTTGAATTTTTTGTTTTTGACTGCCCTGAAACCCCGGTTGTCTTAGGGTTCCCTTGGTTGAAGATGCACAACCCTACCCTTAATTGGAAAACTGGGGAATTGACAGGATGGGGCCCACACTGTGAAGAGCACTGCTCTAGCATCACTGTTGGGACAACCCTGGTATCAGAATTTGTTTGTCCGCCTGCCTCTCCATCCAGGAGGGGACCTCGTGTATGTTCATTGAAGTCTGTCAGAACAATTCGGGGCGTTTGCCCTGTTGAGTCTGGTGGGGGTCCGGAGGCCCCTCGTGAAGGGGGGGGTAATGTCAGGAATGACTTGCCTTCTACCCGTGCCCGTGGTGTCCCTAGGCAACGAGTTCAGGTTTCTCCTGCCCAGCAGCCGCTTCTGCCTCGGGTGCCATCCCCAGCGGCGCGTGTGCCACCGAGTAAGTCCTCCCCCCTTGCCCATTGTCACTCAGCTTGTGCTTGCTGGCCTATACAGTCAGCTCATGTCTTCCGAGGGTGCAATACTCAGAATGGCCACCGGAGGCTGTTTAAAAGAACAAAGTCTAGAAGGTGCAGCTCTGAGCAGTTTGCCTGGGAAGCTCAGCTGGAGCAATCAGCCCAGAGCTCACCAATCAGACCACAGGGCCAGTGCTCCAATCCGCCGCCAGATCCTAAGTGCACCAATCCCAGCCACTGTCTCCCTGTCCAATCCTGCCGGTTTTCCCACTATAAAGGGATTTCCACTGCAGTGTGTCATTGCCTGTTATAGCGCCTAGTACCAAGCTTGTCTTGTGCATTGAAGCTCGATTGATTTCCAGTTGCCAACCTCTGCTTTGCTGACGCCTCTCGATCTGAAGCCCTGTTGCCGACCTCTGCCAGTTTTGACCAACCTCGATCTTGATTCCTGTTGCTGACCTCTGCTTGATCCTCGACCACGATTTGTCCAACCCTATTGTACCGCTGCCATCTCAGAACTTCCGTTGCTGACCCTAAGCCTGTTTGGACTTCTGTTATACGCTCATATACGGGCTACCCAATTCCACTTCCAGCCGCGGGCTCTCCAGTCCTCTGTACCGTAAGGTTTCATCCTTTGAGCCATAAAGTCCTGGGGGCAACCGATCCCGAGCAGGCGTGTTCTGCGTCTCGGCAAGCGGGGGCTCCTATAGGTGAAGCTGGCTGCGGAGATTGGGGGTTGAGGTCCTTACCAAGAGAGCTGGAGTTGCCCAAGTGGTTAATTGTGGTTCCTGGAGCGTGATAACATGTCCCTCTGGCCAATCACAGCCATGTCCTGAATGGGTATGGCTGTGGTTGCCAGGGCAGTAAGAATGCTGAATGACTGCTGTGAAGTGTGTTCTGGCAGAGTGCCACACTCTTGTATTACTTTATTTTGATCTATTCTTTCTTTCTTTCAATTGTTCATTCTGCCATTCCCTTTTCTTTCTTTCTTCTTCCTTTTCTTTTTTTTCTTTTCATCTTCATTTTTCTGCCATTCCATCACTAAAATGTCCTGCTTGCTTTTTTCTGTCCTTTCATTTTATTCTTTGTTTTAGTCATTTATTCATTCTCTTCCCTTATTTCTTTCTGTCATTCATCCTATGCTTTTATTCTTTCGTTCTTTCTTTTTTTCCTTATTTTCTGTGATTCCTTCTATTTTCTTTTTATTCTTTGGCAATATTCACTAGACATGCAACTTTACTACCTTGTATGGAGTGTCATACCACACCAGAAGGGGTCTACTATTACCCAAGGGCCCTTATAAACCTGGAGCTGGCCCTGCATGTTAAGTTACATTGGAGATAGGCTGGACTACTAATAACCATCTATGAGCACCAATGGACAGAGTAGCTGCTAAACCAATTTATGTTGTGGTCCTGAAGGAATCAAATTGAAAAGAGGGCCCAATTTGGAGCCCTGCTATAGCAATCTACCCTGTGCTGAACAACCATGGGACAGACAGTAGATAAGCTGCTTACTGCCTGTTAGGCTCACCAGTTACCAGGCCCAGGTTAGTTGAAAACGCCCAATCTACGCTGCTATCTTCACTTTTAGACAAGCCCCCATTTGCCAGGACGCAAGCAGACCTCAGCAGACCTCACTGTTGCCCCCAGGTCTTACAAGAACAAATGATATTGACTGAGGGCTGAACCTGTAGGTGGGTGAGCGTAACTGGGGTTAACAGGAGGTCAGACGAAGCATGAGTCAGTCCAATGGGCATCAATGTAGAGGGATAACCAGAGGCAGGGTAGGAGGGCAGGTAAAAGGTCAAAACTACAGATGAAGCGAGGTACCATAGGGAGCAGGCAGAGGCAAGGTCAAGAAATCTGAGGTCAGTAACGGGAGTTCAAAGGTCATACGGATCAAAGCAAGAGAAGCTAACTGGGGTTCACAGGAGGTCAGACGAAGCATGAGTCAGTCCAATGGGCATCAATGTAGAGGGATAACCAGAGGCAGGTAGGAGGGCAGGTAAAAGGTCAAAACTACAGATGGAGCGAGGTACCGTAGGGAGCAGGCAGAGGCAAGGTCAAGAAATCTGAGGTCAGTAACGGGAGTTCAAAGGTCATCCAGATCAAAGCAAGAGAAGCTAACTGGGGTTCACAGGAGGTCAGACGAAGCATGAGTCAGTCCAGTGGGCATCAATGTAGAGGGATAACCAGAGGCAGGGTAGGAGGGCAGGTAAAAGGTCAAAACTACAGATGGAGCGAGGTACCGTAGGGAGCAGGCAGAGGCAAGGTCAAGAAATCTGAGGTCAGTAATGGGAGTTCAAAGGTCATCCGGATCAAAGCAAGAGAAGCTAACTGGGGTTCACAGGAGGTCAGACGAAGCATGAGTCAGTCCAATGGGCATCAATGTAGAGGGATAACCAGAGGCAGGTAGGAGCGCAGGTAAAAGGTCAAAACTACAGATGGAGCGAGGTACCGTAGGGAGCAGGCAGAGGCAAGGTCAAGAAATCTCAGGTACCGTAGGAAGCAGGCAGAGGCAAGGTCAGTAACGGGAGTTCAAAGGTCATCCGGATCAAAGCAAGAGAAGCTTCTATTAGCAAGATAAGCTAACAAGGGAAACAGAGCACCACCAAACGCTAGCTCGTGAGCACTCATGACAGGGGCTGGGGTACCTTTATAGGAGAAGTTTTGCTGGGATTGGCCAGGGCAACTTATGGCCATAGGTTAGTAACAAAACCAGGGTTAATAAGCCCACACTTAATTAAACCGGACCTTCACCATGATTTATTAAAAAGCCCAAAGCCTTAAAAAACGATTAAAAAAAGTTAATATATTTTAAGTTTTTAGTCACTTACTTATTATTCTTTCCCCCACTGGACTGCAACTCTGTTCAGGACTTTAGGATACGGGTGCCGCCATCTTGACTCAGAAGCATCACACTTACTGAGGAGAGTGGGACAAAGTACAGGGGGCAGGTTATAGCTGTGCTTTGCTCAGACAGAGCAGAGCTGGGGTCAGGAAAAGGTCAGCAATCCCAGAATGCAGAGCAGCACAGTCAGAAGGCACTTCCTGTTTGCAGGCTGCCTGATGTTCCATGAGCCGCTATCTTGGATGTTTAAAGGTTCATAACATGCAGTAGATGCAGGTAGGATGATTTTTAATGTGAGCAATCTGTATGAACAGGGTGTGGGAAACATATAATATATTCAGAGTGAAGGTCCGCTTTAAGGGTTGAGAGACCAGGAGCAACTTTGAGGCTTATTGGCCAATTCAAACCAGCCTCCAGGGGCTGCGCTGTCTGCACACAAGCGAGGTCACCGGGGATGTGGGAGCCTCGGCCGACGGTTGGCTTAGCGTGCTGTCCAAGAACGCTGCTGGAGCGATGAGCAGGTAAATGACTATTTGTGACACCCTCCCCTTATGGAGGGGCCTCAGGACCATTACCAGGTTTATCTGGGTTTTCTGACCAAAGCATCCGCATGAACAGCCCTGCCACCCAACATCTCTACTCAGGACCAAAACCCTTCCAATCGATTAAATACTGTAAGAAATTATGCACCCATTAGTCCAAAATATTATTTGCGAGTATGGTGGGTGGAGACACCTTAAAGCGGACCTTCACTCTGCATAAGAGCATATCTTATATGTTTCCCACACCCTGTACATACAGATTGCTCACATTAAAAATCATCCTACCTGCATCTACTGCATGTTATGAGCCTTTAAACATCCAAGATGGCGGCTCATGGGCCGTCAGGCAGCCTGCAAACAGGAAGTGTCTTTTGACTGTGCTGCTCTGCATTCTGGGATTGCTGACCTTTTCCTGACCCCAGTTCTGCTCTGTCTGGGCAAAGCACAGCTATAACCTGCCCCCTGTACTTTATCCCACTCTCCTCTCCTCAGTATATGTGATGCTTCTGAGTCAAGATGGCGGCGCCCGTATCCGTATATAAGTCCTGAACAGAGTTGCAGCCCAGTGGGGGAAAGAATAGTAAGTAAGTGACTATAAACTTAAAATATATTAATTTTAGATGCTGGGGAATCGTTTTTTAAGGGTTTGGGCTTTACAATAAATTATGGTGAAGGTCTGGTTTAACATTGTTGTCAGGTTTCAGCAGAGGAGCAGCTAGGCTTTCTGGCATCCGGGGCAAAGATTCTAAATTGCACCCCCACCTGTTCTAAGGCCCCCTTTGGCAGCTCCCTGTCCTGCTCCACCTGGGGCAAGTGCCCCTTCTGCTGCCCTCTAGCTATGCCCCTGGGTTTCCGCAATGACACATAAAAAGCATTAGGAATCGTAATAGACAAGGGAAGATTGACTTTAAAGGTAACATTGCTTAGTTTCTTGATGATTGGAAATGGACCAGTGTATTTAGGACCTAATTTAGATGAGGATTGACGCAGGGCAATATTCTGGGTGGATACCCAGGCCAAGTTGCCTACTCAAAATGATGATTCAACTGACCTATGATGATAAAAAAAAGGTTTTATAGTTCTTAATAGCTTGGGGGCAGCTGAGAGTTTGGGCAAGGGGACGAAATGCGCCATTTTACTGAAACAGTCGACTGTAACCCAAATGACTCATGTCTACGCGTTGTACGCGTGCACACCAGCGATGACACTGGGTATACGAGCACCAAGTTGTAGCGAGGATCAGGTAAGTGACTCGGCGTGACACTGCCTTCGGGTTACAGTCCCTTTAAAACAGTTTCTAACCCTTCATGTTTCTAAAAATTGCTGAACTGGGGTTAGGCCTTCAGGCTTGTTGGGTTTCTGATGTAGTTATATATGGCGGCTTAGTCTGCTGAGCATTTATGGACTTCATAATTGGTGGCACAGGATAATGCAGGGCAATTTGTTATGTGAGTGAAGAGGGTTCATTGCAATGGTTTAATCACTGTCAGAAGAACAATTACATTGCAAAGTGTTTACATTTCCTCCAGCGTGTTATGTCAGTCTGACCCTTTATAGATGATTAAACAAGGTAATAAAATCATGTGAAAAGCCGGCAGCATTCTGCTAGGTACACTGTGACAGAGCCACAATAAATGGAGTCTGAGGGCGACCATTGTGCTTTCCAATTTCAGCAAAACAAGATGGCTTTAAATACAGAGAAAGAAACATGATGAAAGTGTACTAATGAATATGAAAATACAATGATTGTTCTTTAATGCTGTTCAGCTATGGATTATGGGTTGAGCAATAATAGTTTACCTAAGCTAAAACAACGGGCTTCAGTCATTTAAGGCAAACACAAAAATCTATCCATAATACACCTTTTACATCACAGGTCTTTTAATACTATTTAATATTCAAAAGTATTAAATATAATAAATACTATTTAATATTTTTAAAACTCAGGTAATATTGCATTAATATTTCTTGCAACTATAACTTGCAGAAAATGTTACTAGCGAACGACCTTAAATGTAATATTTAACTCCTTGTACAAGAGATAAATAATACCTTTGGTTTAGAAATATCTACTAGATCTAGTAAGCAAATGTCACTTCAGTAGTAACCATATAAGATGCACTGACTGACCAACTGACTATAAGATGCACCTAAGGTTTAGAGGAGGAAAATAGGAATAATATTTTCTAAACCAAATGGGTGTACTAAAATACCCCCTCCCAATCACCCCATACCAGGCAGCGTGCAGAATGTTCCCCCAATCCTATACAGGCAGTGTGCAGAATATCCCCCATAACAGAAAGTGTGCAGAATATCCCCACAATCAGCCCATAGCAGGCAGTGTGCAGAATATCCCCGTAACAGACAGTGTGCAGAATATCCCCCATAACAGACAGTGTGCAGAATATCCCCCATAACAGAAAGTGTGCAGAATATCCCCTTAACAGACAGTGTGCAGAATATCCCCCATAACAGACAGTGTGCAGAATATCCCCACAATCAGCCCATAACAGACAGTGTGCAGAATATCCCCACAATCAGCCCATAACAGGCAGTGTGCAGAATATCCCCCATAACAGAAAGTGTGCAGAATATACCCACAATCAGCCCATAACAGACAGTGTGCAGAATATCCCCCATAACAGAAAGTGTGCAGAATATCCCCACAATCAGCCCATAACAGACAGTGTGCAGAATATCCCCACAATCAGCCCATAGCAGGCAGTGTGCAGAATATCCCCCATAACAGACAGTGTGCAGAATATCCCCACAATCAGCCCATAGCAGGCAGTGTGCAGAATATCCCCCATAACAGACAGTGTGCAGAATATCCCCACAATCAGCCCATAAAGACAGTGTGCAGAATATCCCCCATAACAGACAGTGTGCAGAATATCCCCACAATCAGCCCATAGCAGGCAGTGTGCAGAATATCCCCCATAACAGACAGTGTGCAGAATATCCCCACAATCAGCCCATAACAGACAGTGTGCAGAATATCCCCCATAACAGAAAGTGTGCAGAATATCCCCCATAACAGAAAGTGTGCAGAATATCCCCCATAACAGACAGTGTGCAGAATATCCCCCATAACAGGCAGTGTGCAGAATATCCCCACAATCAGCCCATAACAGACAGTGTGCAGAATATCCCCACAACCAGCCCATAACAGACAGTGTGCAGAATATCCCCCATAACAAAGTGTGAAGAATGTCCCCACAATCAGCCCATAACAGGCAGTGTGCAGAATATCCCCACAATCAGCCCATAACAGGGAGTGTGCAGAATATCCCCACAATCAGCCCATAACAGACAGTGTGCAGAATATCGCCACAATCAGCCCATAACAGGCAGTGTGCAGAATATCCCCACAATCAGCCCATAACAGACAGTGTGCAGAATATACCCACAATCAGCCCATAACAGGCAGTGTGCAGAATCCAAACCCCCCTCATTATAGGCAACGTGACACAATATACCCCCAAATCCCCCATTTAGGCATGAAGAATATACTTCCAATCTCCCCATTTCAGGCAGTGTGCAGAATATCCCCCATAACAAAGTGTGCAGAATATCCCCACAATCAGCCCATAAAAGGCAGTGTGCAGAATATCCAAAAATCCCCCCTCATTATAGGCAGCGTGGCAGAATATCCCCCCAAATCCCCCATTATAGGCAATGTGGCAGGATATCTCCCTCCAGATCTCTCGTATTATAGGCAGTATAGCAGAAAATTCCTCCCCCTGCAACCTGCATGCAGGGTAACTAATCCGTGCTCGCCAGCTGCCCTGGTCGTCGCTGCTTGGCCTTGGACATGACTGGTCACCACTCCCTCCCCTCAGGTGTGCATACACATATGGGCATGCACATCTAAACTCTGGTCCAGTGGCCACTGTCCATTGGAAACAATGAATGTCATCCACAGACCACGCGCACCCTTGGCCTGGAGCAGAGTGTGTGCGCGCATTTGTGTGCACTCGTGCCCGAGGTGAGGGAGCGGTGGGGGGCTGGCGGGCAGGGATCAGTAACTGTGCCTTCCCCCTGGCCCCTGATGCTCCTTCATTGTCTGGTGGCTACGGGAGCCCGATCAGCAATGTATGAGCTATGGATATGTAACTTTTTTACTTTACATTCACTCTATAAGATGCACTGACACCCCCTGCACTTTTTTTTTGGGGGGGGGGTGCATCTTATGGAGCGAATAATAAGGTAGCTGAAAATATATTATAAATTGCAAGTCTGCTGAGTGCCCACATACCACATATTCTGAGATTTGCGTAACACAGCAGAGCTAAGCATCTCATCTCAGGCTGAAAGCGCATTTTCCCTTCTAAGTTATATGGTGATGTATATGGCAAGAAATAATATAACCAAATTAGAAGAAGAAGGGTCCATACAGGATCCTTAGAATTTATTCTGGATGCATAAAAACATCCATAGAAAAATAACATTGTGCTCTCCACAACAAAAAAAAACGCATTGACGATTAAAAAAAAGAAATCTATTGCCACCACTAGAGTTGAGCGAATCGATTCTGACAAACCCGAATTCATTATGAATTTCATGAAATATTCGATTTGTTACGGTTCCAAATATCACAGCGATTCGATCGCTTGAATTGCTTCCTTAAAACTCCATTTACTGCTATACAGCCCATCTAAAATGGTGGATCCACATGTCAGGACATGTCCCATGGGGCAAGGAATCCTGGGTAGATGTCACATGCTACCTATCAGAAGACAGGCTTACTGATGATGTCACAGCCCCATATAAACGGCGGCCATCTTGCGGAAGATCATTCTGACACTGTATTGTGGCCAGAGCAGATCAGGCAGGGAGAGAGCGAGAGAGAGAGAGAGAGAGAGAGATAGATAGATAGATAGATAGATAGATAGATAGATAGATAGATAGATAGATAGAACAGAAGAAGCGCAGGACAGATAGAGAAGGAGAGAGCCTGTGACAGTAACAGATAAAGACAGGGACAGTTAAAAGTGTTTGCATTAGCTTTCAAGCCTATTTAGTGTTAATAACACACCTGCCTATTTAGCTTTTCCTTTACCTGGTGTCATTTTTTAAAAAGCGTGATAGCATTAATATTTCAAGAGTACCTATCTACTAACTGCTTGCATTTTGTAATCAACGTCACTTTTCCACAGTCAAAGGAGGCTACCTCTGTATGTGAGCAGGGGGCATCCCAAACACTAGCATAAATATTTCAAGACTACCTGTGTACTAACTGGTTGCATTTTTTAAGCAAAGTCACTTTTCCACAATCAAAGGAGGCCACCTTTGTATGTGAGCAGGGGGCATCCCAAACACTAGCATTAATATTTCAAGAGTACCTATCTACTAACTGCTTGCATTTTTTAAGCAAAGTCACTTTTCCACAATCAAAGGAGGCCACCTCTGTATGTGAGCAGGGGGCATCTCAAACACTAGCATTAATATTTCAAGACTACCTGTGTACTAACTGGTTGCATTTTGTAAGCAAAGTCACTTTTCCACAATCAAAGGAGGCCACCTCTGTATGTGAGGAGGGGGCATCTCAAACACTAGCATTAATATTTCAAGACTACCTGTGTACTAACTGGTTGCATTTTGTAAGCAAAATCACTTTTCCACAATCAAAGGAGGCCGCCTCTGCATGTGAGCAGGAGGATATCCCCAACACTAGCATTAATATTTCAAGACTACCTGTCTAATAGCTGCTTGCATTTTATAATAAACGTCACTTTTCCACAATCAAAGGAGGCCACCTCTGTATGTGAGCAGGGGGCATCTCAAACACTAGCATTAATATTTCAAGACTACCTGTCTAATAACTGCTTGCATTTTGGAATCAAAGTCAATTTTCCACAATCAAAGGAGGCCACCTCTGTATGTGAGCAGCGGGCATCCCAAACACTAGCATTAATATTTCAAGACTGCCTGTCTAATAACTGCTTGCATTTTGGAATCAAAGTCAATTTTCCACAATCAAATGAGGCCACCTCTGTATGTGAGAAGGGTGCTTTCCAAACACTAGCATTAATATTTCAAGACTACATGTCTAATAACTGGTTGCATTTTTAAGCAAAGTCACTTTTCCACAATCAAAGGAGTCCACCTCTGTATATGAGCAGTGGGCATCTCAAACACTAGAATTAATATTTCAAGACTACCTGTCTAATAACTGGTTGCATTTTTAAGCAAAGTCACTTTTCCACAATCAAAGGAGGCGACCTCTGTATGTGAGCAGGAGGCATCCCAAACACTAGCATAAATATTTCAAGACTACCTGTCTAATAACTGGTTGCATTTTATAATCAACGTCACTTTTCCACAATCAAAAAAGGCCACCTCTGTATGTGAGCAGGGGGCATCTCAAACACTAGCATTAATATTTCAAGACAACCTGTGTACTAGCTGGTTGCATTTTATAATCAACGTCACTTTTCCACAATCAAAAGAGGCCACCTCTCTATGTGAGCAGGGGGCATCTCAAACACTAGCATTAATATTTCAAGACAACCTGTGTACTAGCTGGTTGCATTTTATAATCAAAGTCACTTTTCCACAATCAAAGGAGTCCACCTCTGTATGTGAGCAGGGGGCATCTCAAACACTAGAATTAATATTTCAAGACTACCTGTCTAATAACTGCTTGCATTTTTAAGCAAAGTCACTTTTCCACATTCAAAGGAGGCCACCTCTGTATGTGAGCAGGGGGCATCCCAAACACTAGCATAAATATTTAAAGACTACCTGTCTAATAACTGGTTGCATTTTATAATCAGCATCACTTTTCCACAATCAAAGGAGGCCACCTCTGTATGTGAGCAGGAGAGCATCCCAAACACTAGCATTACTATTTAAAGACTACCTGTCTAATAACTGCTTGCATTTTATAATCAACATCACTTTTCCACAATCAAAGGAGGCCACCTCTGTATGTGAGCAGGGGGCATCCCAAACACTACGGTAGCATTAATATTTCAAGACTACCTGTCTAATAACTGCTTGCATTTTATAATCAATGTCACTTTTCCACAACCAAAGGAGGTCACCTCTGTATGTGAGCAGGGGGCATCCCAAACACTAGCATTAATATTTTAATACTACCTGTCTAATAACTGGTTGCATTTTTAAGCAAAGTCACTTTTCCACAATCAAAGGAGTCCACCTCTGTATGTGAGCAGGGGGCATCTCAAACACTAGCATTAATATTTCAAGACTACCTGTCTAATAACTGCTTGCATTTTGGAATCAAAGTCACTTTTCCACAATCAAAGGAGGCCACCTCTGTATGTGAGCAGCGGGCATCCCAAACACTAGCATTAATATTTCAAGACTGCCTGTCTAATAACTGTATGCATTTTATAATCAACGTCACTTTTTTCCACAACCAAAGGAGGCCACCTCTGTATGTGAGCAGGGGGCTTTCCAAACACTAGCATTAATATTTCAATACTACCTGTCTAATAACTGGTTGCATTTTTAAGCAAAGTCACTTTTCCACAATCAAAGGAGTCCACCTCTGTATGTGAGCAGGGGGCATCTCAAACACTAGCATTAATATTTCAAGACTACCTGTCTAATAACTGGTTGCATTTTTAAGCAAAGTCAATTTTCCACAATCAAAGGAGGCGACCTCTGTATGTGAGCAGGGGGCATCCCAAACACTAGAATAAATATTTCAAGACTACCTGTCTAATAACTGGTTGCATTTTATAATCAACGTCACTTTTCCACAATCAAAGGAGGCAACCTCTGTATGTGAGCAGGGGCTTTCCAAACACTCGCATTAATATTTCAAGACTACCTGTGTACTAACTGGTTGAATTTTGTAAGCAAAGTCACTTTTCCACAATCAAAGGAGTCCACCTCTGTATGTGAGCAGGGGGCATCTCAAACACTAGCATTAATATTTCAAGACTACCTGTCTAATAACTGCTTGCTTTTTTAAGCAAAGTCACTTTTCCACAACCAAAGGAGGCCACCTCTGTAGGTGAGCAGGGGGCATCCCAAACACTAGCATAAATATTTCAAGACTACCTGTCTAATAGCTGGTTGCATTTTATAATCAACGTCACTTTTCCACAATCAAAGGAGGCCACCTCTGTATGTGAGCAGGAGAGCATCCCAAACACTAGCATTAATATTTAAAGACTACCTGTCTAATAACTGCTTGCATTTTATAATCAACGTCAATTTTCCACAATCAAAGGAGGCCACCTCTGTATGAGAGCAGGGGGCATCTCAAACATTAGCATTAATATTTCAAGACTACCTGTCTAGTAACTGCTTGCATTTTATAATCAACGTCACTTTTCCACAATCAAAGGAGGCCACCTCTGTATGTGAGCAGGAGGGCATCCCAAACACTAGCATTAATATTTCAAGACTACCGGCCTAATAACTGCTAGCATTTTATAATCAACGTCACTTTTCCACAACCAAAGGAGGTCACCTCTGTATGTGAGCAGGGGGCATCCCAAACACTAGCATAAATATTTCAAGACTACCTGTCTAATAGCTGGTTGCATTTTATAATCAACGTCACTTTTCCACAATCAAAGGAGGCCACCTCTGTATGTGAGCAGGAGAGCATCCCAAACACTAGCATTAATATTTAAAGACTACCTGTCTAATAACTGCTTGCATTTTATAATCAACGTCAATTTTCCACAATCAAAGGAGGCCACCTCTGTATGAGAGCAGGGGGCATCTCAAACATTAGCATTAATATTTCAAGACTACCTGTCTAGTAACTGCTTGCATTTTATAATCAACGTCACTTTTCCACAATCAAAGGAGGCCACCTCTGTATGTGAGCAGGAGGGCATCCCAAACACTAGCATTAATATTTCAAGACTACCGGCCTAATAACTGCTAGCATTTTATAATCAACGTCACTTTTCCACAACCAAAGGAGGTCACCTCTGTATGTGAGCAGGGGGCATCCCAAACACTAGCATTAATATTTCAAGACTATCTGTGTACTAACTGGTTGTATTTTGTAAGCAACGTCACTTTTCCACAATCAAAGGAGGCCACCTCTGTATGTGAGCAGGGGGCATCTCAAACACTAGCATTAATATTTCAAGACTACCTGTCTAATAACTGGTTGCATTTTTAAGCAAAGTCACTTTTCCACAATCAAAGGAGGCCGCCTCTGTATGTGAGCAGGGGGCATCCCAAACACTAGCATTGATATTTCAAGACTACCTGTCTAATAACTGATTGCATTTTATAATCAACGTCACTTTTCCACAATCAAAGGAGGCCACCTCTGTATGTGAGCAGGGGGCATCTCAAACACTAGCATTAATATTTCAAGACTACCTGTCTAATAACTGCTTGCATTTTTAAGCAAAGTCTCTTTTCCACAATCAAAGGAGGCCGCCTCTGTATGTGAGCAGGGGGCATCCCAAACACTAGCATTGATGTTTCAAGACTACCTGTCTAATAACTGATTGCATTTTATAATCAACGTCACTTTTCCACAATCAAAGGAGGCCACCTCTGTATGTGAGCAGCGGGCATCCCAAACACTAGCATTAATATTTCAAGACTGCCTGTCTAATAACTGTATGCATTTTATAATCAACGTCACTTTTTTCCACAACCAAAGGAGGCCACCTCTGTATGTGAGCAGGGGGCTTTCCAAACACTAGCATTAATATTTCAATACTACCTGTCTAATAACTGCTTGCATTTTATAATCAACGTCAATTTTCCACAATCAAAGGAGGCCACCTCTGTATGAGAGCAGGGGGCATCTCAAACATTAGCATTAATATTTCAAGACTACCTGTCTAGTAACTGCTTGCATTTTATAATCAACGTCACTTTTCCACAATCAAAGGAGGCCACCTCTGTATGTGAGCAGGAGGGCATCCCAAACACTAGCATTAATATTTCAAGACTACCGGCCTAATAACTGCTAGCATTTTATAATCAACGTCACTTTTCCACAACCAAAGGAGGTCACCTCTGTATGTGAGCAGGGGGCATCCCAAACACTAGCATTAATATTTCAAGACTATCTGTGTACTAACTGGTTGTATTTTGTAAGCAACGTCACTTTTCCACAATCAAAGGAGGCCACCTCTGTATGTGAGCAGGGGGCATCTCAAACACTAGCATTAATATTTCAAGACTACCTGTCTAATAACTGGTTGCATTTTTAAGCAAAGTCACTTTTCCACAATCAAAGGAGGCCGCCTCTGTATGTGAGCAGGGGGCATCCCAAACACTAGCATTGATATTTCAAGACTACCTGTCTAATAACTGATTGCATTTTATAATCAACGTCACTTTTCCACAATCAAAGGAGGCCACCTCTGTATGTGAGCAGGGGGCATCTCAAACACTAGCATTAATATTTCAAGACTACCTGTCTAATAACTGCTTGCATTTTTAAGCAAAGTCTCTTTTCCACAATCAAAGGAGGCCGCCTCTGTATGTGAGCAGGGGGCATCCCAAACACTAGCATTGATGTTTCAAGACTACCTGTCTAATAACTGATTGCATTTTATAATCAACGTCACTTTTCCACAATCAAAGGAGGCCACCTCTGTATGTGAGCAGGGGGCATCTCAAACACTAGCATTAATATTTCAAGACTACCTGTCTAATAACTGCTTGCATTTTTAAGCAAAGTCACTTTTCCACAATCAAAGGAGGCCACCTCTGTATGTGAGCAGGGGGCATCCCAAACACTAGCATAAATATTTCAAGACTACCAGTCTAATAGCTGGTTGCATTTTATAATCAACGTCACTTTTCCACAATCAAAGGAGGCCACCTCTGTATGTGAGCAGGGGGCATCCCAAACACAAGCATAAATATTTCAAGACTACCTGTGTACTAACTGGTTGCATTTTATAATCAAAGTCACTTTTCCACAATCAAAGGAGGCCACCTCTGTATGTGAGCAGGGGGCATCTCAAACACTAGCATTAATATTTCAAGACTACCTGTCTAATAACTGCTTGCATTTTTAAGCAAAGTCACTTTTCCACAATCCAAGGAGACCATCTCTGTATGTGAGCAGGGGGCATTCCAAACACTAGAATAAATATTTCAAGACTACCTGTCTAATAACTGGTTGCATTTTATAATCAACATCACTTTTCCACAATCAAAGGAGGCCACCTCTGTATGTGAGCAGGGGGCATCTCAAACACTAGCATTAATATTTAAAGACTACCTGTCTAATAACTGCTTGCATTTTTAAGCAAAGTCACTTTTCCACAATCAAAGGAGGCCACCTCTGTATGTGAGCAGGAGGGCATCCCAAACACTAGCATTAATATTTCAAGACTACCTGTCTAATAACTGCTTGCATTTTATAATCAACGGCACTTTTCCACAATCAAAGGAGGCCACCTCTGTATGTTAGCAGGGGGCATCTCAAACATTAGCATTAATATTTCAAGACTACCTGTCTAATAACTGCTTGCATTTTATAATCAACGTCACTTTTCCACAACCAAAGGAGGCCACCTCTGTATGTGAGCAGCGGGCATCCCAAACACTAGCATTAATATTTCAAGACTACCTGTGTACTAATTGGTTGCATTTTTTAAGCAAAGTCATTTTTCCAAAATCAAAGGGGGCCACCTCTGTATGTGAGCAGGGGGTATCCCAAACACTAGCATTAATATTTCAAGACTACCTGTGTATTAACTGCTTGCATTTTGTAAGCAAAGTCACTTTTCCACAATCAAAGGAGGCCACCTCTGTATGTGAGCAGGGGGTATCCCAAACACTAGCATTAATATTTCAAGACTACCTGTCTAATAACTGCTTGCTTTTTATAATCAACGTCACTTTTCCACAATCAAAGGAGGCCACCTCTGTATGTGAGCAGAGGGCATCCCAAACACTAGCATTAATATTTCAAGACTACCTACGTACTAACTGGTTGCATTTTGTAAGCAAAGTCACTTTTTAAGCAAACTTTGCCTTTGCTGGAGGGGGGCATCCCAAATACTAGCACGTGTCTTTTAAGAGTACCTGCCTACTAACCTTTTGCCTTTTGTATAAAAAAAGTCTGGTTTACAAGTTTAAAGCACCCATTGCCTTTCACCAGGGGCCATTGTCAGTGCTAGCACGTGTCTTTTAAGAGTATCTGCCTTCTAACCTTTTGCCTTTTGTATAAAAAAGTCTGGTTTTCAATTATAAAGCAACCATTGCCTTTCACTGGGGGCCATTGTCAGTGCTAGCACGTGTCTTTTAACAGTACCTGCCTACTAACCTTTTCCGTTTTGTATAAAAAAGTCTGGTTTTCAATTATAAAGCACCCATTGCCTTTCACTGGGGGCCATTGTCAGTGCTAGCACGTGTCTTTTAAGAGTACCTGCCTACTAACATTTTGCCTTTTGTATAAAAAAGCCTGGTTTACAAGTTTAAAACTCCCATTGCCTTTTACCGTGGGGCCAGGAGCTCCTGAAATTCATTTATCAAGAAATCAAAACATGGCTAATTCCGCAAAAATTGGAAATGGGTACCATGGTGACCGACAATGGGAGTAACATCTTGTCTGTGCTGTGACAAGGAAGGCTGAGCCATGCGCCCTGTATGGCACATGTGTTCAACCTAGTTGTCAAGCGTTTTCTGAAGTCTTCCACCCATCTGCAAGACATCCTAACAACGGGAAGGAAACTTTGTATGCACTTCAGCCACTTCTACACCGCCAAGCACACCCTTCTTGAGCTACAGCGTCAGAACGGTATCCCCCAACATAGTCTGATTTGCGATGTTCCCACCGGTTGGAATTCCACCCTACATATGTTAGATTGCCTATACGAACAGAGAAAAGCCATCACTGATTTCTTGATGATCCAAGCAGATAGGGGCACTCCCCTGTGTAACTTTAATGTGAACCAGTGGCAGCTCATACGTGACACCTACCGTTTGTTCAGGCCCTTTGAGGAAGCCACTTTATTTGCCGGTCGCCAGGATTACGGCATGAACGATGTGATTCCGCAGCTTCATGTAATACAACACATGTTGGAAACCATGGCTGGTCAGGGCACTGGAGACATGGCGTATACATTTCACGTCCACATAAACCCTGTGGGAGCTGAGGAGGAGGAGGAGCAGGAGCAGCCAGTGGGGCTAGATGGTTGTGAGGAAGGCGAAAAAGAGGACCCAGACACACCGTGGCAGTATGCAGTGGAGATGGAGACAGGTAGTCCCTCCGAGTCACTTGCATAAATGGCACGATGCATGCTCACGTGCTTGCGTAGTGACCGCAGAATTATCTCCATTTTTCTGCGGGATGACTACTGGCTCTCCACCTTATTGGACCCTCGCTACCGGCACAAAATGGGGGCATTTTTTACCCCCGCTGAGAGGGAGGACAAACTGACCTACAACAAGATATTCTACGTAGTCAGTTGGCCGATGCCTATCTGCGCCATGGTCCATATTCTTGCAGGTCTGACTCGGGGGGACCTCTGCGCTCACCTTCCACTGCCATGGCTGCCGGGGGGGGGGTGGCAGGAGTAGCAGCAGCAGCTCCATCAGCAGCAGCCTCAGTCTTCATTCGCTAATAAGTAGCTTTCTGCACCCGCATAGTGAGGTTATTCATAAGCAGCAGGAAGACCTGGAGCAGGGCCTAAACCAGCAGGTCGTGTCATACCTTGAAATGACCATGCCAATGCACTTTGAGGATCCGCTGGACTTCTGGGCAGCCAAACTTGACTTGTGGCCGCAACTGGCAGAGTTTGCCCTGGGAAAGCTGTTCTGCCCGGCCAGTAGTGTGCCATCTGAGCAGGTCTTTAGTGCTGCAGGGGCCATGTTAACGCCAAGGAGAACTCGTCTGTCCACAAAAAATGTGGAGAGACCCACCTTTGTGAAGATGAATCAGGCATGGATCAGCCAGGATTTCCACCCACCAATAGCTGATGCATGCGAGTAGCTGATGCATGGTAGCTCCTTCTGCTGCTGCCAACTCCTGGGTGTGTTTTTCAGGCAATATATGAGCTCCCTATGCTGCTGCCAACTCCAATGTGTTTTTCAGGCAATATATGAGCTCCATTGGCTTGATGCAGAGCCTCCCCGTTCAGCTCCCCCGTGCGTTTTCCCGTTGGTTTTGGGCTTTGATCGGGTCAGGAAAGGGTGCTACGTTGATTTTAGTGTGCGCTTATGCGCTCAGGTGTGCGCTCAGCCGCCTTTCCGATTGTCGGCTCGCACGAGGCTGTTTCCCGGGAAAACGGACGCCTCGTTCATTGGTCCGTTTTTTTCAGTGATGCAGAGCCTTGATTTCCGATTGAAAACACCCTAATAAAACGGGGCAGCTGAGCCTTCACTTACGGCAAGTCAGAGCAGCCGTATTTGCACTCGGGCAATAATATGCAGTCCTCTGTTGGAGCACATCAGCGGCGCCAGCTCCGCGGTCTTGTCCTGCTGAGTATGGCAGAAACCAGGCTGCACCGCACGCCTTTGGACATCGATGGCATGAGTATTTGATCTTTTTTATGGTTTTTTTTTGGGGATCCTTTTTACAGGGTCTCCATAATTTTTATTTTATTGTTTGTGTGCAGGCATTTGAAGATGGGACATAGGATAAATGTGCAGGCACTGGCTGGCCCTGATTTGGTTTTTGGGAGTGGTTTTTCTGGCTTTCCCTGCCTAGGAATTCCTGCCTACATGAGCGATTCAAATCAGCCGATCTATTTGGTGGCTGGCTACTGGGTATGTGTCTGAAACTTGTATTGGTTGCCCACCCTCTCTGACTGTGTTTGTTCCCGTAACACACTATTTGGTAACTTTTTTCGTAGTATATTTGGAGCCCAATTATTGATCTACAAATTAAATGGGTTAAGTGATTGTACCCTATTGCATCATGTTCTTGCCCTCTTATGTAAGTAGTATTCCCCAGACTTTTTTAATCAGAGTACAGGTTGGATGTGCATGTAGTCTCATTACAAATGTCCTTTCCTCCCACCCTACCCCGCTCACCTATTTGTCCCTCTTTTCTATTGTTGCAATGCACACCTTTTTTTAATAATTTTTTTGGGGGGTTTTAGGGCAGGAGACTCTGCCTATCCTTTGGTCCCCTGGATGAAGACCCCCATCCTGCACCAATCTTCACAGGCAGAGGAGCGCTACAATACTGCCCCCAGAAGGACTCGCTCTGTGTTGGAGCCAGGCTTTGTTCTCTTGAAGATGAGGTTCCGTTGTCTTGATGAGACTGGGGGGGGGGGGCACTATAATCAACGTCACTTTTCCACAATCAAAGGAGGCCACCTCTGTATGTGAGCAGGGGGCATCCCAAACACAAGCATAAATATTTCAAGACTACCTGTGTACTAACTGGTTGCATTTTATAATCAAAGTCACTTTTCCACAATCAAAGGAGGCCACCTCTGTATGTGAGCAGGGGGCATCTCAAACACTAGCATTAATATTTCAAGACTACCTGTCTAATAACTGCTTGCATTTTTAAGCAAAGTCACTTTTCCACAATCCAAGGAGACCATCTCTGTATGTGAGCAGGGGGCATTCCAAACACTAGAATAAATATTTCAAGACTACCTGTCTAATAACTGGTTGCATTTTATAATCAACATCACTTTTCCACAATCAAAGGAGGCCACCTCTGTATGTGAGCAGGGGGCATCTCAAACACTAGCATTAATATTTAAAGACTACCTGTCTAATAACTGCTTGCATTTTTAAGCAAAGTCACTTTTCCACAATCAAAGGAGGCCACCTCTGTATGTGAGCAGGAGGGCATCCCAAACACTAGCATTAATATTTCAAGACTACCTGTCTAATAACTGCTTGCATTTTATAATCAACGGCACTTTTCCACAATCAAAGGAACCAGTGGCAGCTCATACGTGACACCTACCGTTTGTTCAGGCCCTTTGAGGAAGCCACTTTATTTGCCGGTCGCCAGGATTACGGCATGAACGATGTGATTCCGCAGCTTCATGTAATACAACACATGTTGGAAACCATGGCTGGTCAGGGCACTGGAGACATGGCGTATACATTTCACATCCACATAAACCCTGTGGGAGCTGAGGAGGAGGAGGAGCAGGAGCAGCCAGTGGGGCTAGATGGTTGTGAGGAAGGCGAAAAAGAGGACCCAGACACACCGTGGCAGTATGCAGTGGAGATGGAGACAGGTAGTCCCTCCGAGTCACTTGCATAAATGGCACGATGCATGCTCACGTGCTTGCGTAGTGACCGCAGAATTATCTCCATTTTTCTGCGGGATGACTACTGGCTCTCCACCTTATTGGACCCTCGCTACCGGCACAAAATGGGGGCATTTTTTACCCCCGCTGAGAGGGAGGACAAACTGACCTACAACAAGATATTCTACGTAGTCAGTTGGCCGATGCCTATCTGCGCCATGGTCCATATTCTTGCAGGTCTGACTCGGGGGGACCTCTGCGCTCACCTTCCACTGCCATGGCTGCCGGGGGGGGGGGTGGCAGGAGTAGCAGCAGCAGCTCCATCAGCAGCAGCCTCAGTCTTCAGTCGCTAATAAGTAGCTTTCTGCACCCGCATAGTGAGGTTATTCATAAGCAGCAGGAAGACCTGGAGCAGGGCCTAAACCAGCAGGTCGTGTCATACCTTGAAATGACCATGCCAATGCACTTTGAGGATCCGCTGGACTTCTGGGCAGCCAAACTTGACTTGTGGCCGCAACTGGCAGAGTTTGCCCTGGGAAAGCTGTTCTGCCCGGCCAGTAGTGTGCCATCTGAGCAGGTCTTTAGTGCTGCAGGGGCCATGTTAACGCCAAGGAGAACTCGTCTGTCCACAAAAAATGTGGAGAGACTCACCTTTGTGAAGATGAATCAGGCATGGATCAGCCAGGATTTCCACCCACCAATAGCTGATGCATGCGAGTAGCTGATGCATGGTAGCTCCTTCTGCTGCTGCCAACTCCTGGGTGTGTTTTTCAGGCAATATATGAGCTCCCTATGCTGCTGCCAACTCCAATGTGTTTTTCAGGCAATATATGAGCTCCATTGGCTTGATGCAGAGCCTCCCCGTTCAGCTCCCCCGTGCGTTTTCCCGTTGGTTTTGGGCTTTGATCGGGTCAGGAAAGGGTGCTACGTTGATTTTAGTGTGCGCTTATGCGCTCAGGTGTGCGCTCAGCCGCCTTTCCGATTGTCGGCTCGCACGAGGCTGTTTCCCGGGAAAACGGACGCCTCGTTCATTGGTCCGTTTTTTTCAGTGATGCAGAGCCTTGATTTCCGATTGAAAACACCCTAATAAAACGGGGCAGCTGAGCCTTCACTTACGGCAAGTCAGAGCAGCCGTATTTGCACTCGGGCAATAATATGCAGTCCTCTGTTGGAGCACATCAGCGGCGCCAGCTCCGCGGTCTTGTCCTGCTGAGTATGGCAGAAACCAGGCTGCACCGCACGCCTTTGGACATCGATGGCATGAGTATTTGATCTTTTTTATGGTTTTTTTTTGGGGATCCTTTTTACAGGGTCTCCATAATTTTTATTTTATTGTTTGTGTGCAGGCATTTGAAGATGGGACATAGGATAAATGTGCAGGCACTGGCTGGCCCTGATTTGGTTTTTGGGAGTCGTTTTTCTGGCTTTCCCTGCCTAGGAATTCCTGCCTACATGAGCGATTCAAATCAGCCGATCTATTTGGTGGCTGGCTACTGGGTATGTGTCTGAAACTTGTATTGGTTGCCCACCCTCTCTGACTGTGTTTGTTCCCGTAACACACTATTTGGTAACTTTTTTCATAGTATATTTGGAGCCCAATTATTGATCTACAAATTAAATGGGTTAAGTGATTGTACCCTATTGCATCATGTTCTTGCCCTCTTATGTAAGTAGTATTCCCCAGACTTTTTTAATCAGAGTACAGGTTGGATGTGCATGTAGTCTCATTACAAATGTCCTTTCCTCCCACCCTACCCCGCTCACCTATTTGTCCCTCTTTTCTATTGTTGCAATGCACACCTTTTTTTAATAATTTTTTTGGGGGGTTTTAGGGCAGGAGACTCTGCCTATCCTTTGGTCCCCTGGATGAAGACCCCCATCCTGCACCGATCTTCACAGGCAGAGGAGCGCTACAATACTGCCCCCAGAAGGACTCGCTCTGTGTTGGAGCCAGGCTTTGTTCTCTTGAAGATGAGGTTCCGTTGTCTTGATGAGACTGGGGGGGGGGGCACTACAATAGACGCCTGCAACGGTCCTAAACCTAATCATGGATTGTGGGCTACTCCACCACCTTTAGTTTCAGCCCTCCCCACCCCTCCTTTTTCTTGCACCCAAAGTGGCACCTCGCAAACCATACGTGCACAACTAGTGTTTAGTGTTTTTTCAAACAAATTTTGTTTTGTCATTTGTTTTTTTGGGCCCAAAAGAAAAATTACACGTGGGCACAGAAAATGTATTCCCCCCAAATTAGTGGTATGTTGGGTTGCATGGTGACGAGGAATGATGTTGTGCCTGCAAATTGGCTGCAATGTGGGCCAGGCTTTGATTAATCTCACCCATATGGCTGGTTAGGGCAGAGATATTTCTGTTTAATACCTCTACTTGGGCGTTGAGGTTTGTGAGTTGGGTGCACACAGTCTCATTGAATTGCTGTGTTGTCGCAGCAAAGGCAATATTTTCCTGCCTCCATGTTTCCTCCAAAATTTGAAGTTGCCTTCTTTTGGAAATATGGCGTCTAGACTGGGTAGGAGCAGTGGGACGGGTGGTTGGTTCTGGTTCCGAAGGTGGTTGTGGATGTGGTGGCTGTGCCGGGGTTGCCTGCGTTGCTGCCACTGGTGCAGTAGTGGTTAGTGACATATGTGGGGTGTCCTCCTCCAAATCTCATATATGATCGATGATGGGTGGGCTTCCTGTGGTCTGTAAAGAAATATAGCATCCTTTTATTTTATTTATGTCCACAAAAGCTCGCAAATATCAATGTTAAAAGTACACATCAAGGCCCATTGACTTACCTCATCGCAATCCACAATTTGGGTTTGTGGTGTAGAAGCCTGGTGTGCCCTTGGCCTCGGTGCTAACGCAGGGGTTTGGGGGCCTGGTGTGTCCTGTTGACTTGGTCCTTAGAATGTAGATAGGAAGATTAGGTAAATGGCCAAGTACAGTGTGTTGGCTAGCATAACACTGCCTTCTTGAACTTTTTGTACTAGGTCATGGCAAAATCAGACTCACCTTGGGACCTTACATTCCGGTCTGTGTCTTGTGCCTCTGCCAGTCCCTGGATGCTGGCCGGGTGTATGAATGTATATACATGTTCCTCGGCGGGCGTAAGGATAATTTTAGTGGGTAAGCCACCCCCTGTCTGTTGGCTGGGGAAGATTAAATCACACCTAATAAGTGTTACATCCTTTTAACAATGTGACTAAAAATGCATTTTACTTTTTCCTTTACTTCTGCTCCACCCCCTGTCTGTTGGCTGGGGAAGATTAAATTACACCTAATAAGTGTTACATCCTTTTAACAATGTGACTAAAAATGCATTTTACTTTTTCCTTTACTTCTGCTCCACCCCCTGTCTGTTGGCTGGGGAAGATTAAATTACACCTAATAAGTGTTACATCCTTTTAACAATGTGACTAAAAATTGTCCTTTACCTCTGCTGACGGCGCATGTCCATTTTTTTTTTTTGCTGTAGTATTTCAGGTCCCCAAATTTCCTTTTTATTTGTTGAATATCTCTCCGGACTGAACCCACACTATTGACCTGCCTGCAAATATTAGTCCAGATCTCCATCTTAGCCTGCCTATTGGTTGTTTTTGAGGTGCGGCCAAATAGGGCATCATAATGCTCGCAAACTGCATTTGCCACCGCCATGCTTTGAGCATCGCAAAATCGGGCAGTTAGTGAGCCACGCCGTAGTTGTCTGCCACATGGGTGTGTGGTGTCCCCTGCCTCTGAGGAAATTGATGGTTGGGTATCTGGGGAGTCGTGTGTGCTTCTTTGGCTTATGGGGGAGGGGGATGTTGTGTGTGTGCTTCTCTGGCTTAATGTCTGGGTTCCTGTTGAGCTATCAGATGTTGAGCTGCATGTGGAATGTGAGGTACTGGAATTGGGGGAACCAGAGGGTGGAGGTGGAGGGGTGGGTGACCTGGGTGGGGTGGTGGTTTTTGCAATGCGCTTACCCTTGCTTATGTGTTTGGATTTGTGGGTATGCTTGGTGTGTGGAGGTGGAGGATGCTGCATGGTCTGACTAGATGGGGCACCCTTGTGTGTGCGTGTTTTTTTTGCAGGTGGTGGTGAATGGGTTAATGTACCCTTGGTCCTGCGTTTTTTGGAATGTGCCTGTTTGTGTGGAGTATCCACCGTTTTAGTGGGGGCATGTTCGGCATGTGTCTGGTGCCTGCTCTTCTGTCTTGTGGAGGATGAGGCATGTGTGCGGCTGCTATGTGCCTCGGCCCTTGGTTGGCTGTTTTTGCTCCCTTTAGGTCTGCCCATATTGATATGGTATCCAACACAGAGCTGAGTGCCTTGTGCTTTAAATATGTTTTCCGTGTGGCCGTGGTCAACAGCGGGTGCGCGCCTGCGCGCACGCACGCACCTACGTCTCCGCGGGGGAACGTCAGAGCTATACCTTGCAAACCCAGAAAAGCTGTCGGCCGCAATCTTTACCTCGGAGCAGGACGACATCATCATGGACGTGAGTATGCGCGCGTGCGTTTATGTGCGCGCACACATTCCTTGTAATAAAAAAAAAAACAAAGCGCCAGAATAGTCTGAAACAACTTAGTTTTTCACGTTACATACAAGCCCACCTTATTTTAACACATGTACGCAGCTCAAAACTAGGCTACATGCAGATAGCAGAACTAGGGCAATGTGAGGCAGCAAGAGGTTCAAAAAGTGACTTTAGTTAGGCCAGCAAACTTGTTAATGCTTTTTGTGTACATGAGACAACAGTCTCTAATATCTGTGTCTTTGTCATGCAAACAGATTCACAGCAGCAAGCAAGGGAGCAAGAATGGAGACTCCGCCCCTGACGCAATATGCGCCTAAAACATGGTAAGTGGCGTTTTTGGTTACCAAAGTAAATGAACCAACAATTCCATTGGCCACAAAATGTAAAAACCAAAAAAAACAACCAAAGACTTTGTCTAAAAAGCCCTTAAAGCGGACCTTCACTCAGAATAAGAGTCTATCTTATATGTTTCCCACACCCTGTACATAAAGTTTGCCCATCTGCCCAACCTGCAAACAGGAAGTGCCTTCTAACTGTGCTGCTCTGCATTCTGGGATTGCTGACCTTTTCAAGAGGTCTCTGCTCTGTGTGAGCAAAGCACAGCTATAACCCACCCCCTGTACCTTATCCCACTCTCCTCTCCTCAGTAAGTGTGATGCTTCTGAGTCAAGATGGCGGCGGCCGTATACTAAATTCCAGAACTGAGTTGCAGCCCAGTGGTGGAAAGAATAATTATTGATTGACTAAAAAATTACTATCTATTATTTTGAGATGCTGCGGAATCTTTTGTTAAGAGTTTGGGCTTTTCAGTAAATAACGCAGAAGGTCCGGTTTAAAAAGGGCCCAAAAAAAACCACGCACGACCAAACCAAATAAACAATGCTAAACTAATGTTGTTTTTCATTCACAGATACAAGAAAATCACAGGCACAAGACACCAAGGCCTAAAGAATTTTAATTTGGCTTAAAATGAAAATAGTTTATTTGTTAAAACATTTAGATTCAATTATTTTTAAAAAAACTTTGGTTAAAAAATTCATTTTCAAACGCTGGAATAAAATAAAAAAAAAAAAATGAAAGTTGTGTTTTCTGCAAATGTACAATCACACAACATCATCACACATTTCCATGACACAAAAAGTTTAGATATGGTACAATAAATCCAAAACAATCAGAAAGAATTAAGGTATGCATTAATGGCAAGGAAAAAGGAACACAAAGGAGATTAAGGTATGCATTAATGGCAAGGAAAAAGGAACAACCCAAATTTATTGTTTCCAAAAAAATATGTGTCAAATTGGCAGTGGTTGCCATATGTATATTCCAATGGAGTTTGAGGGATGTGCGCTTGCGTGTAGCCAGATTGGCAACTGAAGAGCCATGGAGATGTAAGTATACTTGCTAAAACCACCAAAATGGAAGGTCAAATACGACGGAAACCAAGCAGGTACGTTCAAAAAGGCAGGAAAAATCAGGGAAAAACGGGCCGCCCGTGTGAACGTGAACGGGAGCCCCGATCAAATTGAAGGCACCCGAGAGAGCAAAAAAAGCTTTCCGAGTAAAGTGAAATTGACGGATCAGTTAGGGAGCCATTCCGACGGAGGCTCTGCATCACATTTGAGCCACGATTCAAACGGGAGCCCCGGACAATCGGAAGGTTTTAAGGGCAGTTCAGAGGAGGCTCTGCATCAGGCCCCATATGCTGCTGCCAACTCCAATGTGTTTTTCAGGCAATATATGAGCTCCTAATGCTGCTGCCAACTCCTGGGTGTGTCTTTCAGGCAATATATGAGCTCCCTATGCTGCTGCCAACTCCAATGTGTTTTTCAGGCAATATATGAGCTCCCTATGCTGCTGCCAAGTCCAGAGTGTGTCTTTCAGGCAATATATGGGCTCCCTATGCTGCTGCCAAGTCCAGAGTGTGTCTTTAAGGCAATATATGAGCTCCTAACACTGCTGCCAACTCCTGGGTGTGTCTTTCAGGCAATATATAAGCTTCCAATGCTGCTTCCAACTCCTGGGTGTCTTTCAGGCAATATATGAGCTCCTAATGCTGCTATCAACTCCTGGGTGTGTCTTTCAGACAATATATGGGCTCCTAATGCTGCTGCTGCTGCTGCCAACTCCTGGGTGTGTTTTTCAGGCAATATATGAGCTCCCTATGCTGCTGCCAACTCCAGTGTGTTTTTCAAGCAATATACGAGCTCCCTATGCTGCTGCCAAGTCTAGAGTGTGTCTTTCAGGCAATATATGGGCTCCCTATGCTGCTGCCAAGTCCCGGGTGTGTCTTTCAGGCAATATATGAGCTCCCTATGCTGCTGCCAACTCCTGTGTGTGTCTTTTCGGCAATATATGAGCTCCATATGCTGCTGCCAACTCCAATGTGTTTTTCAGGCAATATATGTGCTCCCTATGCTGCTGCCAAGTCCAGAGTGTGTCTTTAAGGCAATATATGGGCCTCTAATGCTGCTGCTGCCAACTCCTAGGTGTGTCTTTCAGGAAATATATGAGCTCCCTATGCTGCTGCCAACTCCAATGTGTTTTTCAGGCAATATATGGGCTCCTAATGCTGCTGCCAACTCCAATGTGTTTTTCAGACAATATATGGGCTCCTAATACTGCTGCCAAGTCCAGAGTGTGTCTTTCAGGCAATATATGGGCGCCTAATGCTGCTGCCAACTCCAATGTGTTTTTTAGGCAAAATATGAGCTCCCTATTCTGCTGCCAACTCCAATGAGTTTTTCAGGCAATGTATGGGCTCCCTATACTGCTGCCAAGTCCTGGGTGTGTCTTTCAGGCAATATATGAACTCCCTATGCTGCTGCCAACTCCTGGGTGTGTCTTTCAGACAATATATGAGCTCCCTATGCTGCTGCCAACTCCAATGTGTTTTTCAGGCAATATATGTGCTCCCTATGCTGCTGCCAAGTCCAGAGTGTGTCTTTCAGGCAATATATGGGCTCCCTATGCTGCTGCCAACTCCAATATGTTTTTCAGGCAGTATATGAGCTCCCTATACTGCTGCTAATATAGCAATATATAGGCTCCTAATGCTGCTCACAACTCCTGGGTGTGTCTTTCAGGCAATATATGAGCTCCTTCTGCTGCCCCCAACTCCTGGGTGTGTCTTTCATGCAATATATATGAGCTCCCTATGCTGCTGCCAACTCCAATGTGTTTTTCGGGCAATATATGGGCTCCTAATGCTGCTGCAAACTCCAATGTGTTTTTCAGGCAATATATGGGCTCCCTGTGCTGCTGCCAACTCCCGGGTGTGTCTTTCAGGCAATATATGAGCTCCTAATGCTGCTGCCAACTCCAATGTATTTTTCAGGCAATATATGGGCTCCTAATGCTGCTGCCAAATCCAATGTGTTTTCAGGCAATATATGGGCTCCTAACGCTGCTGCCAACTCCTGGGTGTGTCTTTCAGGAAATATATGAGCTCCTTCTGCTGCTGCCAACTCCTGGGTGTGTCTTTCAGGCAATATATGAGCTCCCTCTGCTGCTGCCAACTCCAATATGTTTTTCAGGCAATATATGAGCTCCCTATACTGCTGCTAACTCCAATGTGTTTTTCAGGCAATATATGGGCTCCCTATGCTACTGCCAACTCCTGGATGTGTCTTTCAGGCAATATATGGGCTCCTAATGCTGCTCACAACTCCTGGGTGTGTCTTTCAGGCAATATATGAGCTCCTTCTGCTGCCCCCAACTCCTGGGTGTGTCTTTCATGCAATATATATGAGCTCCCTATGCTGCTGCCAACTCCAATGTGTTTTTCGGGCAATATATGGACTCCTAATGCTGCTGCCAAGTCCAAAGTGTTTTTCAGGCAATATATGGGCTCCTAATGCTGCTGCCAACTCCTGGGTGTGTCTTTCAGGCAATATATGAGTTCCCTATGCTGCTGCCAACTCCAATGTGTTTTTCAGGCAATATATGGGCTCCTTTTGCTGCTGCCAACTCCTGGGTGTGTCTTTCAGGCAATATATGAGCTCCCTATGCTGCTGCCAATCCCAATGTGTTTTTCAGGCAATATATGGGCTCCCTATGCTGCTGCCAACTCCAATGTGTTTTTCAGGCAATATATGGGCTCCCTATGCTGCTGCCAACTCCTGGGTGTGTCTTTCAGGCAATATATGTGCTCCTAATGCTGCTCACAACTCCTGGGTTTGTCTTTTAGGCAATATATGAGCTCCCTCTGCTGCTGCCAACTCCTGGGTGTGTCTTTCATGCAATATATGAGCTCCCTATGCTGCTGCCAACTCCAATATGTTTTTCAGGCAATATATGGGCTCCAAATTCTGCTGCAAACTCCTGGGTGTGTCTTTCAGGTAGTATATGAGCTCCTAATGCTGCTGCCCAGTCCAGAGTGTGTCTTTCAGACAATTTATGGGCTCCTAATGCTGCTGCTGCTGCCAACTCCTGGGTGTGTCTTTCAGGCAATATATGGGTTCCTAATGCTGCTGCCAACTCCTGAGTGTGTCTTTCAGGCAATATATGAGCTCCCTATGCTGCTGCCCACTCCAATGTGTTTTTCAGGCAATATATGGGCTCCTAATGATGCTGCTGCCGCAAACTCCTGGGTGTGTCTTTCAGGCAATATATGAGCTCCCTAAGCTGCTGCCAACTCCAATGTGTTTTTCAGGCAATATATGGGCTCCTGATGCTGCTGCTGCTGCCAACTCCTGGGTGTGTCTTTCAGGCAATATATGAGCTCCCTATGCTGCTGCCAACTACAATGTGTTTTTCAGGCAATATATGGGCTCCCTATGCTGCTGCCAAGTGCAGAGGGTGTCTTTCAGGCAATATATGGGTTCATGATGCTGATGCCACCTCAAGGCTCTGTAATTTTGCCGCTTTGCGACAGCTAATCTAACAGCGATGCCTCTGATCTGCATGTCATACTTCTTTACAATAGTATTTCACTAACCTAGCATGCATCCTATGCATGTTACAGCCAAGCAAAATGTTCTGCAACCCTATGGAGGCTCTTGGACACCCAGAAATAGCCATTTTTAATAGCGATTTGCCGCAAATAAAATCGGACCAAAACTATTTTTCCCGAAAAATTCAGCAAATTGGCCGAATCGAATTTTTCAAAAGTTCGTTCATCTCTAGCCACCACGTTTTTTTTTGTATGTGAGGAGCACAATGTTATTTTTCTATAGATGTTTTTATGTATCCAGAATAAATGGTTATTTTATGGACCTTCTATGGAGCACTGAAACACTTCTTATAATTTGGTGGCAACACTGGGGCAGCCAGTACCCATATAAAACTGAGGACAACATCAGAATTGTGGTGAAAACTGTGCGAGTACTGATTTTACATATCTGAGACCTGGACATTCTTGCATACAAAAAGGTTGCTGGAAATACTTATTTTAAGATTAAATTTAGCCGAACTTGTCCAAATTTGTGGGATTCAGTTGGTCTCAATGTTATCTCTGGAAAGCATCTAATGCAACCAAAACTCTTAAATTGTATAAGTGAAAAAAGTGTAAATGAGTCAGGTTTCTCCTTAAGTAGAGGTGTGTTTCTGGAAAATAATGTATAAGATATGGATGTCACAGGGGGCAGAGGGGTATTCTGCCTTTTGGGTTTTCTGGTCAGAAAGTAGCAAATTACACCCTTTATCTATGGTATGGCATTTTGAAGCAAAAATTATTTCTAGCAAGAAAAAAGTTAGGGTTTTATTCATCAAGGGATAGCGGCAGGTAGTGCCTCGTAGCGGAAGGCAGCGTTTGGTGAACACTGGGCGCTGTACGCAATACCACATTTATGAAGGCGATCCTGGTAAACGACTCTAACAGCGCCATATATGGCCTGATGCAGAGCCTCCTCTGAACTGCCCTTAAAACCTTCCGATTGTCCGGGGCTCCCGTTTGAACCGTGGCTCAAATGTGATGCAGAGCCTCCGTCGGAATGGCTCCCTAACTGATACGTCAATTTCACTTTACTCGGAAAGCTTTTTTTGCTCTCTCGGGTGCCTTCAATTTGATCGGGGCTCCCGCTCACGTTCACACGGGCGGCCCGTTTTTCCCTGATTTTTCCTGCCTTTTTGAACATACCTGCTTGGTTTCCGTCGTATTTGACCTTCCATTTTGGTGGTTTTAGCAAGTATACTTACATCTCCATGGCTCTTCAGTTGCCAATCTGGCTACACGCAAGCGCACATCCCTCAAACTCCCTTGGAATATGCATATGGCCACAAATGCAAATTTTTTTTTTTTTTTTTTTTTGTGGGGGTTTCCTTGTCCTTAATGCATACCTTAATCATCTAGTAGTTCCTTCTTCCTTGTCCTTAATGCATACCTTAATCATCTAGTAGTTCCTTCTTCCTTGTCCTTAATGCATACCTTAATCGTCTAGTAGTTCCTTCTTCCTTGTCCTTAATGCATACCTTAATCTCCTTGCTTGTTCCTTCTTCCTTGTCCTTAATGCATACCTTAATCTCCTTGCTTGTTCCTTCTTCCTTGTCCTTAATGCATACCTTAATTGTTTGTGTGTTTTTCTGATTTATTGCCCCATATCTAAACCTTTGGTGTCATGGAAATGTGTGCTGATGTTGTGTGATTGTACTTTTGCAGGAAAGCCAACTCTCAAAATATGTGAATTCTTTTTATTATTCAAACGTTGTTTTTTTTTTGGTGTTTTTTTTTAGGTTTTTTTTTTGGGGGGGGGGGGTAAAACAGAAACAAATCTTTACATTTTTTAAATTGTTAAAAAAATTAGGCCTCGGGGTCTTCGGGATGTTGTCTTCTTTGATCTGTGAATGAAAAACAACATTAGTTTAGCATTGTTTTTTTGGTTTGGTTGGGCGTGGTTTTTTTGGGGCCCTTTTCCAACCGGACCTTCTGCGTGATTTCATGAAAAGCACAAACTATTTTTAAAAGATTCCGCAGCATCTTAAAATAATATATAGTAAGTTTTTAGTCAATCAATTATTATTATTTCCCCCACTTGGCTGCAACTCAGTTCAGGAATTTAGGATACGTGCGCCGCCATCTTGACTCTGAAGCATCACACTTACTGAGGAGAGAAGAGTGGGATAAGGTACAGGGGGTAGGTTATAGCTGTGCTTTGCTCACACAGAGCAGAGCTGTGCTCTGGAAAAGGTTGGTAAGATGATTTGTAAGGTGGACAATCTGTATGTACAGGGTGTGGGAAATATTTAAGATAGACTCTTATTCAGAGTTAAGGTCCGCTTTAAGTGCTTTTTTAATAAAAATTAATTTGGAAATGTCTCTGAATTTCAGTTTTCAAATGTAATTGTTTGCTCATTTTCTTTAGTTTAAATAAACACCACTTACAAGGTTTGGGCCGCACATTGCGTCGGGGCGGAGTCTCCCTTCAGCCTCCCTCTGTTGCTGTTGTGAATCTGTATGGGTGACAAACACACTGATATTAGAGACTGTTGTTCTTTCATGAATAGAATATTAAGTTAGGCTTCTAGGTATCAATCTACTCACCTTCCCCAGCAACCTCTTCCTCCTCGCCCCCTTCCTCACTCATCCCTTGGGATGTTCCAGCGACGTCTGAATCTACAACAATAGTGCACATGAGTATCTGTATTTAATGCATGTATTTCCACATATCTAACTATATTTCCCTTACCGGAGTCCGGTTGAGGCTCTGTTATGCTCGACTCCCTGCCGTCAGATCCCCCCCTCCCCTGCATGCTGAGGTCCAGCGGCTCCTCCGAGTCACTTACAGAGGAGGGGGTGGCCGTTGACCCTGGCGGTGGGCCACCTACACCTTCACCTGTTTCGCCCAACACTGGGCTGCGTGTCCTGGTCCGGGTGGGGCGGAACCGTAGATTCCATTCATGGGCTGAAATACAAACACAATCATTAAACCACGCCCAGGCGATGCCAGGGTTATAGGTGCATTTACATTTTCTACACTTACATGGAAAATGTTTGTTGAAGTACCGCCTCACCCGGGGCTTATGCCTTCTTTTTAAATCAGACCAGTGTTGGGCGATCTGGGTGAAGGTATAGGTGGTTTGGGTTCAGCATTCTATCGCCTCCACCACCTCCAGGGCCAACGTCCGTTTGGCATAATCAGACGGCAGGAAGTCGTAGCGATTCCTCAGCATCATCTGTTAATAAAAAGGACACACCATTAAGCCACCAAATACATTAACAAGTTTCCTGGCCTAACTCGTCACTTTATTAACCTCTTGCTGCCTCACATTGCCCTAGTTCGGCTATCTGCATGTAGGCTAGTTTGTTGCTGCGTACATGTGTTAAACTAAGGTGGGCTGGTATGTAACGTGACAAACTAAGTTGTTTCAGACTATTCTTGTTTTTTTTTTTTTTTTAATTACAAGGAATGTGTGCGCGCACATAAACGCACGCTCGCATACTCACATCCATGATGATGTCTTCCTGTTCCGGGGTAAAGATGGCGGGCGACATCTTGTCTTCTTTACAAAGCTAGATAGCTCTGACGTTCCCCCGCGTTTACGTGCGTGCGTGCGCGCAGGCGCGCACTCGCTGTTGTGCACGCCCACACGGAAAACATATTTAAAGAACAAGCCACTCCGCTCGGTGTAGGATACCATATCAATATTGGCAGACCTAAAGTGAGCAAAAATAGGCAAGCAAGGCCAAAGGCACATAGCAGCCGCACACATGCCTCATTCTAAATAAAACAGAAGAGCAGGCACAACACACATGCAGAACATGCACCAACTTAAACGGTGGGTACTCCACAGACACAGGCACATTCCCCAAAACGCAGGAGCAAGGAGACATTAACCCATTCACCCCCGCCAGAAAAAAACAAACAAACACACCAGGAGACCAAGACCCTGCAGCATACTCAACATCAACACACCAAGCATACCCACAAAACCTAAGCACAAAGCATGGCTGTTGCCAATGCTGTTTGGGTACATTATGGGGTTCTGTCCGTCGAGATACTAAACAAATTAAGCGGACAGTTGTGGACCTGAAATCAGATAGTTGGCCAAAAATGGACATGCGCCGGCAGCAGAGGTAAAGCCCAAATGCATTTAGAGTCGCTTTTGGACCAGCATGTAACACTTATTAGGTGTGATTTAATCTTCCCCAGCCTGCAGACAGGGGGTGGTTTCAAGAAAATACATTGGCCACAAGGTCGGCACGGATTGTGTGTGCTGGGCCACTTTGTGTACCAGTGTAAGGAGGGGTCTGCTCGTCAGAAATAGGTAAAGGTTCTGCACCCAGGTCAGTATATCGAGCAATCCTGCTTCTAATGGCAAGGTTGTGCAGGACCCCACAAGCAATAATTATTTTGATAACCTTGCCAGGCTGATACTGAAGAGAACCCCCACTCTGATCCGGAAACGCATCTTCCACAACCCAAAGGCACGTTCCACCACAGAGCGAGACCTCCTATGGGCTGTGTTGTAGCGCTCCTGTGCCTGGGAAGATGGGTGCAGGATGGGTGTGAGCAGCCACGGTAACAAGGGATAGCCTGAGTCACCTGAAAAATCCAAAAGACAAACATAAGGTGGATGCCTAAAAAAAGGTTTAGGTGTGCATAGAAACATTAGTACACAGGGACAAATCGGTGAGCTAGGTATGGTGGTAGTAATTGACATTTTTAATGAGCCTACAAACACATGCAACCTGTATACTCATTAAAAATGTCTGTGTAATGCTACTTAGATAAGAGTGCCAAAACATAAACCAATAGTGGTGAATACTTTCACCCATTAATTTATAAACAAACTAAATAAAAAACATTTTCACATTTCAAGGAAAGGGCTCACAGATTAGTGGGGTAGTGGCAAATCCACATTCAAACCTAGGGCCCAACTAATACAACTTTAATACACATACCCAGTAACCATCCTCCAGAAATATCTCCAGATTGAAACCGTTGATAGAGGCTGGAGTTCCTCAAAATGTGCGCATCATGCGTGGACCCAGGAAAGCCAGCAAACAGACTGAAAAATTGAAGATCAGGGCCCGCCACTGCCTGAACATTGTTGGAATGGCCCATCTTCCTGTTCCTGCACCAAGCAAAACAACAGTGGAATTAGTGTGAGCCTTAAAAAATGTTTGTTAACCAGCAAAAAAGCAGAACCAAACCACATACCTGAACAGATATTCCTGGTCCGCAGGGGGGATGAGCGAGACATGTGCGCAATCGATTGCACCAAGGACGTTGGGCATGTCGGCTATGTTATAAAAGCCCAACTTAACCGCATTCCAGGCTTCCCCTGTTTGAGGGAAAAAAATGTAATTCTGTGCCAGGGTAGCCATGCCATCCAAAAACTTGGTTAGGCTGCGGCTCAGCGTAGACTGGGACATCCCCAGGGAGAAGGCACCCAGTCTCTGGAACGAGCCGTTCACCAAAAATTGCAGGCAGCCAACCAATTTGGTCATACCTGCAATTGCATGCCCCTTTCTTGTGGTGGGGGCTAACCATGGCCGCAGGTCGCTATACAAGGCATGGAGAGAAACACGGTTAAGGCGGGTGAGCTCGAATAGGTCAACGTCACTCATGCCATCGATGTCCAAAGGCGTGCGCTGCAGCCTGGTTTCTGCCATACTCAGAACTATCAGACGGCGTAGCTGGCGCCTTTGATGTTGGCCCACAGAGGAATGCATTCCCAAAAAGCACGGAGCTCCAATACGGCTGGTCAGACTGCCCGTAAGTGAAGGCTCGGCGGCCCCGTTTTATTAGGCTGATTTCAATCGGAAATCAAGGCTCTGCATCACTGGAAAAAACGGACCAATGAACGAGGCGTCCGTTTTCCCGGGAAACAGCCTCGTGCGAGCTGACAATCGGAAAGGCGGCTGAGCGCACACCTGAGCGCATAAGCGCACACTAAAATCAACGTAGCACCCTTTCCTGACCCGATCAAAGGCCAAAACCAACGGGAAAACGCATGGGAGAGCTGAACGGGGAGGCTCTGCATCAAGCCAAAAGCGTACGATTTATCATTACAGGCAGCTCATCATATAGCACCAGCGCTCTAGCTTCCAGAGCGCTAGGTATTACCTGTCGCTACCTGAGGCTTTCCCAAACATTTCAATGAAGGTTCTTCTTCTGTTTAAACAGGGTTTTTGTTTTTATTTGTTTTTTTTTTCCTCTCAAATAATTGTGTCACCTCTCTTGGCCCAGAAAGAGTCATTTTTGAAAACTTTTATTTTTTACATTTTTATGCAGAATTGTCATTACAGGTCTGGAATTAAAGTATTGATGTCACAATGTTACAACAATGTCATTCCATGTTTTGTCGCTTTGTTACTGGTGGTTATGTGTTCAAAAACAGACTTTAAGCACACAGCGTCTGGCGCTCTATGCTATAGTGACCAGATCCAGAGCACCGACGCTGTGTGTGTCGTGTGCTCTGTGTGTAGCTGGCGCTACCTTTCGCTCCCTTCAGCGCTGTACTGGTGTTAGAACGGCCAACATCCATTTCATTAATTAATGGTGGGCAGGTTACTACAGCGAATGAGACGCTATGTTACAGCGCCCAATAGCTGGTCACAGCATATACTAGTGGTCGCTCTAAGCGCCTCTGTACAGACGCTCATCTTCTGATATCTGGCGCTAGTAATGAATCAGCCTGTCTGATTGCATCCTAGTGGGTAGAAGCATCTTGAGTGTAATGACCAGCTAATGCTATGGGAACTGCAAGAACGGATCATGGGCAGATACATCATATGTTATGGTACTGAAGCTTTTTATATATAAGGGGAAAATACTGTGGCATGAGGATAAAACATTGGAGGAGCAGAAGATCGTCTGGACTGTCTTGGCTTCGGCAGTGGAAAAGCCCGGCTTTCTTTGAAAACCTGGCCACCACCGAGGCAACAGCTACAGCTGCTCAGATGGGGGGGGGCCCACACAATGAGCGGTTGACCCATTCATCCACTTTAAAGTGGACCAGCAGTGAGCATTAATCTTTAAATATCCTTACCAATTAACCCCCCCCCCCCCCCCGCCACTCACATGCCCTGGATTTTATTAAAACAAAATTACCTTTTCAAAGAAATGAATGCTCTGGCAGCTTTGTCCCCCTCAAAACAAACAATAGTCGCCGCCATGTTTGTACACCCAAAAGCTGGGTTATTTTCCAGCTTCCCAGGGTGCTCCTTAAAATCCTATACCTGCAATGACATTGCTACACTGCATCATCTGTCAGAGCTTTCTGTGTTCCATACACAGCTCAGAATAAAGGCGAATGCCGAGGCAGCAGGAATGAGAATGGAGCACTCATTCCTGCTGCCTCGGCACGCGCCTTCATTTTGAGCTATGTATGGAACACAGCTGATTGTCCAGAGAGCATCTCCACTTTCGCATGACTGGGCCACGGAATCTGCACTGACTGCCGTTATTGTCCCCCAGCAAACCGGCAATGCATGCCGGTGGATGGTTGCTGGGGGACAACAACGGCAGTCAGTGCAGATTCCGGGGCACAGTCATGCGGAAGTTGAAGATGCAAGATGCATGATCAAGTAGACACAAGTTTTAGGTTTTTGTTTGCCTCTTACACTGAGCAGTGCAGACGAGGGTGGTGTAAACATGTATTTGGTTTACACTGTTGGTCCATGGTCCCCTTTAAGGGGTTGTTAGAGGAAGCAGTGTATAGGCTCAGGGTAAGGTAGACTGCAGGCTAAGGTGGGCTACACTTAACCCAAGTGGCAATAAAGCAATGCGGCCCACTTGGAAATCTCCAGCTTTCCCCCCACTTGGAAATCTCCAGCCTGCCCCTGGGTATAGTGCATTTTAAAATGCAATCGGGTTTCAGGATACCTGTCATAGGATGCTTAAATCAGACCAACAGTCAAAAATGACTTAAATCAGAACACAACAAACAGTGCTCATATACATCCCTGTCACGCTCTGGGTACTTCAACGATCCGCTCAGGTAACTCCAGCCCTCCAAGTAAGCCCTCAACCCCCAATCTCCGCAGCCAGCTTCACCTATAGGAGCCCCCGCTTGCCGGGACGCAGAAAACGCCTGCCCGGGATCGGTTGCCCCCAGGACTTCAATGGCTCAAAGGATGTAGGCTTACTGTTCGGAGGTCTGGAGAACCCGTGGCTGGGAGCGGTATTGAGTGGGCCCAATAGCAGGAGCGTATAACGGAAGTCCAAACAGGCTTAGGGTCAGCAACGGAAGTTCTGAGATGGCAGCGGTACAATAGGGTTGGACAAATCGTGGTCGAGGATCAAAGCAGAGGTCGGCAACAGGAGATCAGATCAAGATTGGTCGGTTCAGGCAGAGGTCGGCAACGGAGATCAGAATAGTCGGTTCAGGCAGAGGTCGGCAACAGGGTTTCAGATCGAGAGGCGTCAGCAAGGCAGAGGTTGGCAACTGGAAATCAATCGAGCTTCAATGCACAAGACAAGCTTGGTACTAGGCGCTATAACAGGCAATGACACACTGCAGTGGAAATCCTTTTATAGTGGGAAAACCGGCAGGATTGGACAGGGAGACAGTGGCTGGGATTGGTGCACTTAGGATCTGGCGGCCGATTGGAGCACTGGCCCTGTAGTCTGATTGGTGAGCTCTGGGCTGATTGCTCCAGCTGAGCTTCCCAGGCAAACTGCTCAGAGCTGCACCTTCTAGACTTTGTTCTTTTAAACAGCCTCCGGTGGCCATTCTGAGTATTGCACCCCCGGAAGACATGAGCTGACTGTATAGGCCAGCAAGCACAAGCTGAGTGACAATGGGCAAGGGGGAAGGACTTACTCGGTGACACATGCGCCACAGGGGATGGCAATCGAGGCATAAGCGGCTCCTGGGCAGGAGGAACCCGAGCCCGTTGCCTAGGGACACCACGGGCACGGGTAGAAGGTAAGTCATTCATGACATTACCCCCCCCTTCACGAGGGGCCTCCGGACCCTCACCAGACTCAACAGGGCAAACGCCCCGAATTGTTCTGACAGACTTCAACGAAGATACACGAGGTCCCCTCCTGGATGGAGAGGCAGGCGGACAAACAAATTCTGAGACCAGGGTTGCCCCAACAGTGATGCTAGAACAGTGTTCTTCACAGTGTGGGCCCCATCCTGTCAATTCCCCAGTTTTCCAATTAAGGGTAGGGTTGTGCATCTTCAACCAAGGGAACCCTAAGACAACCGGGGTTTCAGGGCAGTCAAAAACAAAAAATTCAAGATTCTCAGAATGGGAGGGTCCCACAACTAGGCTGATAAAAGGGGTTTTGGAGGTTACAGTTCCCCCATGAACAGGAGTATTATTTACAGCCAAAATCTGGAGGGGCTTCCCAAGGGGTATTAATGGAATGCCTAAGGCGGTCACTATGGATTTATCCAAAAAGTTGCCCACTGCTCCGCTATCGACTAGAGCGGGGATGGATTTCCTGGACAACTCCCAACCCACAGTAGCAGGTAACGACATCTTATTTCTATGAAGGGAAGTTACCTGACCGTCCTGACAAACTTTCTCAGTCTTGTCAGGACGTTGCAATCCCGCCAAAGGTTTTTTATTGGGGCAGGTCCTAACCAGGTGACCAGAAGTCCCACAGTACATGCATAGGCCTAAGGTGCGACGTCTACTCTTTTCATTAGGGGAAAGGTGAGTAGCACCAAGCTGCATAGGCTCATCAGGGGGCGAAGATGAGACAACTCCTACAGTGGATGACTCCCGGTGGGAAGATTCCCGGAAGTAAGAGTGATTCTTCTCCATGTGTCTCTCCCGTAGCCGTCTGTCAATTTTAATGGCCATAGGCATGAGTTCATCCAGGCTTCTGGGGTAGGGAAAATTCGTTAGAACATCCTTAACACTCTCTGAGAGACCAATTCGATACTGACTACAGAGAGCAGGATCATTCCAATGGGATTCAATCGCCCAGCGGCGGAATTCAGCACTATATTCCTCTGCTGAACGCTTCCCCTGTTTCAGGCTTCGAAGCCTGGCATCGGCGGTCGAAGTCTTGTCTGGGTCTGAATACAGAATCTCCATAGAGGAGAAAAAAGCTGAGACAGTTTGCAAGGCCTCATCAGTGGGCGCTAAGCCAAACGCCCAGGACTGTGGATCACCCTGGAGCTGAGAGATAACCAGACCGACCCTCTGCAATTCGGTGCCCGAGGAGTAGGGCCGTAGTCTGAAATAAAGTTCACACGAGTTCCTGAAGTTGGAAAATCTTTTTCGGTCCCCATTAAATTTTTCAGGAAGGGGAACCTTCGGCTCGACAAGAGGTAAGGATGAAGGTGGTGCAGCCGGCTGGCGATCTTGATTAGCCACACGTTGGGACAAGTAGTTAATGGCGGTACCCATGCCATGCACTTGTTGTTCAAGTCGCTCAAAATCAAAACTCTCCTGAGTGGCTACTCGCTGGGCCAGCTGGTTGATGGCGGTGGCCAAAGCTTGCACCTCCTGCACCAGGTCATCCATGTTGTGGCCTGTTATAATGTCACGCTCTGGGTACTTCAATGATCCGCTCAGGTAACTCCAGCCCTCCAAGTAAGCCCTCAACCCCCAATCTCCGCAGCCAGCTTCACCTATAGGAGCCCCCGCTTGCCGGGACGCAGAAAACGCCTGCCCGAGATCGGTTGCCCCCAGGACTTCAATGGCTCAAAGGATGTAGGCTTACTGTTCGGAGGTCTGGAGAACCCGTGGCTGGGAGCGGTATTGAGTGGGCCCAATAGCAGGAGCGTATAACGGAAGTCCAAACAGGCTTAGGGTCAGCAACGGAAGTTCTGAGATGGCAGCGGTACAATAGGGTTGGACAAATCGTGGTCGAGGATCAAAGCAGAGGTCGGCAACAGGAGATCAGATCAAGATTGGTCGGTTCAGGCAGAGGTCGGCAACGGAGATCAGAATAGTCGGTTCAGGCAGAGGTCGGCAACAGGGTTTCAGATCGAGAGGCGTCAGCAAGGCAGAGGTTGGCAACTGGAAATCAATCGAGCTTCAATGCACAAGACAAGCTTGGTACTAGGCGCTATAACAGGCAATGACACACTGCAGTGGAAATCCTTTTATAGTGGGAAAACCGGCAGGATTGGACAGGGAGACAGTGGCTGGGATTGGTGCACTTAGGATCTGGCGGCCGATTGGAGCACTGGCCCTGTAGTCTGATTGGTGAGCTCTGGGCTGATTGCTCCAGCTGAGCTTCCCAGGCAAACTGCTCAGAGCTGCACCTTCTAGACTTTGTTCTTTTAAACAGCCTCCGGTGGCCATTCTGAGTATTGCACCCCCGGAAGACATGAGCTGACTGTATAGGCCAGCAAGCACAAGCTGAGTGACAATGGGCAAGGGGGAAGGACTTACTCGGCGACACATGCGCCACAGGGGATGGCAATCGAGGCATAAGCGGCTCCTGGGCAGGAGGAACCCGAGCCCGTTGCCTAGGGACACCACGGGCACGGGTAGAAGGTAAGTCATTCATGACAATCCCTCTCCGGGGCAATTTAGATTACTATTTCTAAAGACAAGATGGCGGATCATGCATTTGCAGGCCACCTGCAAACAGGAAGTGCTGCTGGATTTCCTGTTACTGTGCATTGTCCGTTATGTCAGTTGAATCCAGGCAGCAGCATGGCTGAGATGCTGGGAGAGGAAGTTCCAAAATGGCTGCTACCTTTCTTTTCCAACTGTGCCAGGCTGATAGTTCGGTTTAAGGCCGTTATCCTAAAACTCATGCAAGGCTGAGCCATTGCTCCTTGATTTAGTCAGATATTTATATATAACCGAAAGCAGCTTTAAAAATTTGAAGCCAAATGTATGCAGTTCTTCCAAAGGTCGTGCCCCAGTAGCAAAGTCTCGATGTTAGAAGGGGTCAGATAATGTTTTCACATGCAGAAAAGGTGTGGTTTACACTCCATGAATAAGCTCATTCAAAAGGGCTATTCAGTGGCACTTGGGCTTATAAATTTTCCATGAGAACAAGGATGTTTGGTCTTATCAGTACTGCAAAAGCTAATTGAAAAGATGCAGCACAGAGAAGCGTTGATAAAGCAAGCCCAGAATGTTCTCTAACTTACCTGCTTTTTATCCTAAATGTTTTCTCAACATCCACTGTAAATTGTTAAATGCCTAACTTTATAAACATAAAAATAAAATAGATAATTTAAAGGGATTGTCCACTGTAAGTGTAAATTAATTTGCTTACCTGCTATATAGAGGATGTATTCTGGTGTGTTGCTGAATAAAACCGCGCCTGAACTGAATTTATTCATTACCACCTTTTTTGGTATTGAGAGGCATTGAGAGGTGGACCTATCTCCACCCCCCGTGCATGCATTGTGTAGGTACAAAGATGTTTGTGTGTGCAGGGGAGGATAGCTGTTCCTTGCTTTGCATGTCTGTCTTTTTTCACTGTTTCTTTATATAGGCCCACCTTTCATGAAGGCAGTCATGAATAAATAAAATCCAGGGGCTAGGCTACAGAAAAAAGGTTTTTATCTCAACAATAATAGCTTTACTCTGCAGCTCATCAGGGTGAATCTCCTGCATGGCACGTGGTTTGTTTTTACACGTGGAGGCTGATTCACTACTAACGCCAGGTATCGGCAGATGAGCGTCTGTATAGCGGCGCTTAGACCGACCGCTAGTAGACGCTGTAAGCGGGTATCGGGCGCCAAAACATAGCACCTCTGTCGCTGTAGTAACCTGGCCGGCATTGATGAATGTGATGTATGTTGGACGCTCTAACACCTGTACAGTGCTGCAGGGAGCGAGAGGTAGCGCCAGCTCAGTGCATGCGACTCTCAGTGCTCCACACCATACTTATCAAAAAAGGACACACACACAAAGCGTTGGCACTCTAAATCTGGTCGCTATAGCATAGAGCGCCAGACACTGTGTGATCAAAGTCTGATTTTGTTGTAGAGAAGCGGATTTGCACTGCCTATGGTAGTGAGGGTGCAGACACTGGGATAAATTTGACAACTACTACTCTAAACTAATGGGGCTCTAGAGCTGTCCCATAGTAAATCCCAAATGGAAGGCCGCACACGCTTAACCAATTTAATGAAATGAAAAATTTATTAATTAAATTAAATCAGATTGCCCAATGCATGATGAATACATTACATTACAAGACAAAGCCTACATAAAAGGCAATTGATAAAAATCATATAACAATGAACTGAGTGGGGGAGGAGAGAAATAAGGGGTTAATAAAATTATTACAAATCAATTATTCAATGTCCTATGGTGCCCAAAATGCGACATGAACGGCAGAAAAAGTGCAACTAACCATTAATTATTTAATTTAATTATACTTCTATTGATCTTATGCTGCTGTGGTCAGTGTCTCTCTCCCATGCGTTTCAATGGGATTTCATTTGTTTGTGTTTAAATAGTGTGTTAAAGTGTTAAAACAATGTCATCCCATGTGCTTTCGCTTTGTTACTGGTGGATATGTGTTCAAAAACAGACTTTGATCACACAGCGTCTGGCGCTCTATGCTAGAGCACCCAGTTTTAGATTGCTGACGCTGTGTGTGCATTGTGCTGTTGTAAGAGTGCCCAACACACATCACTTTCATCAATGCTGGCCAGGTAACTACACCGACCGCAGCGCTAGGTTACAGCCCCTGACACCCGCTTACAGCGTCTACTAGCGGTCGCTCTAAGTGCCGCTATACAGACGCTCATCTGACAATGCGTGGCGCTGGTAGTGAATCAGCCTCCACGTATTTTTGTAATTTTTCCTTATGTTAGAAAAAACAGATTACTTTAAAAATATCAAATTTAGTAAAATAAATATTATAAAATAAAATCTATAAAAATCTATCCTTAAATGATTTCTTTTTTTTTAATTATTTCTCATAAATCAAAAGGTGAACTTTAATAAAGTGAAACATCTGTTCTTTGATAGCTTTCTAAATGTTTTCACTTTTGAAAAAAGAAAGAAGGGGATGCCCCAAATCCCCTGGACAAGGGGTAAAACCAGAGACTAACACTGGCACTCTGTTATATATAAATCATATTAAAGTTTATTTGAAAGTCTAAATCACATACTAAGACACATTAAAAGGATTTTGCTAATAAAAGACATAAAACATTTATATACATACTGCCAAACCAAAAAATGGGGGGGGGGGGGGGGGTTGCAATTATCTCATAATATATACCAGTGGGGGACTACTATAACCTATAAACTAAAAAGTAATTATTTCATATATATACAACTGTGAAAAAAGTGTCACGTGCTATTAAAGTGCATCAAGATCAACTAGGTAGAGCCGTGTAAATAACAATAAAAATATAGATGAAAGTCCAAATCACAAAATAAATACACCATTAAATACCTCACTCATCCATAAAGTGCTAAGTGCTTGGCACCACTGGAGACCCCCACAATGAAAAGCCCTGCGACGCGTTTCGTGACGTCACTTCCTCAGGCAGAGTATGCAGCATATGGGTGCTAACTGCCTCTCCTTTATACTCACCCTTCCCCGTTCCCCAGCCACACGCTGTGAAGGTGCCGGCGGTCGGCGGGCGCACTCCGGCCGGAAGTGCGTCACCGCCAACTCGCCGGATGTGACGCAGCTGCGCTCCACACTGGAGCGCAGCTGACATGATAACCGGAAGGACGCCCCAGACAGGGATCAGCAGGCTCTGCCACATAGTGGAGGAGGCGCTGTCCACAGCCTGTCTGAGCGCAGCGTGGGACTGGGTCTCGGGAGGTAAGTATCCCCTGTTGGGCAACTAGCATATAACATATAACATAATTAAAAAACATACATATATGTATACTACTACTTAATAAGCTAACAATATAAACATCTATGTACAAGATAGAATATTTCTAACATCCCGCTGTTTCACAGTGCGTATAAACATTACAATTTAATTAGGCTCTTGCATATATGGTCACCTGGTCACCCGGTCACCAATGACATAGCACATACCATAATATAAAAGTGAAAGGGAAGGGGAGAAGAAGGGGGAAAAAAGAGAGAGAAGAGGGACAGCAATACACAAGGAGTGTCCTGTGCAATATGGTCCTCTTCAGAGGACTTCATGTTGACTGATGTATAATTCTTCTCACTTGCCATTGCCTCCAGCTTGGGTAATATCATTGGATGGAAACTGCACCAGGGGACCTATAAACTGATGTTATACAGGCTGGTGAGAAAAAAAGGAGGTCATTGAATAAGTAACCACATATCCAAAGTGACTGAAAGGAATAGTTGAACCCAAATTATGACCCCAACCCCCTAAAATGAGTCTACACATACCCCCAGTGAAAAAAACGGTGACAACACCCCCAATAAAAATATATATGAGGATGTATCAAAGTGAGAGGGCCTCAGAGGAATAACCCCCAATTGGGGATATACCTCCATTTTTTGCCCGTAACATTTTTCTCCACATGCTTTCAAGCCTGCTGTACCCAAAAGGAATAAACATGTAATCTCTACAGGTTGCAGACGTGAAGGGAATGATTTTGTACAAGCCCCTCATTATATATATTGAATATTGAACAGAAATCACTCCAACCAGATGTTCTTTATAATAAATCTGACGTGAGAAAATTCATATATAAAATGTAGGTGCCCAGAATTATATACAATAAACAATATGGACAGTGACACAAATGAGCAGTGTGGCTAGTTATCACATAAGAGCAATGCACAGTAGAAATCGCTGCACAAAAATCAGGTACAGGAGACCAACAGTCAGAAATCCCAACACACTTCTTTTCCTGGTCAGTAAATAGTCACTTCCTATCTGCTCTCTGAGGAAAGATGATGCCAGAAGCATTGGGACAAGTGTACCCTAGTCCAGCTGCTTATGTAAGCAATTCTCCATGATGTTACCTATGTTCTTTGATTTATATGTGAATTTAATCAGCCTATGTATCTCTGTCTTCTCTAACATTCACCTGATGCCATTTCTGTGCAGTGCTTATACTGTGTATTGCTCTTATGCTTATAACTAGCCACACTGGACTTTAAAGGGTCGATTCATGGTCGGTGCGCAAAAAGCTCAGACTGAGCGCAAAAGTTCCCGCATGCGCCTAGATTCATGATTTATGGCTGCGTGCGAATCACACCAAATGGCAAGCGCACGGGATAAGCGCAAAAATGCCTTTTCTTGTGCCAATTTGCTCCTTCCTCAAGAAAAATCTACTGTTTTGAAGAGCAAATGGCCCTGCCCCATGAACATTTGGCCGGCTAAGAGCTTAACTGCTCCAGATAGTCCCCCATGTTTCTCCCCTTTCCTTTACTGTTTCTCCATAGCGATTTGATCTCTCCAGCTGCTGTGTTTTCTGCGAAGCTCTATTCAGCATTTCAGAGTGTATTCTCTGGAGAACCCTCCCTCCCCTGTTTAATTTGCATATTAATGCTTAATAATTTCATTTTTTTTCTTGTTTTTGCTAAATTTCGGGGGCCCAATATCCACATTTTTGTTATTTTGACTTAATTTTTGTGATTTTGGACAACTTTTTATCATTTTTTTTGTTTGAACAAAAACCCCAAAAAGGGTTAAATCCCTAAAAAGAACTTGTGTCTGACACTTTCATTGTTCAAAATTGTGTTTTCAGAATGAAATAAGCCTGTTGTTCATTAGAATCGGTAGTTTCCTTCACCTATTTGCTGGAAGAAATTCACTCTTCAAATTTCCACATATGCGCACACTCTAAACCATACCATACTCTACCATAAATCAGGCGCCGGAGACAGTTTGGTGCACCTAAATGGTGCGAGCGCAACATTTCCGGCACAAATTGGCACATTGGCCAATGCTAGAGAACAAATTGGCGCAAAAACAAATGCGCATCCCATTTTGATTACCATGTATCATGTGGAAGCCCAAACATGACTTGGCGCTCCAACAAAATGTGTCCATTCGTTCACACACCACCATAAAACAACCCTTATGTTGTCGCATGCATCAAAACGTAAAATAAGAATACTTGCTAGTGCTAAGACTCATGCACTAATTTACACATAAAAAACTCCCACGTAATAAGATGCCTGCTAAATCACCTGAGGTGCAAAAGTAAGGTTTTTGCCACAGAAACCATACAAGAATGCATTCTCGCACAGCATGGAATCAAGTCTCTTATGGGTGCAGGCTCACTTTTAATGGAAACTACCTTCCAAAAACATAAAAACATTTTGGACAGAGCTATCATATACATGTTTTTATATTTGTGTTTTATAATGCAGAATAAAATAGCTAATAAAAGTCAAGTGCGGGGGTGTGCCCCAACCTTTCATTTCACATTCATCACTGGGACATGGTCTAAAGCCACATTCAACACAAATAGCTTATAAAAGCTGAATAACGCTTATAGAGCTGGAAAATGTTCTAAATAACAATGCTAAGTGGACCAAATACAATAAAAGTGGATCAAAGTTTAGACGCAGAGGGAGCCTAGGAAACCAAGAAGAGAGCTTGTAAGCTGCCATGCTTCTCTGCCAGGCTGCCGCTACATTAACCCTTTGCACATCAGTGATAAAGCCTTGGACGCCATGTATTTTGACTCACCAGATGGCAGTAAAGTGAATTCTGTAGACAGCTCCACGTTCTCTGTTTGTGTCTGTGATGGATGTTTTCTTTACACCATAAGGCTTGACAGATAGCTTACCCGGCTGTTCATGGATCACATAGTATAAGTTTCAAAAGCTTTATTTCAGTACAGAATTTTGCTGCAAACACTTCTTACAGCAGGAATCTTGACATGTACGTTCAATACAGCAGGAAACTTGAGATGTAACGCATAAAGCAACAGAAAGTAAAAAGACTGTAGCTGCAGAAGGGAGCAGCAGGTGTGCACTGCTTGGATGCCAAACTAGAAATGGCTGAAGGAGAGGGTAAGAATGGAGGAGCTACTTGAATTACAGCAAGACTAAGGGAGCCAGGAAGAGACAAAGGGAATTCAGACTATGTAAATAAACATTATATTAAACAGTTACCCCGGGTGATATAAAACACACGTTGTGGGACATGACATGTGGTGGGACCTCCCGCCACAGAAGTATGCAAGAAGTGTTCTGGTTCAGCAGACAATCTGTGAGCGACATGTAGGTCCTGAGCTAAAGGATTGGGGCACTAGCTATCCAGCTTTTTGTCTTGACCCATAAGCTGACTGATGGGGATTTCCCCTACATGTCATATCTCATAGAGGTAGATGACCACCCCTTTAATAGGACTACAAATCTGTGTTTCTCCTTCTGTTCAGTTTTACTGGGAACCATAAACTGCCTTCCCATCTTATTTAAACATCATATTAAAACAGGTGATAAATACAGAGGCAATACCTAAATTAGCATGCACTGTCAAATTTTGTTACACTTTGTTCTCCTATTTCCATATATAATAGGTGAATCACAGTTTTGTATGAGTCACATATTACAGGATATTATCGGTAAAAAATTACAAAACTTAGCAATACAAGAAGAGTCATTTAAAACACTGCAATGAAAGATACCCTGAACTGGTCATCCATTCTATTAAAATTAGTAGCAGCATGGCTTCCAGTTCTTGCAGCTTAATACCTTATTCTTCGGAATTGGTCCTTGAGGCTTCCCTTGCTTACTGTTCACGACCGCCATTAGAATGTTTTGGGGCACCATACAACCTCAAAATCTGCTCCATCCTCACTCTCCAGGAGAGGCTGGGTCCGTGATTGGCTGTTGGCGGCCACATGGCCTGGTGTACCCTTACTGGTTTCCAACTGCCAAGATGACTCTGCGTCACGTGATCACTGATGGCCATCTGCAGGGCCTGGTCTCACCATGGGAGGATATGATAAGATGCGATGCCTTATACTCTGATCGGCTGCCATCAACACTCATTTTGTAATAATAAAGTAAGGGCCCAGAGGCAAAATAGTCAACAATACGTGAGGACTGGGTTTTTCGTTTGAACTGGGCCCCAAAACAAACCAGACTGGTTGCTGTACTGCCTTCTGGTCAAGAAAAGCGAGCTCTTATATGCAGAAGGCTTAGGGGCAGGAACATTTACATTACTTGCTGGGCATGCCAAACACAAGGGAGGAGGCTCAGAGCCATTTTAAGTAAGTAATGCTGGGGGCCTATTGATTGTTGGCTAGGGCAGCAAGATTGTGCCAGTCAACAGGATTCAGGGTCAGGGCTGTATTTAGTCTTCATGCTGCCCTAGGCACTGGCACCCCCTTTTGTTAAGTAATGTTGAGCAGGGCTGGCTCCAGGTTTATAAGGGCCCTTGGGCGATAGAGAAAAAAAAAGAGCTGGAAGGAGAAAAAGAATAGAGGGACTGACAGATAAAAGAAAAAGAAGGAAAGACAGAAAGAACAGAAGGAACAACAGAAAAAAATAATAGAATGCAAGAAGAAAGAAAAGGAATGGCATAAAAGATTAAAGAAAAAAAGAATAGATGGAAAGATAGAAAGAAAAAGACTAGAAGGCACGAATAGAATAGAAACAAAGAAAGATAAAAAAAAGAAAGGGAAAGAAATAATAAAATAAGTGATAGAAATAATAGAAGTAAACATGAAAGAAAGAAAAGGAATGGCAGAAACAATAGACGAAAGAAAGAAACAAATATAAAAGAATAAAAGGAAAGAAACAAAAGTGGTCCCTCCGACTGTGCAGTGACCCTGGCACCTGCCTGGGTACACCCAGTGCTGATGCCTGCCCCAATGTCGCTGTCTACCCATATAAAAATAAATAAGTGTAGGGAGGAGAAGTTTCAAGAGGAGAAATGCAGAGGAGCATGCAATCTATTATACATTACCAGCTTACCAGCTCCCAACAGACATCATGAGTCACACAGCAGTAAACTGGAGAAGATCAAGCTGCAGACTGCCTTTAAGCCATTGTGCCCCCCCCCCCCCTATACACACAGACAATGTGGCTCTGGAGAGTTTTTAAGGAGGCATCGACGCGCCAACAACTTTTCTTTTTTGCCTAATGGTAAATACAGCCCTGTTCAGTGCAAGGCTGCCATCATGGCTCCCCCCCCGGCCATGACTGGCCCCCAGACTGGAGGCTGTGCTGCCTTGTTCTGTCATTCACTTCCAGTCCTGACCACATTGTGACCTCCAGCCACAACAACCTCATAACCTTGCACTTGCCTTGAGCCCCTGTGCTTGCCCTACCAGGGCCAGGCCCATAGCCGTAGCTAGGCTTTCTGACACCTAGGGCAAATATTCGAAATGGCACCCCCAACCTGTTTCCAGGCCCCCCCTTAGGCTCCCCCCTGACCTGCTGCATCTAGGGCAAGTGCCCCCCCCCGCTCCCCTCTAGCTACGCCCCTGGCCAGGCCCCTTGGGTTTGTAACCTTTGTAAGCCTGGCTCATTCATTCCCACCATTCAGGTTTCAGGGACACCAGACCACATTGTTGACTTCATAAGCTGACTGCTGCTTCTTTTTAGTATTCTGTGTCACTAACATCTCCCATTACAGTTGCTGCTTGCAAACACCTGTCATTTTTGTCATTTATGTGGACTCCGATCTTATTTGAGCTTTAGAGTGTCTTCATTACTGAAATAAGCTGTAATGGAAGCACCTTTTTCCACCTATTTTTATACTTAGACTCAAGGTCAGCGCACACTGCCTGCCTGGACAATGTTTTGGATGTTATATTGTTAGTGATATCTTAATGCTGCTGTTGTGCTTTATTGTTAAAACAGAAGGCAGTGATTGACTGAAATGATGGGTTCTTGCGTATGTGATGTGGTGCTCTTAGCATTATATGGGCATTTCTGGGGCCCCATGCAAAGTTGTATCTTTAGGCCCTAATTAAAGACAAATTTTGTGTAGCGAAATACAATATTGTGCACCCATGTTCTGTGGTAGAGCAAGTGCACGCAGAGGGCTTCACACAGAGGGGCATCCTGGCATTGTCTGTCCATGGCATAGTGAATTATCCAGGAATTGCCCATAAGCCGATCCAATTCCTACTCCCTGTAGCATCCCAAACTAGGATGCCACACTGTGTAAAACCACATTAAATGATGCACCCACTTACCTAAGCTTGTTCCAATGATGCATGTGCACTTCATGTCCTTGCTATACCTTTTGCTAGACACATACCTGGGGCAGCCATTTGTGATTGGCCAGCCTGGGCACGCCCGCAGCTAGAGGTGAGTGAGGATACAACAGTGGCCCACTCTGCACTATTCAGGTCCCTAACTGCTGTGATGCCACTGATTCTGCAGCAGCCGGCTCATGTAAGTGCACAGTGGCTTCCTATCTACTGCACACTCTGCATTGTGTTAAACGGAATCCCTCAATCGCGACAGGCCACCCACCGAGTTATTTATTTTTTTAAACAGATTGTTAATCTGATCCTTTGGGGGCTCCCCTAGCAGGTGGGGGCCCCAGGCATTTGCTTGTTATGCAAGTTGGTCAGGCACACCACTGGGTAGCCTGCATAATAATCAAGCAGTGCAGAGCTCTCCAGCCGGGGTGAAGCTAGCCTCTATAGTTTGCAAACTATAGGAAAGCAACCCCCGCCTATCAAATAGTAAACTACCTGTAAACTATATATAATTGGTCCATGCCATCATGTTGTTAATTTAAGACATTCAATCATTGGTGGTTGAGCCACCAATGATTGAATGTGTTGAAAAAAAAGAACATGACTGCGTGCAGTGGCTCCTGCTGAACTACCAATAAACTGGTATAAAAAATAACGTCCCAGCATTTGCCATCCCCTCTAGACAGGGGCGTATATATCAGAGGCAGCGCAGGCACATGTCCCCAGGCCTGTGGAACAAGGGGGCCTGGGACAGGCTGCCTCCATCGCCCCTGTGGTATGTACCTTCCGCTAGCAATACTTGCCTAGCCATGCCACCTCCTTCCTGCCCGGCTTCTCCGCTGGTGCCACGCGCGTCCATGCCATATAATTTATCTTATAAACATTGGCCTCCCTGCTTCCCCCCCCCCCCCCCCCCCATAGAGGTTCATGAGTTCCAGGGTACACAGGTTAACAGGCATACAGGTTCCAGGGTTGGAAGGCTAGCAGGTTCAAACCCGGTCAAACTAATCTAAGGAAGCCCCAATTCTCATGTATTAGCCTTAGGGTTTTAGAGCACACAGGTTAACAGGTCCACGGTAAAGGGCTAGCAGGTTTAAAGTGGACCAAAACCCAGGATTTTGACTATCCTGGGTTTTGGTCCTTACCCCTAATAGGGGTGCCCCGCTGCGTGAACCCCCCAGATCGTCAAAATTAATTCCCCTCTTCCTGGTACTACGGCGCATGCACGGCCACTCGTCCAATCAGGATAAGCCGCTGACATCATGTCGTCTAAGCCTATGTCTAAGGCCGGCGGCTCTGTGCCCGCTGGTGGCTGTATCCCCCGCTTCCTTCTAAAAGGGAGCGTGACCGCAAAAGCCATTCCTGGTGCGGGCACACAATGCTAGAGGGATAACGAGATGCTGCCACTGCTTGCGTATGCGCCATTGGACCGGGAAGCAAGGTAAGTGTACGTTTCACGTAGCGGGTCGTCCGGTTTTTGGATGCCCCGGGGGAGGGAATCGGTTGGCCCAGGAATCTTATAGATTCCTGGGCTGATTGCGGTGGGTTTTGGTCCACTTTAAGAGCACACAAGTTAGCAGGTAACTTGCCAGCGGGGATGCTAACAGAATACTGCAATATTTTTATCTAATCTGAGCGATGTGACCTGTCATTCACTGACCACATTGTGACTTTAAACTTCCAGCCTCAGAAGCTCTGTCACCGTTTACAACCTCAGCACTTCCTAACTATAGCTTTCCGTACCCCCATCAGAATATCAGAATGGCTGGCGGGAGGTGCACACTACACAGGGGCTTTTAATATGCACTGCAATCTGATCTGATTGGACAAAATCCCGCACATGCGCCACGGGAGAGTTAATTAAAGTACTAAAATTAGCAATCCCTGTGGTTTCACAGACAAGGTCATCTCAGCTCGGGATGCCCCTGTAAAATGGACCCCAACAAAAACGGAGGGTGAAACTAAAAGTAAATGTAAAACTGGCAAGCTAGAATTCCTTCAACACACACACAGATACACAAAGGAATTTGCTGAAAACTATTTATTTTTACAGAACACACAATATACTTGTTGTTTCTATATCATTATGACTTTCAATTGAATTGTAACATTGTTGGGAACATTTTGCAGTAGAGACCTTCATAAGTCCCCCAAAATAAATATCTGTGGTAATGAAAGGGATGCGCAGAGCTGGAATGTTTATTCCTCACATTAGCATGCAGCAGATGCCTTGGGAGCGCTGCTTTTCTGATTGACCACCTGAGCCAGCTACAACCTAGAATTAATCAGGATGATGAGAGGACATTTCTGTAAGTGGCTCTGCTTTGCCTAGGGTGGTCTTGAAGGGGCCAGAAAGCATCTAAAAATGTACTATAATGTGTATGTCTCTGCATGATGCCAGGAAATGGTCTGCAGCAGCAGAGCAGATCATGGGGCTGATTTGTAAAAAGCACACAATCGCTGGGAAAAAATTTACAGTAAATTATCTTTTTACACCTGGTGGTGAATCAACCCCCAGATCGGGGATGCACCTATGACCTGTAATGCTATCAGTTGCAGCCTCTGTGTACCTCTGCACATCTCTGCTCATCTCTTTCCACCTGACCCCTGCTAACTTCTTTCCACCTCATCTGCTTTCCACACATCTGCCCACCTCACCTCCGCTAACCCATCACAACTTTCGACCTGATCCCTGCTCACTTCTCTTTATACCTCATCTGCTCTCCACACCTTAGCCCACCTCACCTCTGTTTACATCACCTCTACTCATTTCACCTCTTCCCACCACACTTCAGCCCCCTCACCACTGCCTACCGCAGCTCACACTTTACAAGTTCTACTAACTTCACCTAGTGAAATACTAGGAAGCTAAAGTAAGCTAAAGTAGTGTCTTCCCGAGGGGTTAGCTAAAGCATCTTCCCGAGGGGTCTTCAAACACCAGGCCAGAAGACACTGGTGGTGGTGAGTGAGTTTAATGTTCAAGTTCAAAGAGAGAGGGGGGGGGGTAGAGTCTCCATACAGAACTACAGATTCAATTAGATGACAGGACTAACAGCAGCGTTTATTTGGGAGTTTTTAATTTCTGTGTATTTTTTTACCTCTGAGGAAGTTTTGAAATAATAGCAAGGATGTTTATAGCTTGCTGTAACAAGCTTTGGCTTGGGAGGTTCCTTGAGTACTGTCATAATCCAAGGTTTAAGAGAGTAGGAATGTTGTGAATGACATTGGTGGAAGGCTTATTAAGTGTACTCATCATGGTGGCTGTATTATCTCTTAAATTAAAACATGTAGATGATGAATATTTCTTGATTATTTCAAGCCAATTATGTAGAATGTGTATCATTAGACTCGAATTAAAAGGATTTATAAAGAACCCTTGTTTTTAGATTCTCAAAAGGTGGGATGTGTTTGCAGAATATATTTGCTGCTAAACTTAAAGTGGACCAACACCCAGGATTTTGACTATCCCAAACCCCAAACCCCCCAAAACTCACCTCACCACGCTCCCACGTAGCCACGGACAAGCGCGGACAAGACAGCGTGTCCGCCGCCGCCTCCCACGCGCCCCTTTGACAGTGCGTGCGTTCCCAAACGGCCGGCGCGGGCGCGCGCACGCCGGCGGCAGGTCAGTTTTTTTGGGCTTTTGGGGGGGGGTCCCTCACCGCGGGACATCCCGATCTCGGGTGTCCCGCGGTGAGGGAGATAGATTCCCGGGCCGATCACCCCTGGGTGTTGGTCCACTTTAAAGTGAATCTTTCAACAGATAGACTTTTTTTCTGATTTTTTTCTGAAAAAAAGGACATTTAGACAAAATAACCGAGGATAGGGCCTCCTTTGGAAAAATAAATACAAACAGAAATATTGACTGTGATTAGGTAAGTTCCTTTAGGTGTTGTTTTTTGAGGATCAGAGGTATTTGAAGCAGAAAAGCAAAGAAAGCCCTCCAAAGTCCCTTTATCCAGCATTCAGTACCCCTAAACGCCAGGTAAAATAACTTGGGTGACTGTGAGTTTCTTTTAATTTAAAAACTGTATTTTAATACCATTTCATAAGCAGCCCATCAAACAGCTTTTAGCCCATAGTCTGGGTGGATTCCCAGACTGCGTGTGGGTTTCTCATCTCATCCTCATTGCTGAGGAGTTGATAGACTGACTCTTGCTGCAGTGTCTAGCCCATTAGTCACGCATGCCCCTCCTAGAGACTGTTAAGCCAGTTTGGATTGGCGGTCCCTGATACATCTTCCTGGGGGCATTTCATCTCGGCCTGGGGGGTGCCCTTCGGGCCAGATGACGCACATTTTCACCTGGATGGACTACAAGTGTCAGCATGGGACTGTGGAACACAAGTAAGAGTAAAGTGTAGCTCACCCAAAACATGTCATCTGTCTACATTTGGGCTTTTTTGGGAGCCACTTATCTTGGATATTTTTCTGTTTTTATGGTTGTTTTAAGTACTTTCCCTACTCCATTTTTTGCTATTACCCCCATTTTGCAACCCCTTACTATGCCCATTTTACAGCCATTTCTGGTTGACCAAGTTCGGTCAGTAGTAGTGTACCAAAACTGTCAGAATATAATGACTTAGGTATGGGTTGGAAGTAGTATCAGCAATAGCGGCAGCGTGGAGCTAGCATAGTGCATGTGGGGTATCAAGGAAGTCTGCAGTAAAGATGTGGTAGTCCACAGGGCTTACATTTGGGGTCCAGGGTGTATAGCACCAGACTAGACCCTGGAAGAGACCCCACGCTGCCACCATTTCAGCTCAAGGCCCTCTCTTTTATATTATATTTTTCTTGTGTATATACATAAGCAGGAATCCAGAGGGACAGATATTTGTGTTAGAAATGGTGATAATAGGGTCCACAGGGCAATATAATTAAAAAATTGATGGCCTGCAACGTATTTGACATTTATGAAATGGGTACCAGGGTTTGTAGAGGCCTAAATAATAGGTGGGATCTTGTATCTGCAATCTGTTGTTATTGACAACTGTACACTAAGTCTGTAAACCAAGATCTGCAAGAAGAGAGAAGTGAGTGCTGTACACACAGATGTAAGTGTGAGTGTGAACAGTAGTATATTTGTATCAAGGGTTCAAGTCTCTCTTCTTGTAGACCTTGGTGTACGGACTTTGTGTACAGTTGCCAAAAGCAACCGATAGGCAGTTACTGAAATCTGCTTCCATAGAACATACATTTGCTAATATAAGAAACAACTAAAAAAATACTAGATAAGCTTAGTGTCACGATACACTCACCTTCTGTCCAGTTCTGCGGTGTCCTTGGTCAGCTGCTCAGGCAGTGTGCAGGGTCTCTGTCACCTGGCAGCCGCGTCTGCAGCCTGTGATTGCTCGGGCAGCTCCGACTCGAGCATCGCCGAGCGTTCCTCCAGCTGAATCTTGTGCCCTCCAGCGAAAACTCTGTTAGGTTAAAGGGCCAATGAAACCTAATTTTACTAGTGGGCAAAACGCCCTAATTGTGAGCCCATAGGTTACAGTCTGGCCAATGAGCCCAAGTTCCCCCTAGCTAGTCCCATCAATCCCAGCCCTATATAGGTTTTCCATGCTCACTCTCTCACGTGATAGCGTACTGCTGGGTGCTATCGTGCTTGTGACTTCCTAATTACTAACCGTTGCCGACCTAGCTTGTCTGACCACTCCATGACAACCACCTGGACCGAATTCTGCCTGAACTCCAACTACGAACCTGTCTCTTCCCTTGTACTGCATACTCTCTGATCTCCAGACTTGACATCTGGCTTGACCCTTCTTGTGCTTCTCCCTTGGTGGCACGCTTCGTGAGGACTGCCGACCTGTGTTTGACCCCAGCTTACCTGACATCTCCCAGTCTTGCCCCAGGTTCATCCACCTTCCCCCCTGTAAGTTCACAATCCTTGTGCTAATAAGTCCTGGGAGCAACCGTGTCCGGTGAGGCGTATAAAGCGCCCCGGCAAACGGGGGCTTGACTATAGGTGAAGCTAGCAATGGAGATTGGGGTTTTGGACTCACCTAGGAGGTGGGTGTCCCTCGGGGCTTGACACTTACCATCTTGAGGATATCATTTTGGCCCACCAAAAATACACTGTCAAAAATGCCATCGAAAGTAGACATTCCTTTTCATTTATTTCTTTTAATAATTTACCCTTCAAAAATGATTATTCTGCTGAATGGCTGGACATTCATTTACATAGAATCTATGAATAAATATTTGCAAAAATGTCTTTATGACTCCAAGTGCTTTTATTTTCTTTTAAATGCCTAGTTGATTAAAGGACGGTGATTATGGTGTCCTCTTTATTCACAGGCCAGTTTCATCTATAGCTTTATATAGTGGGAAATCACAACCATTATTTACATTACTACTTTATGAGCAATTTTCTCTGCAATTTTCCTCTTGTTGCAATTACTATTTAAGTCCTTACATTGTGAACATTAATCAAGAAAATGTGGAAGAATTTAAACAAAAAAAAAACTACAAATGGCTGCTTTGGAGCGTAATGACACCAGGCGCGCCAAGTCATTTTCAGATGCCGTTAATTCTAACAAATCAATTTAGGAAAATAAACAATTTGAGACTATGTGCATTCACATTGGCAAAAATAACTAACAGTAAGTCTAGAATTTAAAACAAAGTGGAAGAAAAAAAATGTAGACGTCCACAAGCAATGGAATTCTAGGTCCTGTTTTTCTAATGGAGTACATTTATTAAAGATGTCTACATCTTAGAGGCTGACCTAGACGTTCTGGGGGATTGGGCGCAATGCAAATGATTGTCAAAGTGAATAAATGTACCGTTATGCACCTGGAGAGTAAAAAATATGAAAAAGAAATACATGACGTATATATGATAAGGGAAATAACTTTAAGAAGATTGCTGATAAAAATAATAGAGACTGTCCTTCAATCAGATGACATGTCCCCGTTTGAAGGGATGCCTGACATGCCTACCTACCTGGACATGGTAGCTCCCAAGACTTAAAAGTACAAAGTATGTCATCTGAAAAGAACAAGGCACCCACTCTGTGATTAGGGAACAGGATAGCCTAGTCAGCAACAAGCAATCAGTCTAATTAGCATTAAATCCGGGGACTGGCCTAGGGTAAGAGAGGTCAGGTAGAGCAAGATGCCTAGTACCCTGAGGGTCAATTGACTCATAGTCAGAGAGGCATATGCAGCAAACTGGTTAGGTTAAAGAACAGATGGAGGTCAGCAATTTCAAATCTAAGTATAATAGCAGTATGTACGCTATTACAGCTGAATGTCACTCAGTGTCACTTAAGTGTGTAGTTGTACTAATCCCCATTATATAGGAATGCATTCCAGCTGCCTCTCTAGTTAGACCATCTTCTGCTAAGAGTAGAGCTGTGGCTCTACTGGTCATTATGTGCATTAATATGGAGCAAAGAAGATAAGGTCAATCTGGCTAACATGGGCTCTTGGGCTCCTTGATATCAGAATACAGATTTGTATTTGATATATATATAATGTTTTTTGGCCTTAGACAACACCAGGATAATGTACACATAGAGGTGGTTTCAAAGCCAGGTGAGAATTCTCACTCCTTTTTTAAAAAAAGAGAAAACCTTCACTTGCATTGATTACCTTGCTTGAAAAAATTCTCATGGTAGTAAAAAAAATTCAATTCATGAAAAAAAAATATGGGCCCTGGAGTATTTTAGACTCCAGGGCCTTCGATGTTCCTCTTTAAGATGTGAATGGATCCAGGGAAGAAGCAATTTTGAGGCTCAGAGTCATAACTAGAGATGAGCGAACTTTTGAAAAATTCGATTCGACTGATTCGCCGAATTTTCCGACAAAAATCGTTTCGACCCGAATTTATTTGCGACGAATCGCTATTAAAAACGGCTATTTCTGAGCCTCCTAGAGCCTCAATAGGGTTGTAAACCATTCTGCCTTGCTGTAACACGCACAGGATGCGTGCTGGGTTAGTTAAATAATACTTTGAATAAATATCACATGCAGATCAGAGGCATCGCTAATAGAATCGCAGAGCGGCACAATTGCAGAGAGTTGAAGTGGCATCACTATGAGGGGCAGGAGCCCAAACATTGCTTTAAAGAGACACTGGAGTTGGCAGCAGCAGGAGCCCAAAAATTGGATGAATCACACCCTGGAGTTGCAAGCAGCAGCAGGAGCCCAACCATTGGCTGAAAGAGACACTGGAGTTGGCAGCAGCAGGAGCCCAAAAATTGACTGACACACCCTGGAGTTTCAAGCAGCAGCAGCAGCAGCAGGAGCCCAAACATAGCTTGAAAGAGACACTGGAGTTGGCTTCAGGAGCCCAAAAATTGGATGAATCACACCCTGGAGTTGGCAGCAGCAGCAGCAGCAGGAGCCCAAACATTACTTTAAAGAGACACTGGGGTTGGCTTCAGGAGCCCAAAAATTGGATGAATCACACCCTGGAGTTGGCAGCAGCAGGAGCCCAAATATTACTTTAAAGAGACACTGGGGTTGGCTTCAGGAGCCCAAAAATTGGATGAATCACACACTGGAGTTGGCAGCAGCAGCAGGAGCCCAAACATTACTTTAAAGAGACACTGGGGTTGGCTTCAGGAGCCCAAAAATTGGATGAATCACACCCTGGAGTTGGCAGCAGCAGCAGGAGCCCAAACATTACTTTAAAGAGACACTGGAGTTGGCTTCAGGAGCCCAAAAATTGGATGAATCACACCCTGGAGTTGGCAGCGGCAGCAGCAGGAGCCCAAACATTACTTTAAAGAGACACTGGAGTTGGCAGCAGGAGCCCAAAGATTGGATGAATCACACCCTGGAGTTGGCAGGTTCAGCAGGAGCCCAAACATTACTTTAAAGAGACACTGGGGTTGGCTTCAGGAGCCCAAAAATTGGATGATTCACACCCTGGAGTTGGCAGCAGCAGGAGCCAAAACATTACTTTAAAGAGACACTGGAGTTGGCTTCAGGAGCCCAAAAATTGGATGAATCACACACTGGAGTTGGCAGCAGCAGCAGCAGGAGCCCAAATATTACTTTAAAGAGACACTGGGGTTGGCTTCAGGAGCCCAAAAATTGGATGAATCACACCCTGGAGTTGGCAGCAGCAGCAGGAGCCCAAACATTACTTTAAAGAGACACTGGGGTTGGCTTCAGGAGCCCAAAAATTGGATGAATCACACCCTGGAGTTGGCAGCAGCAGCAGGAGCCCAAACATTACTTTAAAGAAACACTGGAGTTGGCTTCAGGAGCCCAAAAATTGGATGATTCACACCCTGGAGTTGGCAGCAGCAGCAGGAGCCCAAACCCCGGGGTTGGCTTCAGGAGCCAAATTTCTATTAGAATAAGTGCAAAGGGTTATAGTAGTAAATAGAGGCTGGTGTAGTCACAGAATGGGATGCCCCAACAGCCAGCAGTGCACCTGTGAGCAGTAGTACTATGCACAGCAAAAGTGTGTTTATCAGGCCAAATTTCTATTAGAATAAGTGCAAAGGGTTATAGTAGTAAATAGAGGCTGGTGTAGTCACAGAATGGGATGCCCCAACAGCCAGCAGTGCACCTGTGAGCAGTAGTACTATGCACAGCAAAAGTGTGTTTATCAGGCCAAATTTCTATTAGAATAAGTGCAAAGGGTTATAGTAGTAAATAGAGGCTGGTGTAGTCACAGAATGGGATGCACCAACAGCCAGCAGTGCACCTGTGAGCAGTAGTACTATGCACAGCAAAAGTGTGTTTATCAGGCCAAATTTCTATTAGAATAAGTGCAAAGGGTTATAGTAGTAAATAGAGGCTGGTGTAGTCACAGAATGGGATGCACCAACAGCCAGCAGTGCACCTGTGAGCAGTAGTACTATGCACAGCAAAAGTGTGTTTATCAGGCCAAATTTCTATTAGAATAAGTGCAAAGGGTTATAGTAGTAAATAGAGGCTGGTGTAGTCACAGAATGGGATGCCCCAACAGCCAGCAGTGCACCTGTGAGCAGTAGTACTATGCACAGCAAAAGTGTGTTTATCAGGCCAAATTTCTATTAGAATAAGTGCAAAGGGTTATAGTAGTAAATAGAGGCTGGTGTAGTCACAGAATGGGATGCACCAACAGCCAGCAGTGCACCTGTGAGCAGTAGTACTATGCACAGCAAAAGTGTGTTTATCAGGCCAAATTTCTATTAGAATAAGTGCAAAGGGTTATAGTAGTAAATAGAGGCTGGTGTAGTCACAGAATGGGATGCACCAACAGCCAGCAGTGCACCTGTGAGCAGTAGTACTATGCATAGCAAAAGTGTCTTTATCAGGCCAAATTACTTTTAGAATAAGTGCAAAGGGTTATAGTAAATAGAGGCTGGTGTAGTCACAGAATGGGATGCCTCACAGCAGACTTGAGATCAGTTCAGTATATATGCACAGTAAGTGTATAAGCAGCCTGAAAACGCTAACAAAGCGAGTCAGCAAGCCAGTAACACTCAGGCTGGATGAAAAAAAAAAAAAATCTCCCTGTGACTGCCTCCGATTTTTCCTAACTTTCGCTGCTTTTCGCTGACTTTCTGCCTGTCTCCTGCCTGTCTCCTGCCTGTCCCTGTCTGTCCCTGGCTCTCTGTCTCTCCCTCACTACAGCAGCGTCCTGTCTCTCAGGAATGCAATAGAGAAATGAGGAAAAGCAAGATGTCCGCCGACTTAAATAGCGCTGTGACGTCACCGGGCTTGCTGGCTGCTGATAGGCTGCATGTGACTGCCCCAGCTTGCACTGGCGCGGGGTAGATGTCTGGACATGTCCCGTCCGCCATCTTAGAATGCCTGTAATGTAAATGAATGGATGTTAAAGGAAACCTTCGAGCGATCGAAGCATGGGGAAATTCGGATTCGATCCGAATCGAATTTTTCATGAAATTCGGATCGAATCCGGGTTCGTCCGGATCGATTCGCTCATCCCTAGTCATAACCAATGGCACAGAGAACCTGTGTTCAGGATCAGTGGTAGTGGGAAACCAATAATTCTTGTAGTTGCACCAAGTATGGCTGCAAGGGAGGGTTACAGTGGGCTATTGGCCTTTCACTGGTATAAAAAAACTCAGATGATTTGGTAAGGATGGAATTTAAGTGAATTTAGTCCTATTTTGGTGTGTAATATAATCTATGTGGGATGGGTTACACAGTTATAGCCTTTTCCTAATCCCCTGAGGGCATATCTTCTTTCAAAGGTATGGTCTGTATTTTAGCTACAAAATACTAATAAAATGTAGACCAACTAAGAGGGCTGAAACCACTAAGAAATGGAAGGGACGGAAAACCAGAGAGTTAGAACAACAGGAAGGGGGACAGGAGAAAGAAAGTCCTGCTTTGCCTGGGGCTCAAAAAGGCTTGCTCACCCCATGACAGTATGGTCCACCTAGAATTTTGAACAGAAGAATCTGGTTTTGTTTGGAGGCATCCATGGAGATGTTCAGATTTTGCAACCTCTTGATTTGAGTTCTACTATTCCCAGGATTCCCAAAGGCAACATCGCCCCACACGGGGTGGCTTTAACAGTATATGTGATCCCCTGTGTAATACTGGTAGATCCCATAATGGCACATGGGAGCCTTGGGAAGGTGTGGGAAATACTCATGACTGGGCTAGCGTTTCATATACCTTCTGCTGCCACCAACCCACACCCTTTTCCCAAATAACCATCCAGACAACCATTTTTTTAGGAATGATCGAATTTAAATTGGCCACAGCCTCAACATAGATAGTAATAAATAACAAGTGAAAACCTAGCCCCCCATTCCTAACCTGGGTCTGAGATTCTACTCCAGCAATTGAGCTAGGAAAGGAGAGGGAGGGGAGACAGGCCAGGAGGCTCAAATATACCTCCCAATCTGGAGAAAGCAGAAGCCGAATTTTGAGCTCAGCCACATCCCTCCTAGGCCTAGGAGTTCAACTGGGCTAACCGCCAGGATCCAAATAACCCCTCTTTGGCCTTCTCTCCCCAAAGCTAAGATACCTACCCTCCTGGCTGGTTTTAGTAGAAACAGCCGATCACTTGAATCCTCCTGTTGCCAATATTTTCGTATTATCTCAGACCCAAACTTGAAAGAGGGGACCGCCCAACGGCTGTGACAATAAAATCACATCCCTAGAAATCACAGTACATAAAACCATATAATAACAAAATCTGCGATATATACACATTGACATAAAATCCCCCCCCCCTAAAAAAAAAAAATATATATATATATATATATATATATAAAACCAACCACATTGCTACACCAATTCCTTCCCGAGTAGCATCTTTGACGCCAAAGCACCTCAACCAGTGCCACATTTTTTTAATAAAGTTATCAAAAGAGAGTGCAACAGACACCTGACCGTCCTTCCACCGTGATCTATTAAACCATTCCATCACCCAAATCGAGGCCGGGAGGGTGGGACAGCTTGTTCCAGGAGGAGATTGGGGGTCAAAGAGGAAGGAGAGGTTGCAACCAAGCCCTTTATACCCCCCCTAAGGTCACTTCCCCCCATCTGCCCCCATTACCATGGCTGGTCAGCTTACGAAGGAAGCTCATGCCAGTCATGGAGCTGCCGGCCTTAAAGGGTTGGCACTCCTCTAGATGGTAGAAGGTAACTTGGATAGCATGTGTAGTCCAGATAGTGAAAGTGGTAAATTTGCATAGCGCTGGGGATGCATGTTGCATGGAAGCTGTGCAGGATAGTATCATAGACCATTGGTAGGTTGGTTGAAGGTTGCATTATGCTTAGAAAAGGAGTCTACTATAAGGAACGTGCATGTATTAATTCAATATCCTAAGAAATAGCTTTATTATTAGTATTTTTAATTAAGATTTTTTTTAATTTGTTATTACGGAACAGAATCCTGCTTCAAATGCGCGTCTATCATTTTATCTTAAAAAAAATATTTTATGGGCCAAACCAAATTTACAAGGGTCATAAGAAAGGGGCACAACTCCACAAATACCATAAAATAATTATATTTTCTTAAATGTTACCTTATAGCAAAAATAAAAAAACACAAAGACACTGTTAAAATCAATTCATACACCTATGAATGGTAAAATACTTAGCAATCCATATTATAGAAGACCACAAGGTATCAAAAAGTACAAATAGAAATCAGTATTAAATAGCTCCACAAATAGCCCAAGAAAAAAAAAAAAAAATAAAAATGTATATATTTCTAATTACTCGAGTGTTCAATTACTCCACTTTGTGCAAAAAATACAAGTATCAGAAAGGTAATTACTACAAATAATTCATCAAGACCATAAACCTGTGCAATCAATCAAATCTAAAGTGCAAATGCTCGATAAGAAGGATATATTCACCAAGTAAAGGAGGGGATGAGATCCCCAATGTAAACCCCATACACAAAAGTGCTGTTAGTGCAGAGGGCTGTATAAGGGAGCTGAGGTAGTAAGCAATCACTGGAAAGAAAAAGTAAAGATCATACTGTCCTTGTGGTCAAACGTGACTAATCATCAGGCAGTGGATTGAAGGCAGGAGACCCCACGCGTTCCGCCGATCCGCTACGGCTTCTCCAGGGGTGCTGTCTCTTTGAATGGTGTCTCCTTTTATGTGGCATGGCACAGCATCAGGCCACCCTCCTCCCTCCCCCTGTTCTAGTAGCTTGATGGGTCGGGCAGCACGCTCAGTTATCAATATTTAAAGCTGTGTCTGCTATTTTGTTTAAGAAATATATTATTTTATGTTCTTTTTCTGACTACTCGCTGACCTTTCTATATTAGAGACTCAATTTAAGTTGATATGTTCATGAACACAGAACACTGTTAAATTTCCCAAGATTAGCGGAAGCGCTAATGCGGTGTCCCAATTAATCCCTTCACTACTGGGGAGGCGGTCACGAATGGCAGAGGGATTAAACTTTTCAACATGTTGTAATCTTTGATATTTGATCTCTGGTTAGAATTACAGTTTCCTTGTAAAAGATTCAAGCAGGATAACCACTGCACTTTCCAGTGCCTGCTCCACGACCCGGCACCTTCCGCTGAACTGGAACCATTTATAGATTAAGACGTTACATTTTAGCTGTGATAACCGAAACATTACAGGGGTTGGTTACCTAATGCTAACACTGCTGCATCTGCTGCTGTTACATTCACTGTTAGTACAGATGGAGCTATCCTTACTTTGACCTTAGCTATTTTCCTCAGCACAGAAGCTATTGAAAAGCATTTTCAAGATAATATTCTGTGCCATTGTTTGTTTACTGTGATAAATGTCAGGGTAAGGTTTGCTACACCTGTAGCTCCTAATGGGGTTCTTTCCTGCTTTGCTTTATTTCAAGAAAACTGCAACACAACAATGACATCTCCAGGGTAGGGGGGCAGTTTCTAGCCTAAATAGCTCCCAGGGTTACATAGTAACATAGGCCCTTATTTAACAAGGGATAGCGCCAGGTAACGAATGGTGAGCGAACGGTAATGACGCTCACCGCCACGAGAACGCTGGCTCCCCTCCGCAATCACACATTTATCAAGCCGATCCTGCTTAGCGACTGACAGAGCGCCAGATAGCGAATCATTCATTCATCATTATTCCAGCCTCAGCCCACAGCGCCAGCGAGCGACCTTGAACAGCGACAGGTATGACCTCTCGCTACCTGGCGCTCTCCAATGCATTTCAATGGATCAATCTTTAAATATTCTTAATTAATTGCTATTATTTTTTTTATTTTTTTTTTTAAATGTCAAAAATTCTGTGACCACTTCTGCCATTTTAGATAATTTTTTTAAGGGAAAAAAAAAATTGTACAGAATTGATATTACAGGTCTGATATTAATGTATTCATATTACTAAATTATTTAAAAAACTTGTTTTTTTTGGTTATTAAAAATATGGTTGTTTGGGGGTTAAAAAACTACTTTTAACACATCGCCGCCAGCGCTCTGGGGTTTAAACATGCCTTTCACAGCGCGAGAATTTTTTGAGCATGATTTTTTAATGAATATGGTGGGAGCCGGTCGCTAGGGCCAGTCGCTATCATGCGCTCCCATACAGCGCGGAACCTGTCAAATAGCGACTCCTCACCCAATATTCAGCATTACTGCAAACCGACTGAGTCGCTATCAACTACCGAACAGCGGCCAAGCACAGCGACTACTAGCGGGCGCTGTGAAAATGCCGCTACAGTCGCTCAAATGTCGCTACCTGCCGCTATTAATGAATCAGCCTCTTTGTCTCCCTGTCAGTGTCATGGCTCCCTGGCATCTAGCATACAATATGAAGTACTACATGAGCAGGAAGTGGTATTGCAAGGTACACACAAGCTTTGTTTCTCTGTCTTTTTGCCCCATCCAAAAAAAGAAAATAAAAATCCTGTTTTCTCCGAGTGCCCAATAGGATTTTTGGGGTGGGGGGCATTTGTCCTTTTTTTTAATTTTGCCTGGGGAGTCTATAGCTCCTCCACCAGTGCGCTGATTTCTTACTAGCCACCCTCCGCCCGGACCTTCACCTCTCACTGGATGCCTTCAAAAAGACCTTTACAAGAAGTGGTTGAGTAGCCCTGACCTAGTGCAACAATCAAAGCTAATTAGTTAACATCAGGCGCTGTGACTTCCAGCCCCATTCTTTCAAAACAGCAGTGGCAAAAAAGAAAAACATGGCGGCATCTCAAAACTGGCGTTAAGCCAGCAAAATGATGCTAAACAGCGCGCTTCTTAAATTAGGCCTATCATTTTATACAGCATTTTTTTCTTGTTAGTCTGTTATGGCTTTTTTTGTGATTATTCATCTTTTGCCTGAAATAAGGCTACATACTTGCCTATATCCAGGAGTCAATGGTACACAAGTGGGGCAAACATCAGAGAGTGTTGCAGCAGCAGAATCCTGCTTCCCTCCTCTCTGCGCACCCAACAACTTGATGGTCAGCTGGTGGTGGCTAACAGAATGGAAAGAGATGTTTCTAAGACTCTAGGTCCAGTTGATTGTCCACCACTGTGGCACCCCGATTTTGGATACTTCTGTCTCTAGAATTGAGAAAAAATCCTGATAATCATGGCATGGCACCCCAGTTGCTGGATTGCTATCTCTTGGAATTATTGTGGGATTATTTAAACGGGACCGTCACCCTGAATAAGAGCCTATCTTGTATGTTTCCCCCACCCCATACATACAGATTGCCAGCATTAAAAATCATCTTACCTGCTTTTATTAAGTTTTCTGAGCCTTTTAACATCCAAGATGGCGGCCAATGGAGTCTCAGGCCGCCTGCAGATGGGAAGCGTCTTCTGACTATGCTGCTCTGCATTCTGGGATTGCTGTCCTTTTCCTGACCCCAGTGCTGCTCTGTCTGTGCAAAGCACAGCTATAACCCCGCCCCCTGCACTTTTCAACCCTCTAATCTCCCAAATATGTGAAGCTTCTGAAGCAAGATGGCGGTGCCGGTATCTTAGTATCTTAGTCTTGAACAGAGCCGAAGCCCAGCAGTGAAAAGAATAATAAGTAAAGAAACACTGAATAAAGAAACACTTGGTAAAACAACAATGGAAAAGGACCTAGGGGTTTTAGTTGACAATAAGCTCAACTGTAGTAATCAATGCCAGGCAGCTGCTGCCAAAGCAAATAGGATCATGGGGTGCATCAGGAGGGGCATAGGTGCTCATGACCAGAGCATCATTTTACCCCTGTACAAGTCACTGGTCAGACCCCATATGGAATACTGTGTACAGTTCTGGGCACCTGTGCTTAAGAAGGACATATCAGAACTGGAGCGCGTTCAAAGAAGGGCAACGAAGTTAATAAAAGGAGTGCGGGGGCTAGAGTACCCGGAAAGATTGTCCAAGTTAGGTTTATTTAGTCTAGAAAAAAGACAATTGAGGGGTGATCTAATAACTATGTATAAATATATTTGGGGCCAATACAAAGATCTGTCCCACAATCTATTTATACCCCGGAGTGTAACCATAACCCGAGGACATCCACTAAGGTTAGAGGAAAGGTGCTTTCTCCACCGACATAGGAGGGGATTCTTCTCTGTAAGAGCAGCGAGACTATGGAACTCGCTGCCAGAGGAGGTAGTAATGATGGATACAGTAAAAACATTCAAAAGTGGCCTTGATGCCTTCCTGGCATGTAATAACATTTCCAGCTATGGCTACTAGACCACTGGAAAGAGATAAACAGGCTGAACTGGATGGACTAAAGACTTTATTCAGCCTTACATACTATGTTACTATGTTACTAAGTGACTAAAAACTTAAAATATATTCATTTTAGATGCCTGGGGAATAGTTTTTTAAGGTTTTGGCTTTTTAATAAATTATGCTCAAAGTCCAGTTTAACCCCCCTGGCGTTATGATAGAGGCAAATGTAATGGTAACGAAAGCGTTACCATTACATTTGTCTCTGACGCACGGCTCCGCCCCCATGAGCCTCTGCGGCTCACAGAGACGGAACCCGGAAGTGAGATGGACGCCGCAGCCGCGGCTCTCACCTGCGATCGCAGCGGGGACATCGCTGGATCGCAGGGAGAAGGTAAGGAGACTGCGCCGCCCTGCTCCTCTGCCAAATAGATCCCGAGCGTGACTCGGGGTTACCGCTACTTACAGCGCAAATTAACCCCGAGTCACGCTCGGGATCACCACTAAGGAGGTTAAGCCACATTAACACTTTCCCAACTGCGTCACGTCCAATACAATGAAATCAGAAATATAATCTAGCCCATTTTACTCAATGCGAGTGTGTGCATATATGTCTATGGGTAGTGCATATATTGCACTTTAGCTATGCTCTGTCGCAGTGCAGAGTAAACTTACTGCTCCCTCCCAGTCAATTGCTGGTCCCACTGGGCTGTCTGTCCCCATTGATGGGCCATCCATCAATAAATGCTTTTTCTTGATTTGTTCTCATATTTCAGCAGCTTTGGTCACTTGAGGTATTAATGCACCTAGAGCTCAACAGAAAAGTGGTTCAAGAGCAAAGAGAACCCAAATGTCGATTGCTTTGCACAAGGGACAAATAACCTTCTAATTCCATTCATTATCCCCCCAGATCAATAACACTTTGGTACTTGAAAGTGGTTGGTGTTTGCTCTGCTGTATTACTTAGTATGTAAATTACCAGTCAATATGTATCAGGTTACCCCCATGGAACGCAAGTGTGTGAAGAGTATCATTTTTCCAGGTCACGGTATAGCCGTTGTCTAGCTTTCACTTATATTATTATTATTATTATTATTAATAATAATAATTAGAGATGAGCGAACTTCTCAAAAATTCGATTCGGGCGATTTGCCGAATTTCTCAAAGAAATTTGGGTTCGTCTGAATCGAACTTTTACGAATCGCTCATCTCTGGTGGGAGCGGGGAGGCCGGCTGCGCTGTCAGCGGGCGGCGGAAGCCAGCTTCCGCCGCCTGCTGACAGCGCAGCCGGCCTCCCCGCTCCCACCAAGCCCTGAAATCAGCGGCTTCCTCTGATGACGCGTTCTCTGATGACATCTGACAGCGCAGCCGTCCTCCCCGCTCCCACTATGCCAGCATTTTTTTTTTTATTTCAGGGAAAATTCGGTCAGCACGAACCACTAAAAATTCGGGTTCGTGCTGAATCGAATTTTCCCTGAAATTCGGAGCGAATTCAGGTTCGTTAGAACCGATTCGCTCATCCCTAATAATAATAATAAGACAAACTGTAGTTCAGGGATAGAGAAGCCAACACACATTGCACATTAGACAGCTCATAGTAAAAACCACATAATGCGATCACATTAAAGAATGTAATTTGTGGTTTTTAAGACTTAAAGCGGAACAAAACCCACCAGGCGTGGAATTTAAAAGATTCAAGGACCAGTCGCTGGCTTTTCCCAGGGAATCCCGAATTGGGATGCCGCACAGTGTGACCCCCCCCCCCCCCCCGGCACCCTTAAAAAAACTCACCTTTCCACACTTTCCACACAGTGGCGTAAGCATGGGCTCTCATCCAATGAGAGCCGCTTGCCATGACCACGTCATTAGGCAGGTGGTTCTCATTGCCTTGAGTGGGGAGCGCACAACGGTATCCCCTGCAGCATAAAGATAGGCTGGGACTGGAGCATGCACGAGGCCGGGGATATGGCACGTGCTTCCCTTTTATTTCAATTAGAGCCCTTTGCTGAATGACCTAGTCAAGGAAAAGGGAACTGATTGGACGAGAGCTTGCTCATGTGCCATTGGACCGAGGAGGGGTGAGATATACTAGGTATTCTGGGGAGTTTTACACCCCAAACTGGGATGCGCCGGACACATGGAACAAAACCCAGGAAAGTCAAATTCCTGGGTTTTGTTCCGCTTTAAATAACTGCTTTCACTGATAGCATGTCAGGTATTTTCCCTTTATCAATTCACATTAGGGCTTTATTCATCAAGCCCTAGCGCCAGGTAATGACTGGCAGCGACAGGTAACAACAGGTAGCGAGCGTTAAAAGCCGGGCGCTGTGCGCAATACCACATTTATCAATGCGAATCTGGTGAGCGCCTCTAACAGCAACACGTAGCGACCGATTCATCATCGCAGATGGCTCACCGTATACTGCCGGAACTCTGGCTTCCAGAGCACCCTCTTTAAACAGGGTTTTATTTTTATTTATTTTTTTTAATTATCAAATAATTGTGTGACCTCTCCTGACCTAGAAAAAGTCTTTTTTGAAACTTGATTTATAATATTTTTATGCAGAATTGTCCTTACATGTCTGGTATTAAAGTGTTCATGTTACAATGTAATAACAATGTAATTCCATATGTTTTTGCTTTGTTACTAGTGGATATGCTCAAAAACAGACTTTAAACACACAGCCTCTGGCGCTCTGGGCTACAATGACCCGATTTTGAGCGCCGGCGCTGTGTGAGGTGCGTGTGTGTGCTGTTTTTTTGATGAATATGGTGTGAGTCGGTCACACTGAGCTGGTGCTACCATTCACTCCCATACAGCGCTGTACTGGTGTTAGAGCGACTCACACAATGGCCTTGATTCACAAAGGGTTGAAAAAAACTCTCATGGTAGTAATAAATTCAATTCATGAGAAAAAAGCCTGAGAATTTCACTGTTAGTGAATCACCAGACAGGAAGACAATGAAAGCCAATGGCACTTTTTACTACAATGGCCTTGATTCACTAAGAGTTGAAAAAAACTCTCATGGTAGTAAAAAATTCAATTAATGAGAAAAAAGCCTGAGAATGTCACTGTTAGTGAATCACCAGATAGGAAGACAATGAAAGTCAATGGCACTTTTTTACTCTTGAAAAAGGTATTGAACTTTTTACCTGTAGTAAAAAGCTGCCATTGATTTGCATTGTGTTCCGATCTGGTGATTCACTAACAGTTACATTCTCAGGCTTTTTCTCATGAATTGAATTTTTTACTACCATGAGAGTTTTTTTCAACTCTTAGTGAATCAAGGCCATTGTGTGAGTCGCTCTAACACCAGTACAGCGCTGTATGGGAGTGAATGGTAGCCCTAGCACCAGGTAACGACTGGCAGCGACAGGTAACAGGTAGCGAGCGGTAAAAGCCGGGCCCTGTACGCAATACCACATTTATCAATGCGAATCTGGTGAGCGCCTCTAACAGCAACACGTAGCGACCGATTCATCATCACAGATGATGACAACTTAGTGAATCAAGGCCAATATATTCAACAATGCCGGCCAGCGACTGAGACGCTCTGAAACAGCGAACTATGGCCGAGCACAGCGTCTACTAGCGGTCGCTCTCAAAGCCTAGCTACAGGCACTTATCTGTCGGTACATGGTGCTAGTAAAGAATCAGCCTGCCGTAGATATAAAAGGTTATAAGTCTATAAGCGTCCAGTGGCTGGCCTATGTTGGCTTGCGGCTAATGTAGTACACAGCACAGCGCCAGATAAGATGGAAATGCTGGTGCTCTGGAACTGGCTCTATAGCCACAAACATGATGCTAAATGGCGCACATCATAAATAAGGCCCTTAGATTCTGGACTCCAGGTTTAGAACTTGCTAAAAAGAGGTTGGGTTGTGCTAAAGATCTGGCAAAGCAAATTTACCTTTGGGTGTCCTTTCTTGTGTAAACTGAAGCTTACATTTGAGTGAACACATTTCTACTCTATATTTCCCCAAAAATCACACTTACCCCTCTGATTTTTACAAGTACATCATTTTTTTCCAATGATGTAAGGATATTTTTGGGAACAACAGCACTCTACAGGCTATGCAGAATGATTCAGCAAATAGTCCATAGGGGGTGAAACATTAGAACAAAACTTTTTTTTTCAGTGTGTTCATAAAGCTGATGTAAGATTCAGTTCACACCTGAAAGCACACCCGAAGGTAAACTGGCTTCAGCAGATGGTCCTCACCAAGGACCATCCTCCATTATATAGGCTCATCCTAAATTTCCAAGGCCTTCCATACTTGACAGAACTCAGTTTCTCGTCAGAATTCTGTGAGAGTGAAAAAATGTAATTGGGTAAATAGCAAGCAGGCATTGTTGGCATCGCTAGAAGGTGCAGCATCTTAAAGTGGACCAACACCCAGGATTTTGACTATCCTGGGTATTGGTCCATTCCGCAGGGCACCCCGATCGTCGGTGCCTCCCTGTATGAAACCCCCCAGAAAACCCCGAAAACTCACCTGACCCCGCTCCCACGTGACTGGCTCGTCCAATCACCGCTGACGGACAAGGAGAGGCAGCGACGGACAAGCTGAGCGCGTCCCTCTTACAGGGTGCACGCCCTGCTAGAGGGACGTGCGGGAGGCGGCGGTGGCGGCCCGCCCATGCACCGCTGGAACGAGGATCAGGTAGGATTTTTGGGGATCTGGGGGGTTTTCACAAAGCGGGGCACCCCCAATCGCTAGAAGGTGCAGCATCTTAATGTGGACCAACACCCAGGATTTTGACTATCCTGGGTATTGGTCCACTTCCGTGGAGCACCCCGATCGTGGGTGCCCCGCTGTGTGAAACCCCCCAGAAAGCCCCGAAAACTCACCTGACCCCGCTCCCACGTGACTTGCTCGTCCAATCGCCACTGACGGACAAGGAGAGGCAGCGACGGACTAGCTGAGCGCGTCCCTCTTACAGGATGCGCGCCCTGCTAGAGGGACGCGCGGGAGGCGGCGGTGGCGGCCAATCGGGGTGCCCCGCAGTCAGGGAGCCGATCTGTCCGGGAATCTTATAGATTCCCGGGCCGATCAGGGGAGGGTGTTGGTCCACTTTAAAGGGACATTCCAGGGGCAGCATTTTATTTACCACCATGCTCTGGTGGCCCAGGACCAGGACAACTAACCTACAGGCCATGCTTGGGCCCGGGTCCAATCAAAGCTGTTTGTTGTGTATTTTAAAAAAATCCTAATATTGCCAATTGCAGTGAGAGCAGGCAAATCCCTTGCAGCGCGTGCACTCCCGCCCCAGCCAATTTGAATGGCTGGGTGCAGGAGCGCACACTCACAGCCCAAAGATGAGGGGATGTGGCCACTGGTGTTTACATCATATCCCAACCAGAGAGTTGTGTGGAATTTGCCTCTATATTATTTTGGTGATTTAAAACAAAACTGAACGTTCTTTATCTAAATTCAACAGCGTTTTATAAACTTGACAAAGTCCCAGAACTGCTAATGTCTCCATCATGGCCTTTGTGAGCAGATCTGTGCAATAACAGAGCAGAGCTTGGAAGGAAAAAGGCCACTGAAGTGTGATTTGCACATGCCCCGGGTTAAATAATGTTGCTCATCATTTATATTTGGAGCTGTCACTTCTTAGAGCACTGTCATTGTACATTAATTTTACAGAACGCCGTTTTGCCTGGCGTGTGCCCCCGGGCGCTGATGTTACAATATTAATAGAGAGCAAGAAATAATAGAAATGCCTAATTATATCATATAAATATTAAGGGTACTGTAAGGGCTCACTGGAAATATCACACTAATAAGGCCTCGTAAGCAGTTGTTTTAAAGCCATGAAGTTAATTGCAATCAAGATAATGCATGACGCAATATATTATGCACAAAAATATATTACACTTCATTTACCAGGGAGAAACCATTGGCACTGGAGTCGTTTAGTAAGACATGAACGAACTTTCAGATTCAAACAAAAGATTGCGAGGCCGATTCATTAATAGCGGCAGGTAGCGACAGTTGAGCGACTGTAGCGGCATTTTCAGAGCGCCCGCTAGTAGTCGCTGTGCTTGGCGGTTGTTCGGTAGTTGATAGCGACTCAGTCGGTGTGCATTAATGTTGAATATTGGGTGAGGAGTCGCTATTTGACAGGTTCCGCGCTGTATGGGAGCGCATGATAACGACTGGCCATAGCGACCGGCTCCCACCATATTCATTAACAAATCACGCTCAAAAAATTCTCGCGCTGTGAAATGCAACCCCAGAGCGCTGGCGGCGATGGGTTAAAAGTAGTTTTTTAACCCCCAAACAACCATATTTTTGGAAACCAAAAAAAACAAGTTTTTAATAACATTTTGTAATATGAATACATTAATATCAGACCTGTAATATCAATTCTGCACAAAGGTTTTTTTACCTTAAAAAAAAAATCTAACATGGCAGAAGTGGTCACAGAATTTTTCACATTTAAAAAAAAAAAAAAAAAAAAAAACATTAATATGAATTAATTATGAATATTTAAAGATTGTTCCATTGAAATGCATTGGAGAGCGCCAGGTAGCGAGAGGTCCTACCTGTCGCTGTTCAAGGTTGGACGCTGGCGCTGTGGGCTGAGGCTGGAATAATGATGAATGAGTGGCTATCTGGCGCTATCTCAGTCGCTAAGCAGGATTGGCTTGATAAATGTGTGATTGGGGTGGGGAGCCGGCGTTCTTGTGGCGGTGCCCGTCATTACCGGTCGCTCACCAGGCACTACCTGTCGCTATCCCTTGTTAAATAAGGGCCTGAGTTAAAACAAAAGAATCTAGCGAATGGATCATTTTATATGTAAAATAAAAGAAAGCTTTACACACAGGACCGGATTAAGTGTGGTGGAGGACCCTAGGCACCAAATCTGGTGGAGGCCCCAAATAAAGTATTTTTTTATATATACTTTATATATATTTTTCCTTTAAAATAATAGTCCAGCCAATTAACTGATTAGTGGTTGTCTGGCACCTGCCCACTTACTGGAACATCAGATCAAGTCCTTTGTGCGACCCTTGTGCAGGTGCATGCTGCTCAGGAACTCCAGCTTTGTCATTCTGGGCGGGGGGTAGTGTAATTACCACTTCCAAAACAGTTAAAATTAAAAAACAAAATATAAAAGAAAATACATTTTATAGTAAGGACAGGACCATCTCTCCTAGTGTATTTCAGTATGACTATGCTTTTCTGTCATGTATTTTTAAGTTAGTTGTTTCAGCCTGTTTGTAATTTCACATTGTACAGCGCCATGGAAGATGACTTTATAAATAAACTTTAATAATAATAATACACACTGTAGTTGCATCTTTCTCATTTGTTCCCCACTGGGTGACATTCTTGCCAGAGGTTCACTGCTTTCTTCTGGTTCTGTGGGCTGTCATCGGGCAAGCTGATTCATCATTAGCGGCAGGTAGCGACAGATGAGCGTCTGTAGCAGGCATTTTCAGAGCGCCCGCTAGTAGTTGCAGTGCTCGGCCGTGAGTTGCTACTTTATAGCGACTCAGTCGCTGTTCAGTAATGTTGAATACATTGTGAGGAGTCGCTATTTGACCAGTACAGCGCTGTATGGGAGCGCATGTTAGCGACTGCTCATAGCGACCGACTCCCACCATATTCAGGAAAAAAACAGCTTCACAAATCTCTGGCGCTGAAAAATAGTTGTTTGAAGCCCAGAGCGCAGGAGGCGGTGTGTTTAAAGTCTGTTTTCAAGCATCTATCAACTAGTAACAAAGCGAAAACATGGAATTACATTGTAACAACATTGTAACATGAACACTTTAATGCCAGACCTGTAATGTCATTTTTGAGGAAATATTTAAAAAATGAAAAAATTATGAAAAAATGCCCTGTTCAATGCCAGAAGAGGTCAAAGAATTATTTGTGATTTTTCTGAAAAAAAAAAAACCCGTTTAAAGAGAAGAAAAGGTTCGTCCATTGAAATGTATGGGAAAGCGACAGGTAGCGAGAGGTCATACCTGGCGCTGTGCAAGGCTGAACGCTGGCGCTGTTCGCTGAGGCTGTGAAAATGATGAATCAGACGCTACATGGCGCTATTCCAGTCGCTAAACAGATTCTGCTTGATAAATGTGTAATTGCGTGCCGTGTCCGGCGTTGACCGGTCGCTATCTGTCGCTACCTCTCATTAACCAGGCGCTACCTGACGCTATCCCTTCTTAAATAAGGGCCTTAGTTAGGATGAGGGGGACCTGTGCCCCCTATCACTACAGCCACAAAAGCCTCTCTCCTCGGCATCAAAAAGATAACAGCCGATCAGACCAGGGGGAAGCCTCTAACCTGGCGGGCCTGCAGCGTAAGCACTGCCCCATGGTGGACAAATCGTTTTATTTAAGTGGTTGGCAACTGGTATAGGGTCCAAGAGACCCCTATACCAGATCACAGGATAGGGGTGGCCAGCATGCCACCTGCTGGATAATTTGACCCAGATCTTGCTGGTATCGGGGATGGGGCAAACCGGACCGAATCAGCAAGATGCAGGTCGGATCTTGCTTCAGCCCCAATCTGAAGCCCCTAACCAGCTGTCCTGAAATGAACGGCCATTTCTTGATGTACATAAGAAGAGCAAGAAGTCCAGTGCTGTGAGCAGAGCTCAGACAGGTACATTGGAGAAACTAAACTGCAGTTAAAGAGTAACAACCACCCCCCTGGAGTCAGATTCTTGGGGTGGTGGTTTATCTCTTTATGGGACAGTTGGTATGTGTAAAACCCTAAAGCTCACGCCACAAGCACATCCCCAGCATACCCCCACAGATAGAGGCTGGGACGGCCACTTTAAGGGACTGCAGCTGCTATAACTCCCCATTGTAAACAATCAGAGCCATTTGCCTTTAGGCAAAGGAATTGTACGAGGGCTTGCATATGTGCAGTTGGACTGGGGAAAGGTAAGTGACTGCCAGTGCCCCAGGGGGTTTCATACAGCGGGGCATCGTGACCAGGCGCCCCGGATTTTGTTCTGCTTTAAACCGGACCAATAGCCTGGCACAGTTGGAAAAGAAAGGTAGCGGCCATCTTGAAGCTTCCTCTCCCAGCATCTCAGCCATGCTGCTGCCTGGATTCAACTGATATAACTGACCATGCACAGTAACAGGAAGCCCAGCAGCACTTCCTGTTTGCAGGAGGCCTGCAAATGCATGAGCTGCCATTTTGGTTGTAAAATTTACTAAAGCAGGAGTTAGAAAAAGGTAAATTAATTTTTATGAGCAGCAATCTAAATTGCCATGGGAAGGAATACATATTGGTACTGTTTGTCTTGTTGTTCTGGTTTAAGTCATTTTTGACCCTTTAAGGACAGTTTTCCAGTCAGAAGCTGTGTATCTATCTACAAGGACAAATTATGTTCGTTCTTTATACAAAAGAGGACTAGTTCAAAAGTGACGTTAAATAAATTATTTTTATTACCTCCATGACCCCATACTAATTATGATAATGACTAGATAAGTTATTGAAGGTAGGACTCAATCCCTGGATAGTTCAGTGGATTTCCAGTTGGCTGAGGGATCGGTATCAGAGAGTTGTTGTAAATGGTGTGCAATCTGAACAAAGGCGAGTTACAAGTGGTGTGCCGCAAGGCTCTGTCCTGGGCCCCATTCTTTTTACTATGTTTGTAAGTGACATAGGAGAAGGCTTGGTAGGTCAAGTTTGCTGATGATACAAAGGTTAGTAATAGGGTGGATATTCCGGGAGGTGTCTGCAACATGGAAAATGATTTAGCTTTACTGGATAAATGGTCAAAACTGTGGAAACTAGAGTTTAATGTCTCTAAATGTAAAATCATGCACTTGGGTAGAAGGAATCCCTGCTCTGAGTACCGTATGGGCAGCACTGTGTTATCCAGGAACTCGGAGGAGAGAGATTTAGGGGTACTGATTACTGATAGCTGCAAGATGAGTGGACAGTGTAGCCAGGCAGTGGGAAAAGCAAGCAGGATGCTCGGCTGCATAGCTCGAGGCATCACCAGTAGGAAGAGGGAGGTTGTGATGCCGCTGTATAGAGCCCTGGTAAGGCCACAGCTAGAATACTGTGTGCAGTTCTGGAGACCTTACCTGCAAAAAGACATTATTCAAATAGAACGTGTCCAAAGGCGGGCAACAAAAATGGTGGAAGGACTTAAACTTAAAACTTATCAGGAGAGACTTAAAGAACTTAATTTGTACAGTCTGGAGGAAAGAAGGGAGAGGGGGGACATGATTGAGACCTTTAAATATGTGAAAGGATTGAATAAGGTTCAGGAGGGAAGTGTTTTTAAGAAGAAGCTTAATGATAGAACAAGGGGGCACAACCTGAAGCTAGTCGGGGGGAAGATCAGGAGCAATGTTAGAAAATATTATTTTACAGAAAGAGTAGTAGATGCTTGGAACAAACTTCCAGCAGAGGTAGTTGAAAAATCAACAGTCACTGAATTTAAACATGCCTGGGATAAGCACACATCTATCCTAAGATAAAGAGTACATACAGTATACACATAAGGGCAGACTAGATGGACCGTATGGTCTCCTTCTGCCGTCAACCTTCTAGGTTTCTATGTTTCTATGACTATTGCTGATTGCAGTAACCGTATTTAATACCGGAAATTCTAAACCGAGACCCCAGTCAGAGTATGTGCTCTGAGAGGTAAATATACTGATTAAGTGCGCTCCTTCACTTTAAGTCGCGTTTTTCGGTACAAACTGACTGACACTATAATTGGAGATCCTCTCGATGGAGAAAAATATCCTACAAAATGATTTACAAGAGATCCTCCAAGCTCTCAGCTGAATCCACTCATGGAGTGCGGAAATATCTCTTCAGCCGCCGCTGTAATATATTCAGTGCCGCTAGTGAAGCCATCCGAGAATTGATTATCTTCAATAGAACGCCACAATCTATAACAATAACTGCAGGTAAACTATGGGGCCATTTGCAAGGCTAATCGCACCATCCCTCATCCAGCAACATACACGCTGCTAACGCTCATGTTTCCATGGCTCATCTGAGGTAAATTATTATCTGGAATATCCAGAGCTTCAAAATCCAAAGTGGAACCCAGGTTCAATCCCCCAGGGACCACATAAAGGAGCACAACCAATAGAAAATCCATGAAAAATTTATTGGAACAATCATAAAAGACACACATTTAAAACCAACAATTATAACATATTAAAGCATAACCCGTCCAGATTATTAAAACATAATCTGTCCTCAACAATCACCCGTGTGGTATAAGGCTGCTGCTCTAATTCAGGCTTCTGCTATCCTAGCCCGAGATGTGTATATCAACACCTAACCCCCCTTGTGCCGGCACAAGAACTACCCTATTAAATAAACCCAAGTGCATAGAAAAAATATATTTTTACCACAACCAATACCTAAAAACCTCAAAAAATCATTCAACATACCATAAATAGAATCAAGAAAATCTACATTGTGCAGAATATAATGATTTATGTATTACATTAAATATTAGATATACCGTATTTTTCGCCCTATAAGACGCACTTATTTTTCCCCAAAATTGGGGGAAAAATGTCCGTGCGCCTTATCGGGCGAATGTAAAAAAAAAATGTAAAAAACTCACCCGTTCCCGGCGCTCCCGCGTTGTCTGCCACACTGCGAGAGGCCAGAGGAGCGGCGGGGGCTCTGTCCCGGTCCCGCCGCTGCGATCGCTTTCTTTTCAGGCAGCGATGACAGCGGCGGGGCCAGAGACAGAGCCCCTGCCGCTCCTCCATCTGCTGCCTCTTCCGGGCTCAGAGCACACGCAAGCACGAAGGTCTGGGCAGCGGGTGGGCGTGGCCTGCACAGGTGCAGGGCACGCCCACCCGCTGCCTGGACCTTCGTGCTCGCATGTGCCCAGGAACAGTAGATGGAGGAGCGGCAGGGGCTCTGTCTCTGGCCTCGCCGCTGTCATCGCTGCCTGAAAAGACAGCGATTGCAGCGGCGGGGCCGGGACAGAGCCAGCTCGTGAATGGGGGGCGTGGCCTGCGCAGGCCACGCCCACCCCATTCACAGAGCCGGCCGCTCAGCGCAGCGATGTCAGCGGACAGGTGAGTTTAACTTTTTTTTTTTATATACATGGCGCCTGCCTATACTAATGGGGGGAGGGAATGGGGGGAAAGGGGCCACACAGCCTATTCTAATAGGGGGAGAGGGGCCACACAGCCTATTCTAATGGGGGGAGAGGGGCCACACAGCCTATTCTAATGGGGGGAGAGGGGCCACACAGCCTATACTAATGGGGGGAGGGGGATGCCACACAGCCTATGGGAATGGGGAGAGGGGGGATGACACACAGCCAATGGGAATGGGGGGAGAGGTGGATGCCACACAGCCTATACTAATGGGGGGAGGGGGATGCCACACAGCCTATACTAATGGGGGGAGGGGGATGCCACACAGCCTATGGGAATGAGGAGAGAGGGATGCCACACAGCCTATGGGAATGGGGGGAGGGGGATGCCACACAGCCTATGGGAATGGGGAAAGGGGGATGCCACACGGCCTATGGGAATGGGGGTAGGGGGATGCCACACGGCCTATGGGAATGGGGAGAGGGGGATGCCGCACAGCCTTTGGGAATGGGGAGAGGGGGATGCCACACAGCCTATGGGAATAGGGAGAGGGGGATGCCACACAGCCTATGGGAATGGGGAGAGGGGGATGCCACAAAGCCTATGGGAATGGAGGGAGGGGGATGCCACACAGCCTATGGGAATGGGGAGAGGGGGATGCCACACAGCCTATGGGAATGGGGAGAGAGGTATGCCACACAGCCTATACGAATGGGGGAGGGGGATGTCACACAGCCTATACTAATGGGGGGAGGGGGATGCCTCACAGCCTATGCTAATGGGGGGAGGGGGATGCCACACAGCCTATGCTAATGGGGGGAGGGGGATGCCACACTGCCTATGGGAATGGGGAGAGAGGGATGCCACACAGCCTATACTAATGGGGGGAGAGGGGGATGCCACACAGCCAATGGGTATATGGGGAATGGGAGGGGGGGATGCCACACTGGGTATACGGGGAATGGGATGGGGGCATGCTACACTGTCTATGGAATGGGGGCATCCCACATGGCCTATGGGAATGGGATAGGGGAATGCCACACTGTCTGTAATGGTGCGTTTTTGGTTTAAAATATTTTTTTTCTTATTTTCTTTCCCCAAATCCTAGGTGCGTCTTATGGGCAGGTGCGCCTTATAGGGCGAAAAATACGGTAATCAAAATGCATTGACCCAAAAAAATCATCCAAATGCTAATACACCCAAAAGTAACCATCCAAGTAAAATGTAAATGACACAAGAGAAAGCGAGCTTACAACTAAAAATACAAGAGAGAGATATACTCAGAGCGTGCAGTCACCGGGGAGGACAGTCAGGGCAAACGGGGGTGCTCCACCTGCGCTTCGCGGTTCTTATCCAGAGCTTACTGTATAGAAGAGCTGTTACTTGTGTGTGCACATTTGTTTTTATATAGTAATATAGACATTGCCTACAAAACATATTTATGTTACTTTTTTAATGCCATAAAAATGTAAATTGAATGTTTCTTCTTTTCATACAATGATTAACAGAAATAGACATGGTCATACCAAGGTGATCAGTTTTTGGTTGAAAGGCCACCAGCAAATTAAAATGACTTACAAAGAAAGACAATTACCTGTGTAAGTCATAGCACACACTGGGCGATTCTATAAGTGCATTTATTCTTACTTGTGCCCCTGTTGTTACCAATCTCACGCTGCAGATGGTAAGACCCATTCCATTGGTAGGCACCTTCTGTCCATAGAGCTCTGTTATAAATGACTCTGTTTAGCAGAGCTTCAGTAACTGCAAGAATAATTGGGTAGAAGTATAATTGTGGCTGTGCAGATCAGGGTGTCCTCTATAAAAAGGGAAAAAGTTGCATTGCCCTGAGATGCCCTTAAACCAGACCAACACCCATTTTATTCTTTAATAAGCGTTGGTCCCACAGTCAGCTAATCAAAATAAGTTCTGGGGCATCCAGAATGCAGGAGCCCCCCTGCACATAACCCCCCCCCCCCCCCCAGAATGCCCGTAATCCTCATCTTCACTATAAACCAGCACCGGGAATTGAGTCCCGTGAATGGCCGCCGGGCGATTACATGGGCCATGGTCACGTCCTAAGCCACCGGAAGGACCTGACACCGTGACCACCCACCAGCCAATTGTGGGACTCCCGGCGCTGGCTCTTAGTGAAGGTGAGGATTATGGGTGTTCTGGGAGGTCATGTGCGGGGGGGGGGGGACTCCAGCATTCTGGATGCCCCCTGAGCTTGTTTTGATCAGCTGTCTGCAGGACCAACACCCGTTAAAGAAAAAATGGGCGTTGGTCCGGTTTAAAGTGGACCAACACCCAGGATTTTCGCTATCCTGGGTGTTGGTCCACTTCCGCGGGGCACCCCGATTCACAAACGGCCGGCGCGGGTGCGCGCCCTGCTAGAGGGACGCGCGAGAGGCGGCGGCGGCGGCGGCCCGCGCATGCGCCATTGGAACGGGGAGAAGGTAAGGTTTGTGGGCGTCCGAGGGGTTTTCACACAGCGGCGCATCCCGATTTCGGATGCCTCGTGGGGAGGGAGCTGATCGGCCCGGGAATTTTATAGATTTCCGGGCCGATCAGCGGTGGGTGTTGGTCCACTTTAAATTGGAGATATAGTCAAAAATGACTTATGTTTACTTTCAATTCCATTTGAGGCATCCGCCTCTAAAGCTTTAGTCAGTCAGTAGCTAAATGGCCAATCGTGGGACTCCGTTCCCGATGCTGGCTTGTAGTGAAGGTGAGGATATTAGGCGTTCTTGGGGCTTATGTGCGGGGGGACTCCAGCATTCTGGATGCCCTCTGAGCTTGTTTTGATCAACTGTCTGCGGGACAAACACCTGTTAAAGAAAAAATGGGTGTTGGGCTACTTTAAATTGGAGATATAGTCAAAAATGAACCTATTTGAGGCAACCGCCTCTAAGGTTATAGTCAGTCAGCAGCTAAATGGCCCACCAGCCAATAGCGGGACACTGTTTCTGCCATTGGCTCATAGTGAAGGTGAGGATTACAGGTGTTCTGGGGGGTTATGTGCGGGGGAGACTCTGCCCCCCCAGGTTGTTTTGATTAGTTGACTGTAGTACCAATACCCATTAAAGAAAAAGCGTGTGTTTGTCTGGTTTAATTTGGAGATATAGAAGCTGATTCACTACTAACGCCACGTATTGCCAGAGATGCGTCTGTATAGCGGCGCTTAGAGAGATTGCTAGTAGACGCTGTAAGCGAGTATCGGGCGCTGTCACCTAGCGTTGCAGTCGCTGTAGTAACCAGGCCAGCATTGATGAATATGATGTACGTTGGGCACTCTAACAACAGTACAGCACTGCAGCAAGCAAGACGTAGCGCCAGGTCAGGCGCTCCACACCATATTCAACAAAAAACTACGCACACACAGCGTCAGCGCTCTAAAGCTGTGTGCTGTAGCATAGAGCGCCTGACGCTGTGTGATCAAAGTCTGTTTTTGAACACATATACACCTGTAACAAAGTGAAAACACTTGGAATGACATTGTTTTAACACTGTGACATTAACACTTTAGTGCCAGACCTGTAAATACAATTCTGCCTAAAAATATAAAAATTCCTGTTTATAGCCAGGAGAGGTCACACAATGATTTGAGTGGGAAAAAAACATTTTAATTGGCAAACACGCTTTTTAAACACAACCAAATTAATGCCCTTTGAAATGTATTGGAGAGCAACACTGAGCGAAAAGTAATACCTGGAGCTCTGGAAGCTAGAGCGCCGGTGCTATACGCTGAGCCGCCTGTAATGATGAATCGGACGCTACTTACGTTGCGCTGTTACAGTGGCTCACCAGATTCGCTTTTTTAAATGTGGCTTTGCATACAGCGCCCAGCGTTCACCAGACGTGCCTGCCGCTACGAGGCACTACCTGGCGCTATCCTTTCTTAAATAGTCAAAAATTCCTTTCAACCCCATTTGAGGCATCTAAAGTTATAGTCATTCAGCAGCTAAATAAAAAAGAACAAAAGGGTACTTTTATCCCGGCCAGCTGATCGGTGCCAGTCCAGCAATCTGTAACTCATCTGATCACTGGATCTAAGCCTTTGCCACAGCCACCACATCCTGTGTCACCCCAGGGTCTGATTGCAATGAATGGAGAGGGCGTGGCAGCACTCCAACAAACCCAACCCCATGTAATGGCCCAGGACAGCGGGGATACAGTAGCTGTTATTGATCGGCACACTAACACCGATCAGCTGCTCCGGACAACAGGTAAGTACCCTTTCCTATTTTTATAAAATTTTATTAATTCCACTTTCAATGCCATTTTTTAAAGTTTCCATTATTGTGTGCCAAAATGATGTGCTGAGCCTGATCTGTTATTTTGTTTCTTTTCTATTTGTTTGCAACTCTGTTATGTAAGAAAACAGTTTTCCCCAGCAACAATAGGTTTAACTTAGCAATGTACATCAACTAGTGCATTTGATGTACAGATCAAAGACTTCCTCACTCTGGCTTGCTAATCAAGGCTAAGGCAGAGATGACAGGCTTCTTCAGGTAGGAGGGAACACAATCATGTCTTCCAGTTGCTAAAGTGTTACTGGCAGCGTTCAAACCTGAACAGGTAATGATCACTGCTTAGACAAAGCTGCTGATTAGCTCACCTGTTACATAGGAATAATTCTGGGACTTGTAGTCAGTAGTTTTTACTTAAGGTAGCTCCCTCATTCATTCTTACAATAATGTCTGCTCGGCAGAGGACTAGCTGAACATCAGGATACGGTGCACATTGGGCTTCCAAGAAGAGACTCCATTGGATCCTGTCCTTTGCTCAGAGGAGTAGCTAGGCTTTCTGGCACCCAGGGCAAAGATTCGAAAGGGCACCCCACCTGTTCTCAGGCCCCCCTGATCTGCTGCACCAAGAGCAAGTGACCCCTGCACCCCCCTAACCTGTCTGTGGAGGCACCTGTCTGTGAAGGCACCTGTCTGTGAAGGCACCTGTCTGTGGAGGCACCTGTCTGTGGAGGCACCTGTCTGTGGAGGCACCAGTCTGTGGAGGCACCTGTCTGTGAAGGCACCTGTCTGTGGAGGCACCTGTCTGTGGAGGCACCAGTCTGTGGAGGCACCAGTCTGTGGAGGCACCTGTCTGTGAAGGCACCTGTATGTGAAGGCACCTGTTTGTGAAGGCACCTGTCTGTGGAGGCACCTGTCTGTGGAGGCACCTGTCTGTGGAGGCACCTGTCTGTGAAGGCACCTGTCTGTGGAGGCACCTGTCTGTGGGAAGGCACCTGTCTGTGGGAAGGCACCTGTCTGTGGGAAGGCACCTGTCTGTGGGAAGGCACCTGGAGGCACCTGTCTGTGGAGGCACCTGTCTGTGAAGGCACCTGTCTGTGGAGGCACCTGTCTGTGGAGGCACCTGTCTGTGGAGGCACCTGTCTGTGGAGGCAACTGTCTGTGGAGGCAACTGTCTGTGAAGGCACCTGTCTGTGGAGGCACCTGTCTGTGGAGGCACTTGTCTGTGAAGGCACCTGTCTGTGGAGGCAACTGTCTGTGGAGGAACCTGTCTGTGGAGGCATCTGTCTGTGAAGGCACCTGTCTGTGCAGGCACCTTTTTATGAAGGTTTTGTTAATTACGAGTAACTTCCCTGGTATTCCACATATCTCTGCGATACAATAAAACTTAAAACAGGCCTCAACTGAATAAAAGCTCCTCTTGCTTTATTGATTCTGCTTTTTTCACCGCCATAGTAATTATCCAGCCAAGGTAACTGAAGGAAGGGTCTTCTTCTATAGCTTGTTTTAAAGTGTCTATCTGTCTTGGTTTTTATCCTCATCTCCTTTGTTTTCCTTCCATTTATCTTCAATCTCATATCAGCAGCTTCCACTTTCAATTCCATTCCACTTAATAATTACACAACCCCCCCCCCCCCCTCCATCAGACCCTGCTTACCTTCTGGATGTTGCCACCTAATGTGGCTACTTCAGACCCCGATTCTCCCCTTGCCACTGGCCGTCGCTATATGACAGTACGGCTTTAGCCATGCTCTTCAAAATCCCCCACTGCTCAGCAAAGTCTCGCAGCTTTTCAGCGCCTCCCCTTGCAACCCATTCATCAGCATTTGCACAGGTGCGGGATAGGGGGCCCGTCAGGAGGATGCCCAGAATCCGAGGGACCCAAAAGATGGATGCCCTGGCGAGGTGAGTACAGATTGCTCAAATGTTAAACCGTAGGGGGGGGCAGTCTGGAGAGGCTTGGGGGAGGTTTTATTCTCCCATGATGTTCCCCTTGATTAAGCATTGCTGCACTGCACATGCCACACTGCCCCTTCTTATCAGGCAAACAAAAAACTATATTTACTAATTTGCACAGACCGGCATAGTCAGGTGCAGCAAAGCTCACTCATACCACTAGTTAAAAAAACAAAAAAAAACAATAGTTGTTTACATGCATAAAACAACATTTCTGTGTATATATACGTGTGTGAATACAAAACATAAAATAAAGAAAAAATACAGAAATACAGGACTATTTTTTGTTTTGTTTTAAATAGTGAGGAATAATGTATTTTGAAATAATTATCAGTCTTAGATTCTAATTGCTCAATGTGTCAGAACTTATTTTCCAAAAAAAGTCCCCAACGTGGAAAACATCTAAATGAAATAAACAGAGCAGCGCATGAAGTTTGGATTGCTAAGAAAGCTTTTTCATCTATTTCAGCTTATAAGCATTTTGAAAGTGCAGAAATCCACTTAAACCAGACCAACGCCCCTTTTTTCTTTAACAGGTGTTGTTCCCGCAGACAGCAAATAAGAACAAGCTTGTGGGGGTATCCAGAATGCTGGAGCCCACCGAACATAGCCCCCCCAACCTTCATCTCCAGTCAGTGCCAAAAGGAGTTCTGTGATTGGCCACTGGGCAGTCACTCGCGTCCTTGGCACCAGCCACCAGTATGTTTAATCCTTGTACAGATTGTAAAGATTTTTTAAAAACTAATATTATTAGAAGAAAATATAGTTTTCTATGTAAGGTCTAATAAAAAGATCTGCGTGCTGTAAAAAAGATGTTATAACTTATACCGGAAACAACACCCATTTTTTAAAAAAATGGGTGCTGTTCTAAGTCCAGGGGGCATCCGAATTGCTGATTTCCCCACACTTATTACCGGCACAAAACAGGAGATCTCCTTCCTTATTCCTCAGACCCCCAGAGAAATCCAGCACTCTGATTGGCCGGCACTGTCACAGCCATGTTACTTCTCCAGCCAATCAGAGCGAGGAGTAAGGTAAGAGATCTCCCTTTCTGCACTGATTACGTGAGTGAAGACATCCACACTTGGGATGCTCCCCTGTGCTCGGAACAACACCCAATTTTTTAAAATGGCGGTGTTCAGGTTTCGGAGTAATTTAGGTTTAAAGACAACCCCAAAAATTAAGATCTGATAATATGCTTCATAACCTTCTCAAAAAGTAGGCGAGACCTCCAACCTGCATTTAGAACTCAGCACAGAGTAGGCGTGAAGGGCATGGTCCCAACACAGAAGTGCAGGTGATTGGAGTTGGGATGCGATCCAGCTAATCGCCGGAGAAGGACCAATCAGTTACAGGGGACAAAAGATTGAGTGGCCAATCCCTTTAATAGTATTTTGTCTGCTGTGCCGGGCTATGTCAACCTATGCTGGATTATTTATACAAAGTGAGCACGACAAGTTTCCAGCCTGCTTCAGAAAATATCTAGGGCTGAGAAACAAAACATCAAAGTACAATGGTTCTCAAGAAAATTGCCTGACCCTTTAAAGCAGACCAACAATCAAAAATTGATAAAATCATACCAACACAACAAACAGTGCTCATATTCATCTCCAGGGCAATTTAGATTGCTGCACATAAAAAAATAATTTACGCTTTTCTAACACCTGCTGGGATACATTTTAAAAACAAGATGGCAGATCATGGGCTTGCAGGCCTCCTGCAAACAGGAAGTCATGCTGGGCTTCCTTTTACTGTTCATTTTAGTTATGTCAGTTGGGAGAGAAAGCTCCAAAATGGCTGCGACCTTTCTTTTTCCAGCTGTGCCAGGCTGTTGGTCCGGTTTAAGTTATATCCAATTTCAGAATGTGCACCCCCCTGCCTAGTTGGGTTATTTTCATTTAGAGATCTACAAAGTTGTTTTCTTTGCGCTTTCTTGGAGATATGTAAATGCATTTGCTCGCTCTTCCACTGTTTTAGTTTAGACAGCAGATAAAAACCAACAGGCTGAGCCGCTTTGCCTATTAACCTTTCTGTCTGAGGGCAGCACGTACTTTCTCCCAGGCGTTTCCACTGTACAAGTCTTCATCACAACTGGAGAACAGTATTTCAAGCTCATCAGAAAGCCCAGTGTCAATGAGTTTTCCAGCTCACAGCTTCTTGTATTCTACAGAGTTCTAATGATGCGCGTTATTCCTTAAGGTTCTTTTAAATTCAGGGGAATAATAGAAACATAGAAACATAGAAGGTTGACGGCAGAAGGAGACCATACAGTCCATCTAGTCTGCCCTTATGTGTATACTGTATGTACACTTTATCTTAGGATAGATGTGTGCTTATCCCAGGCATGTTTAAATTCAGTGACTGTTGATTTTTCAACTACTTCTGCTGGAAGTTTGTTCCAAGCATCTACTACTCTTTCTGTAAAATAATATTTTCTAACATTGCTCCTGATCTTCCCCCCGACTAGCTTCAGGTTGTGCCCCCTTGTTCTATCATTAAGCTTCTTCTTAAAAACACTTCCCTCCTGAACCTTATTCAATCCTTTCACATATTTAAAGGTCTCAATCATGTCCCCCCTCTCCCTTCTTTCCTGCAGGCTGTACAAATTAAGTCTCTCCTGATAAGTTTTAAGTTTAAGCCCTTTCCACCATTTTCGTTGCCCGCCTTTGGACACGTTCTATTGGAATAATGTCTTTTTGCAGGTAAGGTCTCCAGAACTGCACACAGTATTCTAGCTGTGGCCTCACCAGGGCTCTATACAGCGGCATCACAACCTCCCTCTTCCTACTGGTGATGCCTCGAGCTATGCAGCCGAGCATCCTGCTTGCTTTTCCCACTGCCTGGCTACACTGTCCACTCATCTTGCAGCTATCAGTAATCAGTACCCCTAAATCTCTCTCCTCCGAGGTCCTGGCTAACACAGTACTGCCCATACGGTACTCAGAGCAGGGATTCCTTCTACCCAATTGCATGATTTTACATTTAGAGACATTAACCTCTAGTTTCCACAGTTGTGACCATCTATCCAGTAAAGCTAAATCATTTTCCATGTTGCAGACACCTCCCGGAATATCCACCCTATTACTAACCTTTGTATCATCAGCAAACAGACAAACTTCTCCTATGTCACTTACAAATATATTAAAAAGAATGGGGCCCAGGACAGAGCCTTGCGGCACACCACTTGTAACTCGCCTTTGTTCAGATTGCACACCATTTACAACAACGCTCTGATACCGATCCCTCAGCCAACTGGAAATCCACTGAACTATCCAGGGATTGAGTCCTACCTTCAATAACTTATCTATGAGCTCCTTATGTGGTACAGTGTCAAAGGCTTTGCTAAAATCCAGATAGGTGATATCCACAGCACCACCTTCATCTAACACTTTCTGAGAAGTAATAATAATAATAATAATAAAAAATAATAAGTAATAATAATAATCTGAGAAGGTTTGGATTGGAGACAGCATTATATTAGAGACATTAAACTGGACCTTCAGCATCATTTATTGAAAAGCCCAAACCCCTAATAAACTATTCCCCAGCATTTAAAATTTTCTTTTTAGTTACTTTTTCAAGTTAGTTACTTATTTTTTGTTTCCCCCGCTGGGCTGCAACTTTGTTTAGGATATGGGCGCCGCCATCTTGCTACAGAAGCATCATATATTGAGGAGAGAAGAGGGAGCAAAACTGCAGGGGGGTTATAGCTGTGCTTTGCTCAGACAGAGCAGAGCTGGGGTCAGGAAAAAGACAGAAATCCCAGAATGCAAAGTGGCAGGCAGCCTGAGACTCCATGGGCCGCCATCTTGGATGTTGAAAGGCAATAGGTGCAGGTAAGATGATTTTTAATGTAGGCAATCTGTATGTACAGGGTGGGGGAAACATATAAGATAGACTCTTATTCAGGGTGGGCTCTAATGTATAGTGTGTGTTAATGTATGTCTTAGATCTCCAGTGGCAACCCGTATCAATGGATCAAAAAATTACATTCTATTTTAATCAGACCAAAACTCATCTTTTTGACTAATATTGCACACATTACTTAACCCACCTTAGCACATTAAAGCTGATGAAATGATTGCCTGAGGAATTAGTCATTCAAGAACCACTCTGATGCTGGATACCCAGAAGCCAAGCATACAAGGCTCAGGTCTTGACTTTTATGCTTTGCTGCTAAATTCATAATCCTCAATCCACCCCTCCCCCCCTTTGGTTCACCTTTAGACATGTCAACATTTAGCCACCAGGAGACTAGTGATGAACCTGAAGCAGGGGCTAATTATTTCAGACGCCCTCTGGTTAGAGACCACTTGGAGCCCTTTACCAGTCCACAGTTACATTAAAAAATAACTCACCTTTTGGTGTCTTCCTCCTCCTTTCCCTGGCAGGCGGCATCCTCTGATCTGCTAATGCCGGGTGCCATTATTGCAGCCACCCAGCCAACATCTATAAAGTGAAGTGAAGTGAAATATGTCTAAATGAGATTTCCAAATCATTGTATTCTTGTTTTCTTTACATTTTAGACAATGTCCCTACGTTTTGGGGATTAACATGCCTGTGGGTTGATGATTACAGAGATGCTGGGAGAGGCCGACAAGTCTGTCCATCTTAGGTTGAAGAGGTACTTCCAAGGTGAAGGTGAGCTGAGCTGCTCCAAAATGCATGGATTCATTTATTAAAAACCAAATAGAATTACTATTGCAGCAGATAGATGTGAGGCTGTTACAGAAATAAATGAGCAGCAGGGGCATAACTATAGGGAGTGCAGGGAGTGCAGTCAGGGCCCAAAAAGTCAAGAGGGGCCCTGCCTTATTTATCAGCTTTGTGCTCACTTGACATCATTTAGAGAAAGCACCAATGGTGGCCAGGGCCACAGAAAAATGGCTGCCATTTCCCATAAGTGAGCTGCCAGCTGACACTAGGAGTGTACTCACTCATGGATAGCAGTGCCAAATTTTCTGTGGCCCTGGCCGGGGACCATTTGCAGCACCGCTGACAGGAAGCGGATCACAGCCCTCAAGTAAGTTTTTACAACAGCGCATTTCCAGCTGCACACTCGGGTCCCCAGTAATTTCATTTGGGGATCAGGTTTCAGTCGAACTTTCCAGAGCCAAACTTCGGGGGATTCGCTCATCCCTACTGATAGGGTCTTAAATACTATCAGAGAGTCCCTTATACAGTTGCATCCAATTGAGTCAAAAGACAAAAATAAGGTTTACTATATGAGCTTTAAAGGAGCACTATTACGAAAAAATGGCCCAATGATAAAAATCCATATAAATATGCTGGATGGCAGGAGGATGGGTCACTTGTACACCCGACATCAAGAAATATCCAGCCAGGCTTGTTTTCTTTCCTTTAATGGAAGGAAAAGGACATCTGGGGTGACAGGGTCCAGGGCCCCATCACATTTAGGCCCTTATTTATGAAGGGATAGCGACAGGTAGCGACTGGTGAGCGGCTGGTAATGACGGGCCCCGCCACGAGAACGCCGGCTCCCCACCACAATCACACATTTATCAAGCCAATCCTGCTTAGCGACTGAGATAGCGCCATATAGCCACTCATTCATCATTATTCCAGCCTCAGCCCACAGTGCCAGCGTCCGACCTTGAACAGCGACAGGTATGACCTCTCGCTACCTGGCGCTCTCCAATGCATTTCAATGGAACAATCTTTAAATATTCATAATTAATTGTTATTAATGTTTTTTTTTTTTTTTTTTTTTTAAATGTGAAAAATTCTGTGACCACTTCTGCCATGTTAGATAATTTTTTTAAGGTAAAAAAAAAAAAAAAAAATTGTGCAGAATTGATATTACAGGTCTGATATTATTGTATTCATATTACTAAATTCTTTCAAAAATTTTTTTTTTTTTGTTTCCAAAAATATGGTGGTTTGGGGGTTAAAAAACTACTTTTAACGCATCGCCGGCAGCACTCTGGGGTTTAAACATGCATTTCACAGCGTGAGAATTTTTTGAGCGTGATTTTTTGATGAATGTGGTGGGAGCCGGTCGCTCTGACCAGTCGCTATCATGCGCTCCCATACATCGCGGAACCTGTCAAATAGCGACTCGTCACCCCGTATTCAACATTACTGCACACCGACTCAGTCGATATCAACAACCGAACAATGGCCAAGCACAGCGACTGCTAGCGGGCGCTGTGAAAATACTGCTACAGTCGCTCAACTGTCGCTACATGTCGCTATTAATAAATCGGCCTCCCAGTTACGCCACTGATGGGCAGGGATATATTTGTGTTACAATTGCATTGGAATACTATATTATATCATAGAGCTAAAACATAGGTGTGAATGTAGCCAACACAATTATTGATTTCAGGTATGTTCTGTTTTCAGTGGGTGAGAGCAGAGACATTTTTAATACCAATCTGAGGTTTTTCCAGGAGTTGGCCTGTGTGTTTTGCAGAACCTTAAACAAGGAAACCTACACTCATTAAAATGCCTGTTTCACCAGAAGTTGTGTGATTCAGACCAGAGTGTACCATCCTCTTCATTCTTTCCACTGTTATCAGTTTTATCTAAAACATTTTCGAAAAAGGAAACTCGTGTTGTTTGATTTTATCTCGGCCTTGCATTGTATGATGGGCAAAAATGCTGCTTTTACATCAACGATCACAGCATAAGGTCTTTAAAGGGAAGGCTCTGCCGTTATAATTAAGGGAAATGTACCTATTTTACAATGTTGATTGATTGTTAACTGAGAAAAAAGGGCAGATAATGCAAAGGCTGATAAAAATTAATTCAACCGCGCCATGTCTCCAGTTTGCCACCAATATGCCAGGGAGATAGGGACAACTAGATGAAACCTTCCCCTCCAAGCCTATCTATTATATAGTGCTGAACAGTGTGGGACTGGCCCCAGAGGATCCTCTATTGGGTCCTAAACCAGGCCCACTATGGGGTTGATTTAGAGCCAGGTTAGAAAACTCACTTCTTTTCAGAAGACTTCAATTTACATACGGTTGTTGAATTAGCCCCAAGGTAGACAATGACAGTGAATGGCAGTTTTCTGTCCTAAAAAATGAGCACGTTTTCTCACCTGGCTCTGAATCGACCCCAATCAGAGCAGTACAGGAGGAATAAACCATGTTTACCTGATGTGTTCTGTGAGTATATTATTTATTCACTACGTTACTTTTTTAACCTAATAAATATGAATCACAATTTCTGTTGTACAATTAGGTGAATAAGAGCTGATGGGTTGCTCCAAAAAATGTTTTCCTCTGGTGGGCCCCAAAAACTATTTCTTCTGCTGGACCTTAAGAATAATTTCCTTTGGTGGGCCCCAAGGATGATTTTCTCTGATAGGGCAACACAAAGGCTTTGTGCTTATAAGCCACAAAATAATTTCCACTGATGGGCAACAAGAATGATTCCCTCTGGTGGGGCCCAAGAGTTTTTTTCTCCTGATGGGCCTCAAGGATGATTTTGGCCCCAAGAAAAATGTTATATTACTTGATATTAAAGTAATATTTAATTGTCGGGCAGCCATGGCTGGACCCAACAATACAATATAGAGGGGATGGGCCTGTGAGCTGCAGGCTTTTCATGAATCGAAAGCAGACTGTAAGCTGCAGACTCACTCACTGTGACACAGCCAGATAAGTACATGTAGGCCGGGGGCAAGTTTAGGTACAGGCAGGGGCGGACTGACCATAGGGCATACCGGGACAAATCCCGGTAGGCCGCTGCTTCCCATCTGGCCGTCAGGACGCCACACCGAAGTCCCCGCGGCCCCTCGCCCATCTGCTTGACTCCGCGGCCCCTCGCCCACCTGCCTGTCCGCGCAGCCCCCCACTCGCCTCCTTTTCTTCCCGGCCTGACGCGGCCAGCGAGGTGTGTGGCCTGTGAGCAACTTCTTTTCCCCGCCGGGCGGGGACAGAGCTGCATCATCTTAGTTCCCCCACACGCTGTCCCCGACCAGGTGGGGAGAGAAGAAGCTGCTACTGCTCTGCGCATGCTCAGCAGACTAGCAGTGAGTCTCCGGCCCGGCGGGGTCGTGGGACACAGTAGAGTTCAGGAGGAAGCAAGGGGCCACTGCTGGAAAACTGATCATCGCTGTCTGGTAAGTACCATTTTCTTTTGTTTTTTATTTTAGCTGTGGCAGTGGCATCTCTGGGCTCTGGCATGGTGGGGGGTATGTGCTCTCATGGACCAATCACCTCCATGGCTGGCCAAATAGATGATTTGGGATGCCCTACTGTGTGGCCCCTTCCAGATCGTCCAGGAAACCCCTTACCTTTCCCTATTTCCCTTGCTTAAAGTAGACCAACACCCAGGAGGATCAACCGATCCAATCCCACCCTGCGGGGCATCCAAGATCGGGATGCCCCGCTGTGTGAATCCCCCAAGGACGTGAGCAAACCTTACCTGACTCCTGGTCCAACGGCTCATGCGCAGGCTGCGGCCGCATCTCGCGCTTCTCTCTAGCAGGGCGCATGCCCGTTTGTGAATGGCCGGCAAGGGCACGCTCCCTGTTAGAAGGAAGCGCGAGTTGCCGCCGCCAGCGTGCTCGGAGCCGCAGAGGTAAGACGTTGCATTGACGCGCATACCTCTGCGACTCCGAGCGCGCTGATTGGACGTGCGGGCGCGCATGCACCGTAGCAGCGGGGTCAGGTGAGTTGAATAGGGCGTTTTGGGGGGTTTCACGCAGCGGGGTCCCCCGAGGAAGTGGACCAAAACCCAGGATAATCAAAATCCTAGGTGTTGGTCCACTTTAATCCCTGCAGCTAAGCGCGCTCCTGCTCCAAGCCATTCACAAGGAAACCGGGGATGCAGCTGCTCCTGCTTCCTATACCAACACACAAGCCAAAACAACGGCCTAAAGCTCTGATTGGACAAATGCCGTGAGCACAGGAATGGCTGAAAGGTGAGTGGAGTAGGAGATCTGGGGGATTTTCACACAATTAGGCATCCTAAATCGGGATACCCCCGGGGAAAAGCTAATGACAAGGATAGGCAAAATCCTGGCAATTGGTCTACTTTAAATTGGACCAAAATCAGGATTTTGACTATCCTGGGTTTTGGTTCTTGCACCCCGATTGGGGATGCCCCACTGTGTGAAGCCCCCCAGGTCTCCAAAACTAACTCGCCTCTTTCCGGTTTTAAAGTTGCCCCGGCTGGTGCCAACGTAAGCAGTGTAATGCAACATCACTCGGTAGTGATAGCAACATTGTTGTTACAGGGCCGGCTAGAAGTGACACTGCCTGCATGTAATGTAACATACTTTATGGGGCCGGCCACAGTTCAGAAGGGCCGGTGTGACCAAAAAAGTCCAGGGCCGTTTTTGAATCCCAGTCCGCCCCTGGGTACAGCAGTGGCCATAGGGAGAGGTCTGGGTAGGCCACACAGATTTTAAGGGAAACTGGGCCAGAATTAACCCATCCCCAATCTCCTGAGGTCAGTAAGGGTTATTTATGTAACTGGCAGCCAGCAGTGGGGCTGATAGGGAGGAATACCACTTAGAGAATTAAAAATAGTTTTAATATGTTAAAAAAAGCACTAAAGTCATTTGCAGGAAATCAAGCGCAAATATCCTGATCGGTAGGATATAATTAAAGATGTGCAGTCTTAAATTAAGCCAGCTTTTCCGCCACTGGGTTTATTACGGTGCTTCTTAATTATATTCCCCCTCAGTGCACCTTCTCTTTGTGTGAAATGATCTGCGTCATACCCACATTTTATAGAAGCATTTGTTTTCGGCATCTTCATATCAAAGCCTCTTTGATTTCCAAAACCTGGCGATGTCAGTTAAAGTGGACCAACACCCACGGGTGATCGGCCCGGGAATCTATAAGATTCCCGGGCCGATCACCCCCCACCCCGCGGGACATCCGAGATCGGGATGTCCCGCGGGGTGTAACCCCCCCAAAACCCCCGAAAAACCCTACCTGATCTTCGGCGGCGGCCGGCCGCCGCCGCCTCCCTCGCGCCCCTGCAGGCGTGCGCGCGCCCGCGCCGGCCGTCTGCGAATGGCCGGCGCGGGCGCGCGCGCGCGTCAAAAGGGACGCGCGGGAGGCGGCGGCAGCCGCTTAGACGTCCTGGAATAGAGCTTGTACGTTGGCGCTGGGAGCGCGGAGAGGTGAGTTTTTCGGGGGGTTGGGGGGGTTTCACACAGCGGGGCACCCCGATCGGGGGTGCCCCATCGAAGTGGACCAAGACCCAGGATAGTCAAAATCCTGGGTGTTGGTCCACTTTAAATGGACGACATGTCAGAGACAGCATTAACCCATCGCTGTCAGATGCTTGGGCCTATTTAGAACCTCTGGTAACAGGAAAGAATTGTATATCTCTTCTCCTGTACCCAATAAACGTGTGATGATTGGAGGAAGGACAAATGCTGAATACTCCTAGCTCGATGTTGCTGATCTCGGATGTACCTGGGATCTGGGGCAGCGGGTCTGGGATCATGTCAGAAAAAGAGCACTGCCTGAGGAGCCAGTGCTGCACTGGATTGCGGGCCTGAGTTATTAAGCACTTCTGCCAGACAATGCCTCATCAGTGCAAATTAGAGTAGTGCAAAATATCATTTATATATTTTATATTTATATATTTTTTTTTACACTGGCACATGTTGCTGCACTGCAAGAAACATTTTCTACAACATTAGTGGTGCAGCAACATGCAATTTTGCACTACTCTAATTTGCACTGATATGGCATTGTCTAGCGGAAGTGCTTGATAAAACAAGCACGGGGAGGCCGATTCATTAATAGCGGCAGGTAGCGACAGTTGAGCGACTGTAGCGGCATTTTCAGAGCGCCCGCTAGTAGTCGTTGTGCTTGGCCGTTGTTCGGTAGTTGATAGCGACTCAGTCGGTTTGCCGTAATGTTGAATATTGGGTGAGGAGTCGCTATTTGACAGGTTCCGCGCTGTATGGGAGCGCATGATAGCGACTGGCCCTAGCGACTGGTTCCCACCATATTCATTAAAAAATCACGCTTAAAAAATTCTCGTGCTGTGAAATGCATGTTTAAACCCCAGAGCGCTGGAGGCGATGGGTTAAAAGTAGTTTTTTAACCCCCAAACCACCATATTTTTGGAAACAAAAAAAAAAAGTTTTTTAAATAATTTAGTAATATGAATACATTAATATTAGACCTGTAATATCAATTCTATACAATTTTTTTCCCTTAAAAAAATTATTTAAAATGGCAGAAGTGGTCACAGAATTTTTCACATTTAAAAAAAAAAAAAAAAAAAAATGAATAACAATTATTAATATTTAAAGATTGTTCCATTGAAATGCATTGAAGCGCGCCAGGTAGCGAGAGGTCATACCTGTCGCTGTTCAAGGTTGGACGCTGGCGCTGTGGGCTGAGGCTAGAATAATGATGAATGAGTCGCTATCTGGCGCTATCTCAGTCGCTAAGCAGGATTGGCTTGATAAATGTGTGATTGTGGTGGGGAGCCGGCGTTCTCGTGGCGGGGCCCGTCATTACCGGCCGCTCACCAGTCGCTACCTGTCGCTATTCCTTCATAAATAAGGGCCCAAGTCTCTTTGAAGCAGTGACCATTTATAATCCAGTAAGTTTTCCTCACATAGTCCATGTTAAGTGAAATTCAAGTTTAGATAGATCTAAAGATCTGTAGGTAGATAGCTCTATAAGATGGCTCATATGGGTACTATAAGCATTCAAACTTTGACAATGGTACTTAGGATTCGGCACCTAGAACATTTTCTGATCATAAAAGAGGGAAAAAAGTCAAGAAACACTTTACTGTGTCCACCCCCACAGCATCGGGGCTGCTTCTTCCCTCATCGCAAGTCAGGAACTGTACTTACCACTTTGTATTCCCGAGTTCCAATGATGGCAGATGACCACCGGTGACCAATGGCTCTGCCCAGAAAACCCAATTGCTCGAACGATTGTCTTGTGCCAATGTCATCACTTGCAGAGTTTAATGGCTACTGGTAAAGGGAATCTGCACAGATTAGCCACACTCTACTCAGCCAGGAAACTGTGCAGCTTCCCTGTTCCATGCTCCCTACATCCTGCTCACATTGCACTAGCAGTTTTCAAGTCTACCTGGCACAATGAAAATGCAGAGCGGGGATGCTGAGGAAAGGCCACTGCATGTGTCATTGGATTGCTGGTTCAAAGTGAGTATAGGTTGAACTGTAGGGTTTCAAATAGAGGGGGCATCCCAAATATGGCCTGTCCCTGGGAGGTAGGGTGCAAATGGGGGATTGAATTCTAGTATGGCTAATTAACTGCTTTCTGTGCCTTTGTTAAACCTGTCCCTCTTGACCATTGATGGACCACTCTTCATGTCCATGATAGATTTCCTTATCTGTTTTGGATTAAATTGTGTAACCCACATACACCCAGTTATATGGCAATGTGGCATGGAGCAGATCCTTCTGGGACCCTGAGGTTTCCTGTGGTGCATGTGTGGGGTAAAGACTCTTCCTAGGTAACACTAAGTACAAGCATGTTTCTTAAAAAGGTTTCACTTTTTTATTTTCAGTGTTACAGTTGTTCCAACAACTCAGTTCTAGAGGAAACCAGGCTTTAGGTTGAGCTCTAGTGATTTGATTTGCCACAGCACAGTCCCATGTCTGTACCTGGGTCTCGGGTCCCTGGGTCTCGGGTTCTAGCTACTTAAACCTCTGTAGTTTCTGATACCTCACACTGCATTTCTATTCATGACTAACTTGCAACATTTAGCATAGAATCCCACATGACCCTGCATGTGATAGGCCTCATAGACATGATTGGGCACGTTTGTTTATTACTTTACCTTACTTATCGCTGCAACTAGAAGTGATCCCAAAGCAGATTGTAGCTGCTCATGGTATCTAGGGCCTTGTAGAGAGCCATTACCTGTCTGCAGGGCCAAATTAAAGGAGCACTATCGCAAAATTTGTGGGAAAAAAAATAAATGTCTTTCTAATAAGAGACAAACATTTAAGTAAAAAAAGCCAAAAATTTGTAAAAAACTCTTGCACAATTTATATCACTAATAAAAATAATAGCTAAGTTGACTTGGCCTGCGCACATCCATTACTGTACCGGGGGGGGGGGGGTGAATCCAGTTTGTTGCTGCCTGATCCCTCCCTGTCCGATCATGTCCCCCTCCTGCATACTTGCTGCTCAGGAATCTTTATAGAAGGTATAGAACTGTTCATGCGATGCTCACTACAGACCCCAGGTGATTGGGGTTCTCCCCCCACAGAAGGAATGGTTCAGCCCAGGGTCCCAAAACGGGACCAGGTTTGCACATTTTTTTCCTTTTTTGTCTCAGGCTAAATTCACCTATATACTTGCCAAATGTAAATTAAATTGGTAAAACAGCTCCAGATTTCATGATAGTGATCCTTTAAAGGGATCATGTGGGGGTTGAGCTTTGGGTTTTCCACCACTTGGAGAACTCCATAGGGCTCGGACTGGCAACTACATTCTGGAAAGGCTTAACACAAAGCCAGCAGGGGAGCAGAGACAGCAAGCAGGAACTTGTGGAAGTCTCTTGTCCTCTTATATATTCAGAAGCTTACTTAAAAAATTAAAAAATTCGAAATGGGAGGTTTTCACCAGTCCTTCTGCTCAAGGATCTCCACCGCACTTAATCCGGCCCTGCCTGTCAAGCACACTATTTCAACCTATCAGACGTGCTTGACTCTCAGCTGTTGTTGATCTTGCCTTTATCTGATCATCAGCTCCTATGCTATTGCCTGGCTTTTGGGTTGTCCGCTTTACTGACCATTATTAATTAATGACCATTGATACATTTTTGAAGGAGCAACTAAAAGAGACACGTGTAGACTTCAAAAAACAATCAACATTGCAGTAAGAATAATTGGAGCACCCTTACCATCCCTGCAGGAACTGCACAGATTTAAAACAAAGTCAGGGGCAGAGAATTTTCTTTGGGACCCCTCCCATCCTGGACACACCCTATTCCAGTATTTACCATCTGGGCATTTGTATTAGCCAGTTGCACTACGTAAGAGCATCTGTATCTCTTGTATTCTCTGTATGCAGTGTAGTTTCTATCTCTTGTATTCAATCTCTATGTAAACTGTAATTATCAGTTGCACTGTGCATATGCCAAAAATAATTGTTCATTCTGATGTACTTGGCAAACCATTAATTAAATTGAATTGGTTAGAATTCTACAATTTGGCTTTGATGTTCAATAGAGCTTCTCCTGCTAAGAGACCTTGGTTATCCTGACTTATTGCTCCCTGCACTAAGCCCTATCTAGCTTTGGTAGGTACCAGTACACTGGCCTGTCTTTGCGGCCTTAGACACATGGTTGAGTGGGAGCTTAGTTATAGGTGAAGAATGTAGATATAGATATCAGAACAAGCACTGAAGTTTATCCAGGCCTTGTAGTTCCTGCTAAAATAATAAGTCAGTGATTCAATATATCTTCTGTTGAAGTCATAGCTATTACGTTTTCTATATATATAACTATTTCTATTAAATGAAAGAAATGGCAAGCTGCTCTGTGAATTAAGTAGTTAGTGTGGGAGGCCCCAAAATGGGCCCACCTATGAATCCCATCTAAGTATTAAGCAACAAACATGTCTAATTATTTGGAAAAAAGAGGCTTAGTTGCATATATCTGAAGATACATGTTGAAGCCACACAGCCCTGACAAGGCACTCTGCAATACAAGCAATTGTATACAAACTAAGGCCCCTAGTTTCTGTACAGGATTCATATATCTGCTGAATATTATATAGTGATGAGAAGGTTAAACAGGGCTGTCATTTGGTTCCCAGGCCCTGAATAATTTTGTATAAATATTAGTGATGGAGAAACTCCCACCCCCTTTACTCAGGCCCTTATTTAAGAAGGGATAGCGCCAGGTAGTGGCTGGTGAACGCCGGACACGGCACGCAATTACACATTTATCAAGCAGAATCTGTTTAGCGACTGGGATAACGCCATGTAGCGTCCGATTCATCATTATCCCAGCCTCAGCGAACAGCGCCGACGTTCAGCCTTGCACGGCGCCAGGTATGACCTCTCGCTACCTATCACTCTCCCATATATTTCAATGGACGAACCTTTTCTTCTATTTAAACGGGGTATTTGTTTGTTTTTTTTCAAAAAATCACAATTGTGACCTCTTCTGGCACTGAAAAAGCTGTTTTTTCACAATTTTTTCACTTTTTATATATTTCTTCAGAAATTACATTACAGGTCTGGCATTAAAGTGTTCATGTTACAATGTTGCTACAATGTAACTCCATATGTTTTTGCTTTGTTACCAGTTGATAGATGCTGAAAAACAGACTTTAAACACACCGCCTCCTGTGGTCTGGGCTTCAGATAAGCATTTTTCTGCACCAGAGTTTTGTGAGGCTTTATTTTTCTTGAATATGTTGTGAGTCGGTCGCTATGAGCAGTCGCTAGCATGCGCTCCCATACAGCGCTGTACTGGTCAAATAGCGACTCGTCACAATGTATTCAACATTACTGCACAGCGACTGAGTCGCTATAAACTAGCGACTCATGGCTGAGCACTGCGACTACTAGCGGGCGCTCTGAAAATGCGTGCTACAGACGTTCTTCTGTCGCTACCTGGCGTTAGTGGTGAATCAGCCTGCCTGTTTGAATTACCATGAGAACACACAGGAAGGGATTCAGTAAATATGGATCTCTCCCCTCGGAGTGTTCTAAAGGGAGGTTGGCAGCTTCCCAGGTGAGTATCTCTGAAATATTTGATTGCACTGCATGCCCCAATTTTGGGCACTCAAAAATAGGAGTAGGGACCCCACCAAAAGGGGCGCCTTAACATGTCGTGGTGGTTTAATGCATGTGATTGCAATTGTATGCAAACTAAGGCCCTTAGTTTCTGTACAGGATTCATATGCCTGTTTGCTGAATATTATATAGTGATGAGAGGGTTATACTGGGCTGTAAATTGGTTCCCAGGCCCTCAATAATATCGTATAAATATTAGTGATGGAGCAACTCCCACCCCCTTAACTCCCTTATTTCTATTAAATGAAAATTATAGTGACTATAGCTTTCATTACGGCGTTTATAAAAACTTGTAATAAATATATGTAGATCATGCAATATAATTTTATTAAATTGTGAGACGCCACTTGTCCTCCATGACTCATTGAAGCTGTGACAGACCGCCAAGAGGCTCTGCAGCATCTGTTTAATCGCCGTGCAAAGTCTCCAAGGTGGACAAGGAGTAAAAGTCCTTCCCAAGGTAGCTCGAATCATTAAAATCACATCAGCCAGAGGCGACAATGGCTTTTATCTGAATGTAAGGCCAGGCAATTTTATTTTAACTTTGATGGTCCTCTTAGAAAATTGGGAGGGGAGTTTAAGCTTTATCGTGCTTGACAGACTTGGTAGATTTTTTTTTTCCATGTGATGCTGTCGTCTGGTTCAGCTGAAGATCTCAGCAAGAATGTCGTCTTTATCTATGGCCCAAAAATGTCACCTGTGCTGTCAGATATATTGTGCTCTCCATCAGAATGAGTGGCGTGTTTTTTACCAGGCATTGGAATGCAAATGGGAATTTGTATTGAAAGGATAATTTAGAGTAGGAAAAATATTCAACTTGAAAATAATATGTAAATAGATTACACTCATATGTTTTCAGCAGCAGATCATGTGTCTTTCTCAGTTCTGGCTGAATGTGGCCTGATTGGTTTGGTGATGCCTAGAGTCAACGGTATTAAAAATGACCAGATGTCCCACTTTTGGCTGGACAGTCCTGTTTGAGGCATTTTTTTCCCACTGTCCCCCTAAATACTCTGGCGGCACTTACATGTCCCGCTTTGCTAACATTAGTGAGAAGATTGCCTCAACTAATCTAGGACAATTGTCAATTTACAACTGGGGCCTATTTGCTGAACAACAGTAGTGGAATATATGGATTGGATGAGTGCTAGGTCAATCATCCGCATCCTTTATGGACCAGAGATATTCAAGTTGTACTTTAAGAAAATGACTGGGGACATGGCTACACCTACTTACTTATAGGGGAGTAGCATAGAATGCTGGGGACCAAAATAACGCTATCAATCCACCCCCCAAACCACAACTATTACCCGGGAAGGTGTTAAGTTTAACTAATTGTCCGAAAAATGGTTAGTTTAGATATGAACAATCAACGTCAAATCAAGGGAGGCATGGGATCATGGGATAGGGATGTCATTTTGCCTCTTTACACCTGGAATATGCCGTCCAGTTCTGGGCACCTGTTAATAGAAAGGACGCTCTGACTATGGAAAGGGTGCAGAGGAGAGCAAACAAAATTAATAAGAGGAATGAAGGACCTAAGTTATGAAGAAAGATTACGAGAATTAAATCTGTTTAGTTTTGAGAGGAGACGACCAGGAAGGGACATGATTAACTTGTATAAATATATAAATGGGCAGTACAAAAAATATGGGGAAACACTGTTTCAGGTAAAATCCTCTCTAAAAACAAGGGGGCATTCCCTCCAACAGGAAAAAGAAATTCAATCAATGGAGGCGACAATCATTTTTTACCATAAGAACTATAAATATGTGCAATAGCCTCCCCCATAAGCTTGCTACAGCATCAAACGGTTACAGCTTAAAAAATGGATTAGATGCTTATTTAGTAGAAAATAACATTAACAGTTACAATTTGCTGTTATCAGTAAAAATAAAAAAATAAACAAAATGAAAAATAACTTCCCCTACCCCAACACCCTTGGTTGAACTTGATGAACATATATTTTTTCTCCAACTGTATTAACTATGTAACGTGCCATGCCTGTAATGTGTAGACTGGTGAAATAAGGCTGAATGTACGGTCCGACATGGCTGCCATTAGCTCAACGGCCCACAGATGCATGGGGGGACTTTTGTTGTGATTTTCAGTTTTTCATTGCCCAGGGCTAAAAAACTGGCTAGGTAAGCTAAACTAGAATAAGGTTCCAGAAGCAGCTGTGATGACAGCTAAGACAGCTGACCAGAACTATCTTCGAGACCCAGATCAACTAATTCCTTGTTTAAACCAGACCTTTACCATGGTTTATTGAAAAGCCCAAACCCTTAAAAAAACAATTCCCCAGCATCTAAAGTTAATATATTTTAAGTTTTTAGTCACTTACTTATTATTCTTTCTCCCACTGGGCTGCAACTCTTTTCAGGACTTTAGAATACAGGCGCCGCCATCTTGACTCAGAAGCATCACACTTACTGAGGAGAGGAGAGTGGGATAAAGTACAGGGGGGGGTGGGTTATAGCTGTGCTTTGCTCAGACAGAGCAGAGCTGGGGTCAGGAAAAGGTCAGCAATCCCAGAATGCAGGCGCCATCTTGGATGTTTAAAGGCTCATAACATGCAGTAGATGCAGGTAGGATGATTTTTAATGTGAGCAATCTGTATGAACAGGGCGTGGGAAACATATAAGATAGACTCTTATTCAGAGGGAAGGACCAATTTAATGTAAAATAGAAAAAATTATTGAATGCAGGCCCCAATTTTCCCCTTAATTTCTATCAATACTTCGCCCTGTACCTGGGCCACTATCCTTGAATGCAGGCCCCGAATTTCCCCTAAATTTCTATCAATACTTCGCCCTGTTCCTGGGCCACTATCCTTGAATGCAGGCCCCGAATTTCCCCTTAATTTCTATCAATACTTTGCTGTGTTCCTGGGCCACTATCCTTGAATGCAGGCCCCAAATTTCCCCTTAATTTCTATCAATACTTCACCCTGTTCCTGGGCCACTATCCTTGAATGCAGGCCCCGAATTTCCCCTAAATTTCTATCAATACTTCGCCCTGTTCCTGGGCCACTATCCTTGAATGCAGGCCCTGAATTTCCCCTTAATTTCTATCAATACTTTGCTCTGTTCCTGGGCCACTATCCTTGAATGCAGGCCCCAAATTTCCCCTTAATTTCTATCAATACTTTGCTCTGTTCCTGGGCCACTATCCTTGAATGCAGGCCCCAAATTTCCCCTTAATTTCTATCAATACTTCGCCCTTTTCCTGGGCCACTATCCTTGAATGCAGGCCCCCAAATATCCCCTTAATTTCTATCAATACTTTGCTCTGTTCCTGGGCCACTATCCTTGAATGCAGGCCCCGAATTTCCCCTTAATTTCTATCAATACTTTGCTCTGTTCCTGGGCCACTATCATTGGCGTAGTTTCTCTCCCCACTAGCTGTCATCTTCTCTGCAACTACTTATCTCCTTGCCATCTGTCATCCTTGCAGTAAGCACAGCTTCTTTACCTTTCAGCTGTCATCCTTGCAGTTATCGCTATTTTTCTCTCTTCATTGTCTCTGAAGATTCTCATCCATCCAGGCCATGGTATAGCTGTAGTAAAAAATCAAGGCAAGACAAGTTGCCTTGATTCATTACCATGAGGAAATCCATATTACGTGCACCTGGGTGATGTCCCAGCAACCAGAATCATGTAATATGTTTTCCTTAATACCGCTGTAGGGACCAACTAACTACAGGATCCCTTTACTACCATAAGTGCACGGAGTCCGGCCAGCCACCAGTTCTGGATAAAGATATGCCCCATCCGTATCTAAGGATCTATCTAAGGTTGGAAGCCAGACTGCAGTAGTGTATATAAGATGACCAAAAAGACAAGGACTGGAGGGTTCTGATCAGGGTTAAAAGAGTAGCTCAAATTTAAGTTATAAGTTTAATTGCAGTAAGCGCACACTATACAATATACAAGCAATGAACAGGTTAGTATACAGGTATGAAGAGCAGGTTACAGGTGAGAAAGTTAGAGAATGAGCAAAGTGATTAGTACTTCAGTGTTTTTAGGTGATATGCAGTGATACAGGAGGTGTGTGGTCTGCTGGATCCTGGTGCTTCCTTCCCATGTCAGAGGATCCCAGGTTGTAAAAGAAATTTCCCAATTTCCTCTCTCATATTTAAACCGGAGCTGGACACTCCTAATGCCCCCCCCCCCCCCCCCCCCCCGGGAGGAGTTTGTGCCTCCTCTTTTGGCTCACAGCATACCAACTGCAGAAAGTATTTTGGGGCATACGTTTTTTTAGGAATCTCCTAGAATGCTGTTCCTGCGGTTGAACGATTTGGTCAGATGCGCTTAGCTGTTGGCCCAAGATCTTCATAACATGGTCCCAGTACCAGCTTACCTGAGGGGGGCCTCCCAGGTTTTGAATATGTATTTCGCTTAGGATTAGGGTGAACAGTAACCCACAAATTCTCAGTACTGCACTGGTGCCGAACCAGTTGCAGACTCAATTCCAAGCCCCAGTTGAGAAATGTAGCAAAGATTACTTTTGACGCTGTGACGCCCTGGGATGAAGTGTTTACAGACCTCCTTAGAGCTGGTCTTCCTGTAAGAAGTGTCACCTAACAAGGTTAGCAATTCGCATGGCAATAAAGTCTTGTTATGAAAAGGGGACATTTGTTAAGAAGTTTTTTTTTATGAAAAAGGGCATGGGTGTGTCACACCTCCGCCTTTTAAAAGGGCACCAGGGGACAGACCTTCTCAGTGCTCACCCATGCACCCATTCGCTGCCTCCCCTTGCCTGGTTAACCTGTCCGTGTTCCCATGGACATGGCCCTTCCTGGTGCCCCAGGTAGTGAACCTTACCCATGCCCAGCTGACACGTTGCTGGCTTGATGGGTGGGCCTGCCTGGTAGATCTGCACGAGTACCCACATCAGGTACCACATCAAGGTGTTCCTCCCATGTGGTACTGAAGACAGCAATTCCATCCAGGTACTCATCCATTCCCTAAAGCAGCATGTTGACTATCTGCTGCAAAAATAGCAGGGGCATTCTTCATGATGTAGGGCATTACGGTGGATTTGTACAGCCCAAATGGGGTAATGAAGGTGGACACTCTCAGGCATTGGGGTCAAGGGAATCTGCCAGTAGCCCCAGCTCAGATCCATGATGGTCAGGTACTTGACCCTGGTCAAATGGTTGAGCAGATCATCAATGTGCAGCATGGGGTACACATCGGCTACTGTTATAGCTTTGAGCCCCCTCTAGTCCACGCAGAATCAAAGGGGTTGGTCCTTTTTGGGGACAAGTACCACGGGGAGGCCCACGCACTGTTGGACGCTTCTGGTATATTTTCTGATGGACCTCTAAGAAGACCCGATAGGCTGACCACTAAATCGGGGGGTGATCCTTGGTGTCCTCGTGGTGGATGGCCAGGTTTGCTGTTGAACAGCTCCCATAATGGGTGCAGGGCTGCCCACAGATGGGTTCATTGGTCCTCCAAGAGCTGATCTTCGCATCATCAATGGTCCCCCTTTCTCTAACCATGTCTCTAATCATGTCTAGGAGGGTTTCCACTTCCCCCACTTCTGGCAGGTTGCATATGGAGAGAGCACATGCTTCCTGCTGATGATGTGCCTTCATCATGTTCCCATGAAAGGCTTTCCAACTTTTTCAGATGGCGTCTAGGGCAACCAGGTACATGATGGCATTGAGCTGCTGGTGCACTTCTCAGGCAGGCTGAAGATTGTCCTGTGGTACAGGGACCAGTACCCATACCTTTTGGCCTACCTGGTAGATCTGCTGACAAGCATTCTGATCGCACCACTGCTTCTGATTGGCCTTCATCGTATTGGCGTGCACCAACCGCGACAAGGTCTGCATTTTGTGCTGGAAGTGCACAACATATTTGAAGACTAACACTCTGGGGGTGGCCAAGTCCATCTCCCAAGCCTCCCTCACCTGAGCCAGGGCCTCCCAAACATGTCGCCCATACAGGAGCTCAAAGGGAGAAATCCCAGTTGAGGCCTGTGGAACCTCCTGGTAAGCAAATGTCAGGTGAAGGAGATACCACTCCCAATCCTGCCCGTGAGAGTTGACCAACATCTTAGGGATTTGCTTCAGGGTGCCATTAAACCATTCGCAGAGGCCATTGATCTGCGAGTGAATAACGGCCGGTCACCAGATGTTGCCTCTGCTTACAGAGGAACTTCATCAACCATGACCGGTAGCTGTCATCTTCTCTCCATTTACTTATTTCCCTGCTCTCTGTCACCCTTGCAGCCAGCACAGCTTCTTTACCTTCCAGCTGCCACCCTTGCAGCTATCACTACTTTTCTCTCTCCATTGTCTCCAGCTTATTTTCTTACAGAGGAACGCCATCAACTGCGACCTAAACTGAATCCCACAATTGGTGAGCATTTCCTGGGGAAAGTCCACTTAGGAGAAGATCTCCAGCAAGGAAATGGCCACCATTTCTATTCCAGTATGCTGTTACCAACACATCTGCCAATTTACCTAGCTGGCCTGTCTTGACTTCAAGTTGTAATCCTTGCAGCAATTGGAGAGACACAGGAGAGACAAAGGAGACACGAGAGAGAGCAAGGCAGACAAAGGAGAGAGATATGGGGGGGGGGAGAGAGAGAGGGAGAGAGAGAGAGAGAGAGAGAGAGAGAGAGAGAGAAAAAAAGAGAGAGAGGACAGCTAGACAGAAGAAGAGACAACAAGAAACCTGAGAGAGACAGAAACAGGAGAGCGAGAGAACAAAGGCCAGAGACAGATACAAGGTACTGACATCTTAGATTCACTTTGTGGAACCTACAGCTCTGGCCTCCCCCTACAGCTCCCCCTCCCCCTAGAGCTCTGGTGATAGGTGCGGGGAGACTGACTGATAAGTTAGCCAATTAGTGACATGGTAACGAGAACCAGTGCCGGTCAGGTGAGTCCCATCTTTTTTTTTTTCTCCAAAATGAGCTCCGCACTGGACAGGGTAACATTGTTATAGGACTTCCGCTTTAATGCTGTGGATTATTGCTGTTTTTTAGGGTCCACTATGACTTTGTTATGGGGCCTGTGAAAGCTTCCGTTTCTCTCCCACCTGACTAGCTTCTGACTTTATGCTACTCTGCTAATGCTCCTCTCCACTCCATGTGACACCATCATTTTCCCACCACCAGTCATCCTTATCTCTGACAGCACCATTGCAGGGCTCTCATGCTTGCTGCAGTTTCCCACCAACCTTGCAGCCCCCTAACTGCCTTCGAACTCTCTGTCTTTGTCATCAAAGTTGCAACTTCTCTCTCTTCATCATCTGTCATCTTTGCCACTGCTTCTTTCATTGACATGCCTTGCTTCTACCTCATTGTGCTGAGCTGTCATCACTCATGTCCATTGCCTTGCTTTAATGCTTCTCACTGCAACACTCCTCTGGCATCAGCTGTCATCTTCACTGCTGCAGTGGTGCACTGTAAATGCACATTTGCATTAAAGTTACACAAATATTTATTCCTAACCAGGGGTAGACTGGCCATAGGGAGACCTGGGTCAATGCCCAGAGGGCCACACTGTTTTCAGGCCAGTTGGACTGCTGCTTTTTACACCCACATTCAGGGGCGGATTGGCCATAGGGAGACCCAGGACAATTACAGGTGGACCTCACTGCTTTGGGGCCAGTTGGGCTGCTGCTTCTAACACCCTCATTCAATCCCTGCCCCCTTAGTCTCTCTCCCAGCCACCTGTACCCAGCTCCACTGTACCCACAAGCCAAGGAACCCCCGGCCCCCTAATGCTATAGCCTCGGCATCATGGTTGGGGGAGGGGCCTTAGCAGGAATGTTTCAGGACAGTCATGGGCTGGAAAAATCCAGGGTTGATTTTTGTCCCCAGTCCGCCACTGTTCTTAACATTCACTAAGCTCTAGTGCTAACACATTAATAGACTGTGCTCTGATCAGAAAAAAATAAGATAATCTAGTGTAATGAATAGCTTTCATATATAAAGATGCCTGTAAGCAAGCATCAACTGATGGCAAATAGAAGTAATGTGGTTGATTATAATAAAAACATAATTTAAAGATGGAATGCTTGTTTTTTAATGTTATTGAATATATTAAAATGGTTAGTGAAGACTGGCAAACAATTTTATCTAAAGATAATAGTGATCTGTATAAGTGCATATAGTAGGAGTCCCCAACCTTTAGTTTGGGAGACATATGTGGCTTGAGAATCCCTTTTGTGTGGCTCACCAGTAGTCTGCTATATAGCAGAGGTCTAGCACACTGTTGAGGGTAGGGTGTAACATGTTGTCTAGGGCTGGGCACTGTTAGCACCAAGTCAAGCAGTTAGTGAAATGTGCTGGCTTACCTGTCTCTGCAGTTTCCAGTGCTGAACTCTGTTTACTAGCCTCCCAGCAGTGTCTAGGAGTGCCATTTGATTCTGCCATACTCCTCTTTGGGCTTGGGGGGGTTCACCTCATGCCGGGCAAGTCATTTATGGGGCAGGAAGGACAACATGAGAATTCAGATTGTTGTTTCCCGTTATATGGCTTCTATGATCTATTTATGCCGAAACATGGCTCCTGGCCATATTTCATGGTTAAACGTGGCTTTCATGACCGACTAATCTGCTCTTTATAATGCCTCGGCTGTAGACTATTTGACAGCAAAAAGAACACTGACTGCCGATGGGATTGTGTGGCTTAGGTACGTTGTATAGCAGCTTCCTGGTGCACACGTTAGGTTAAGATGATTAATGAGCTGCTCAGCAGTCTATCATCCAGATTTTCCGGGTTGGAGACCGAATGCCAAACTCAAACAAGGACTTCTGGCTGAAGTCTCTGTTCGGCTTTGGGAACCCAAACTCGCACAGTTCATTATAGACACGAACTCGCAAAGTTCAGTATGAACCCAAACTTGCAAAGTTCAGTATGAACCCAAACTTGCAAAGTTCAGTATGAACCCAAACTTGCAAAGTTCAGTATGAACCCAAACTTGCAAAGTTCAGTATGAACCCAAACTTGCAAAGCTCAGTATGAACCCAAACTCGCAAAGTTCAGTATGGGTTCGGTACAAACCCGAACTTTGCAGATTGGGTTCGCCCAACACTAATTAGGACTTTAGTTTTACACTATAACAGTCAGCAGTTTTCCTACAAGAAGATTACCAGAAGTTCCTTACATTGTGGCTGAGCACCAGGGATGCGCTAATAATTTCTTGGGCCCCATGCAAAGTTGTATCTGGGGGCCCATATCATAGGAATTTTCAAATAACAAAATACAATAATAAAGAGGAACAAATGATGGAGAGTAGCTACTTTATTTCTCATGCAACCTCAGCACTGACAGCATCACCAATATTACCCCGCTATTACATGCCAGACACTTCCAGTGTTCACTCAGCAGACTTCTAGGGGGGCACTGAGAGGTGGGGGGCCCATGCAAGTGCATGGGGTGCATAGTGGATGAGCGCCATTGAAGCCTGAAAGACAATTAATAAGAGTGATCAAACATTTTGGATCTAGTGTTTCACTCCCTCAGTTCTACCTTTATTTGCCTCCCTCTAAAATGAAACTATCAACACCATATATGACCCAATAATAAATACACAGAATGAGAATGTATCTCCCCCGGACCCAAAAATAAAGAGGCAGATAGCAAGCCAATCTCTCCTCTAGTCATGGAATACTGACGAAACCAATATCACATAACTCTCAGCATTTGCAAGGTATTTATTCTCCAGTAGATGGCTGTAAAAGAGAATGACAATATTCATTCTAATGTTGCTAATTACAATATTTTTTATGCTCTGATTGTTTTCCCTAATTAAATATTCTTTTTTTATACACTTTTATTGCTAATGTGTCTCAATAAGCCACTCTGTATCCCGTATTGAATGGTAGACACGAATGAACATAACATGGAATCCTGCTGCCTAGCTCCAGTCATCCCCTGATCTCGTCATTTTTTCAGCAGCATCCAGCATTGGTGGAAGTTACCACCCGCTGAAGGAATCCTGTTGCCCTGAGCCCATTTCCTGTACCCTTGACCTTAACACCTCCAATTCCATTATTTTGCACGTTTCCCTATTTTAGCCCTCTCTGAAGACATGGACTTACTTTGCAGGCTTCCTTCAGTAACCTTCACCCTGAAGGAATCCTGTTGCCCTTACCCCACATTTCTTGTGGGCAGAGTGTGTGGAGAGCCCACCACCACCAAGAAAACACAGAGCATTACCTTTCCCCCAGGCCACAAAATAATAATGAGAGTGCGATTGAGCAACCTCAAATCCTCAATGATTAGGCTGAGTGCACAGAAATCACCCCACCTAAACTCAGATTTAATAGACAGAGAGCACAGTTATGTCCATTGGGGAAAGCCTCTCAAAGCTCAGTGGGTCCTGGCACCTACCCAGGTTTGCAGTGCTGACTTTGGCCCTAGCTCTATGTTATCCACAAGGACTCCCAGATTTTACTTCATCAGTGATTTCCTCAATGTTACTCTCCATAGTATACTAATATAAAAAATGTGACACCATCACCCAATCAACAGTGAGCAAATCTCCAGAGTAAATTACGGTAACAAAAAAAAAAAAAACTTAGCAGACCCCCCATAACAAATTGCCCCATAGCAAGATATCACAAAAGAAAATGCTAAAAAAAACCATAGTAAGCACACAACAATAATACATGCCAATACTGTATATATCATATCGCCTAATAAATATATACTAGTACACACACACACACACACACACACACACACACACACACACACACACTGTACATACATAATTCATAGGGATCAGTGCAAAATACATAATAATGAAACATTATACAATTACATGACATAATTTCATTGAAATTGCAAAATCATGTAACATGTCACAATAAGGCAATTAACCCAATGCCATCACATGAAAAAAGTAAATAATCAAGGGTAAACAGAGATTCCCCATGTGTTCCAAGGACGGCACATCATCATTTTGGTTGGTGCTTATGTGTTTTATGAGTACAGACATCACCCCTACACAGACACTGTCTAGTATACACCATAAATGTTTAATTATCCTATTATTCATTCTGTCAGTGTGTCTCATGTGAACTTATATAAATAACGTCTCTGCACTGAAAAGTATGTATCAGCCTTGGGATTTATACATTTGGACCGACATCAGATCTCTTTAAAGAGGAGCAACCATGGGCGGAGAGTCCATAATATTCTAGTGGTTTCTCTCTTTGAGGCCGATTCATTAATAGCGGCAGGTAGCGACAATTGAGCGACTGTAGCGGCATTTTCAGAGCGCCCGCTAGTAGTCGCTGTGCTTGGCCGTTGTTCGGTAGTTGATAGCGACTCAGTGGGTTTGCCGTAATGTTGAATATTGGGTGAGGAGTCGCTATTTCACCGGTTCCGCGCTGTATGGGAGCGCATGATAGCCACTGGCCCTAGCGACCGGCTCCCACCATATTCATTAAAAAAATCCCGCTCAAAAAATTCTCGCGCTGTAAAATGCATGTTTAAACCCCAGAGCGCTGGCGGCGATGGGTTAAAAGTAGTGTTTTAACCCCCAAACAACCATATTTTTGGAAACCAAAAAAAACAAGTTTTTTAAATAATCTTGTAATATGAATACATTAATATCAGACCTGTAATATCAATTCTGTACAATTTTTTTTTTATTTTTTTTACCTTAAAAAAATTATCTAAAATGGCAAAAGTGGTCACAGAATTTTTCACATTTAAAAAAAAAAACAATTAATTATGAATATTTAAAGATTGTTCCATTGAAATGCATTGGAGAGCGCCAGGTAGCGAGAGGTCATACCTGTCGCTGTTCAAGGTCGGACGCTGGTGCTGTGGGCTGAGGCTGCAATAATGATGAATGAGTGGCTATATGGCGCTATCTCAGTCGCTAAGCAGGATTGGCTTGATAAATGTGTGATTGTGGTGGGGAGCCGGCGTTCTCGTGGCGGGGCCCGTCATTACCGGCCGCTCACCAGTCGCTACCTGTTGCTATCCCTTGTTAAATAAGGGCTTTTGTGAGACATCCTAATTTGGAATCCCCCAGATCTCCTGTGCACTCACCTTGCCAGCTAGGTCAGGGTGCGGGCCACATTCCCAGATACTTTCGGCCAATGGGTTTGTCCGCAGGTTTGCAGTGGAGCGGCCAGCAACTCATGTTCCATTCGCCATTATAATGTGGCTCAAAGGTCATAGCGTCAGTAAAAGCCAAATTGAGCGTTAGCCACTGATTTAATGCTGGCCTATGCATGCAATCCTGGAAATTTCACAAATTCGGGATGCCCCGCTGGAGACAAATTTACCCTCACAGTAAAAAAGTCTAAAGGGACTAGAAAATGGGCAGTACATCCAAAATATCTTTAAAAAACATAAGCAATTTTATTATTGGCCACAGTTCCATAAAAAAACAATAATACACAACAGGACAGGACAAAAGTGAAACATGCAATCATCAATCCCTGAGAATCATATTCTACCTAAAAAAATTAATTCAAGAAAAAAATATATATTGTAATCCGAATAAGGTTTTAGGTAAGCACCACCACACAAAGAAAAAGGCTTGCAAAATGCTCCGATAATAATCTAATCTAAATACATAGCTACCGCCCATCAAATGGATTCAAAAGGTCCAGGTAAGCAAAACACTACCCTGCGCGCTTCTGGAAGGACCCCTTATAGATTACAATATATGTTTTTGGCACTTTAATATTGCACAAATCTGTATATATATATATATATATATATATATATATATATTTAAATTTTAGTATTAAAGGGGGTTCTCTATTGGGGGTTGCTTGTTTTATACCCATTGTATAGTATAGTGTATAGACGCCCAATTTATTTAATAATAATTGACATTTTGATGCATTATCATGATCCAAGTAAGGCAGTGTTTTTAACTATTGTTCTGTACTGTTGTGTATTATTGCTTTTTATGGAACTGTGGCCAATAATAAAATTTCTTATGTTTTTTTTTAAGATATTTTGGATGTAGTGCCCATTTTCTTGTCCCTTTAGACTTTTTTGCTATTGGTTTCTTGTGGTTTGGAGTTAGGGGAGCACCTCCAAGTGGATAGATTCTGTTCTTTTTTGATCAGTGGCGCCCACTTTGTGTATTTAAAGTTAAAAAGCTCACCCGTCAGTACACAGGAGATTTAACAAGGTTTAAGTCTTTAAATGCATAAAAGAGGAACATTCCAGATAGATCATGTTTCATTAATTTCTTAAAATTTGTGAAAGAGACAGACAAAGAATGCATGCACTTCTATGCAGCGTTTACAAAAATAAGTTTTGCACGTATGCATAACAGGAATAGCCTTCTTGCCTAAGCTGGAGTAACGATTAAAGAAGTAAAACCTTGCTGCCCTGCCACATACTTAACCTCATTGGTTTGTTCTGCTGATTTCAATGTTAGAAAAGCAAGCATGTGTCTCACTTGGGTGGTGGTAACAGGTCAGTGATGAATATATATGTCACATACTTTACATCAGGGAGAATATGTAAGCTACGCCCTCCACATAGCTGAAGCCTCTGAAAAACAGAAGCTTGAGTTATGTGGCTCTGACAGGTGTAGTGTGACTAAGGTTATCGGGGGGCTTGTGTGTCCTTTTCCCCTTGGCTATTGTTGTGACTTACTGACCCTGCAGATACATGAGAAAGATTAATATAGTTTGTAGGGAGGACACTCAGAAGTCTTATTCCATAAACACAGAGCTTCTTCTATTGGTCTATATTGGTTGCTTCTGCTTGGGGTCAGGTTGTGCCCACAAGACATTTTGGGACCTTTTTTTTACACTCGCTTTAGGTCACACACACTCTAAAACTTTAGTGAACCACCTATAGCTTAGAGTTCCCCAAGTATTCATTTTTCCCCAAGATTTTGTTGTGAGGCTCAAGCGTATATAAAACAAAGTTTTAATAAATATTGTCCAATCTTCACCACTGCTTCCACCTTAGTGGACAAGCCCCATTTCTTAAAGTGGACCAACACCCAGGATTTTGACTATCCTGGGTCTTGGTCCACTTCGGTGGGGCACCCCCGATCGGGGTGCCCCGCTGTGTGAAACCCCCCCTAACCCCCCGAAAAACTCACCTCTCCCCGCTCCCAGCGCCGACGTACAAGCCAGGTCCAGGAACGTCTAAGCGGCAGCCGCCGCCGCCGCCTCCCTCGCGTCACTTTCGGCGCACGCGCGCCCCCGCCGGCCATTCGCAGACGGCCAGCGCGGGCACGCGCACGCCTACAGGAGCGCGAGGGAGGCGGCGGCGGCCGGCCGCCGCCGAAGATAAGGTAAGGAGTTTGGGGTGTTTGGGGGGGTTTCACCCCGCGGGACATCCCGATCTCGGATGTCCCGCGGGGTGGGGGGTGATCGGCCCGGGAATCTTATAGATTCCCGGGCCGATCACCCGTGGGTGTTGGTCCACTTTAAAGAGGAACTTCGGACCAAAAATAAAAAGGGGCTGAATCCCCCCCCCATCGGCCCCTACTTACCTCTTGGATGTCACCGATGCCTGCTGCAAACACTTTTAGAAACTTTTTTGATTTTTTTATACTTTTATGCAGAATTGTCATTACAGGTCTGGCACTAAAGTGTTAAAGTCACAGTGTTATAACAATGTCATTCCATGTGTTTTTGCTTTGTTACTGGTGGATATGTGTTCAAAAACATACTTTAATCTCTCTGGCGCTCTATGCTATAGCGACCAGATTTAGAGCGCCGATGCTGTGTGTCCTTTTTTGATAAGTATGGTGTGGAGCGCCGAGAGTTAGTCACACTGAGCTGGCGCTACCTTTCACTCGCTGCAGAGCTGTACTGGTGTTACAACGCCCAACGTACATCACATTGATCAATGCAGGCCAGGCTACTACAGCGACTGAGGCACTCTGTTACAGCGCCCAATACCCGATTACAGCATCTACTAGCGGTCGCTCTAAGTGCCGCTATACAGACGCAATACCTGGCGTTAGTAGTGAATCAGCCTCTAAGTGGACCAACGATCTATTTAGACTGTTAAGCAATACATAACAAATGTGTGATAACCTTTTCTCTGCTAATTACTTCTAAAAAATTAGCTATTTATATTTCAAATGTATATAGGCTGCTGAGAACTTTAGGGCCACATTGTGCTATGGCCTTTATAGCAGAACAAAACTTTGGGTCGTCGGCCCGGAAGTCAAAAAGACTCCAGAGACAGCCGCTGACCTACCCCTATGGCATTAGGAGTCGCCTCACCTTTGCCCTGGCTTTAACGGCAATGTAAATATCGTCTGCCCCATCCCCAGCATCTCTTGGCTGAGGCATACTCATGCACCCTGCCATTCAGGGGGTGGCGGGCCATCCTGCTCCATATTCACGAAACCCTATGTCTAAGCAGAGCCATAGGCACGGCATACAGCGCTGATTGGATGAGAACCCAAGCATGTAACAGATAAGCAGGGAAAGGTAAGCTTTTATCAGCGATCTATGGGCTTTCACTTAGCGGGCAACCCCAAATCAGCATGGCCTCGGGGCAAGTATCAAAACCAGGGATAGTTTTACTTTAAAGAAGAGCAACCACCTGCCTAGTCCATAACCTAGAGTCTAAAAGCAAAAGCTAAATGGAATGCATGGCAATTATTGGCCAGGAAAGGTGAGTTTATGGGAGACCTAGAGGGGATACATGCAGGATAGTGAAAATTCCCGGTTTTGTTCCCCCTTGCTGTTTTTAATCAGATCCCAGATTAGTCGAGCCATAGAGGCATAAGTCTCCCCATCTTAACTGCTCCTACAATTTAGACCAGTGGTACCCAACCCTGTCCTCAAGGCCCACCAACAGGCCATGTTTTGTGGATCTCCACATAGCCAGCTCTATAGCTCTGATGCTGCACTAATTGCTCCACCCATGCATCTGTGTGGAGATTTGTAAAACCTGGCCTGTTGGTGGCCCTTGAGGACAGGGTCAGTGACCCCTGATTTAGACCATGCTCCGTGGGCCATCAGTGTCTCATAACAGTCACCTCACTTCTGGGTTCCAGTTCACACATGGTGAACCATGGAGAGTGAAGCTCAGCTGGATGCATTTAGAAATGTATAGAGTAATTTCCTTTATGGCAATACTGATTTGGGGTCAGGGAAAAGGGACTTTTCTTTTAATGAGTAGGCACTCCTAACACTCTATGTTACATGTAATGTATGTAATCTATGTAATTTGGCAGCTGGGTGGTAGGATCTGCCCACACTACATTCTGGAAAGGGGAGCAGATTCAGTTTTGGGACCAGGATCAAGGTGACGCTACTAGTATGTTCTGTAAATGCAGGGGTTTCTATGAGAGCATTTGAAGGCTTCGGAGCTCTACAATCTCTTTAGCTTGGTGTAATCCCTGAGAACAGAATGTGTCTAGTCAAATTGCAGCTTGTACCAAGACATCAAGATAATAGAACTTCATTTGCTATGCAACAGAATCATTTAAGAAATAAAGTAACAATAGGTGCACCTTTGCTAGAGCCGTTTAACAATGTTATCAGCCTCCGAAGCACCTCTGAGAATTATTAAGCTTGATTTGATAGAGAGCGGAGATTTAAATGCCATAAAGAATAGCTGGCTGGTACATACATTAAAATGAATGACCTCACGCAGACGGAGGTATTATCACTCCAATATTATGTTATAAATCCAACAGAATGTTCTAATTATTGCAAAACCAAACTCAGAGGCCTTAAGCTGGTTTACTAAAATATTCATATGCTAAGATTGGAGACTGGTGTAAAATTAATCTATCTGTGCTTCCTTGTAGAAAAAAGAAGTCTAAAAGAAATTTGAGTTTTAATAGATTGTGCTTAAGACCACTCGTTGTGATAGCAGGAAGGGGTCTCCTTTCAATAGCAGATAGCCTGCCATTCTGATTTTGCTGTTTGGCTGGACATATGCCAGCAGATTGGGAGATGTTCACAATACACAAAGGTGAGTACCTGTGTAGAGAGGGACAAGACAGGGGACGATTCAGTTCGGATGCCCTCAGGCCGGCCAAACAGCCTTCAGTATCCAGCATGAGGTACTCCTGAATGCTGAATATTATTAAAATCTAAAGGGTCGGAAAGTCCGGCCAAAACATTTGCCAATTTCCCTATTTTAGCTTCTCCATGGGCTACTAGCCTGGTGCACTGGGCATAGGGGCCAGTAGCCCAGGACCCAAAGAAGGAGTGGCCACATAACAATATTTAAGTAAAGTAAATATAATAGTACTGACCCGTCTGCATCTTTTGTCCCTGGCCTGGCAGTGTCCTTTCCCCAGATCGGGGGCTTCGTGCTGGCAGATTGGTGTTCTAATAGTGACAGCTTTAGCAGCACCCTGCGGGCATTTAATGTTCAGAAGGACAAATGTACCCTATTCTTTTACTGCCACCATATCAGAAGAGATGCCCCTGGGCCCACAGAGAGGGCAGTGGGGGATGGAGGCCACAGAATAACGTTCAATTTAATTAAATAAAATATTTCCATGTAATGTTTTTCTTTACTCTTGGCCCCACTGTACTCCTCCCCCCCCCCCCTTGCTTTGCCATATTTCCAGTACCCATAATCTGTCCCCAAGGGCTAGCCTTACATTGGAAGGTCCCCTGTGCAAAACTGCAGAAGCCCCCCCCCCCCCCCCCACACAACAATGAATTGCCCTCCAATTGAAAATGCAATCCGACAGAGCCTGAGCTAAGTAGGTTTGTACCATTTCTCCCCCCTGAAAAGAAACCTTGCTAAATAAGAAAATGTCTAATGCCTGTTATTCAATGGAATTTTGAGATATAAATGTATATATTTTATTGAAAAATTACATGGTATAAGCTTTCATTTGCTGACTTGACTTCTTTGTGATTGAGAAACAGAGACCTGCCATTGTCTCTAATTATTCCTCAAGGTGTGTTTGTTGCCTATTGTAATGACATGTTAAATTAGGATTAACATTACTGTCTGTGTCTTGTGTTGTGTGTTAACCTCGACACTGAAGGTCAACCCATTGTCTGTATATTTAGCTAAGGTTTAAACTGCTGACTATAATCTGTCCCTCTGTCCCTATAATCTGCCACAATTGTGTGTTCTCTTTAAAGTGGACCAACACCCAGGATTTTGACTATCCTGGGTTTTGGTCCACTTTGGGGGGGCACCCCGATTGGGGGTGCCCCGCTGTGTGAAACCCCTCAGAAAGCCCCAAAAACTCACCTCACCACGCTCCCACGTGACCGCGCCGTCCAATCCCCGCCGACGGACAAGCGGGTGACAGCGACGGACAAGACAGCGTGTCCGCCACCGCCTCCCGCACGTCACTCTTACAGGGCACGCGCCCGCGCCGGCCATTCACAAACGGCCGGCGCAGGTGCGCGCACGTCTAGAGGGGCGCGCGGGAGGTAAGGTAAGGTTTTTTGGGGGTTTTGGGGGGGTTTCACCCCGCGGGACATCCGAGATCGGTGAGGTGAGGGAGGTGATCGGCCCGGGAATCTTATAGATTCCCGGGCCGATCACCCCTGGGTGTTGGTCCACTTTAAGAAATCTTGCAACTTGAATATTGTCCAATCATTAAGCGGGAAGACCTGCTGAGGGTGATAGATACAGTAATAACTTTCTTAGTGTGTCATTAATTCACAGCAACAAAACAGATTTAGCATATTACTTTGTATTTTGCATTAGTAGACACATCCTTTTTATACATTTTGTCATGATAATTATACCACTATTGCAACATTGTGCCTAAATAAATGTTGATAAGATGTTTCTGTCTGGATTGTAATAAAGTGACTGGCAAGTCAAAAGTAAGAAAATAAATCAGTAGCTAACCTTTCATAGAGTGGCTCCAGCTCTGTCCTTCCTTTCCTGTCTACCTCCTTAGTGAGGAAAATCACTCATACTGCTTCCCTATTCCTACCCCTCCAATGTGGTCCACCAATCAACCTTTGGGGGACTAAGAACAGACCCCCCCCCTCCCCACTCCCTGCCCTCTCTCTGCAGCTATGAAACCCCACCCTCGTCTCATTGTGCTTACATCACATCTCTCATGCCACACCCACTGTTTCTCCTAAATGTTTCTTTGCATCCCCATTGCTTTCTAATACTTTTAAAGATAACTTAGGACTGAAGTTTGAGACAGTGCAACATGTAGCCTGAGACAATGGGACAACAATCAGACTTGCTTTAGTATAACTTTAAGCAAGTTTAGCACAAAAGAAAAGTTTATTTTCTCACCTTTTGTCTCCCACAGCTGTTCTGTCCTGCTCTGGGGTATTCAACAAAAATGTGTAGGTATATTTCACAGGACATAAGAGATTAAAGACAATTTTCAGGCTGAAAACAAAAAACTCTATACTCATCAACTCACCATGTGTCCCACACAAACGGTCACTCAAAGTGCAATGCTCAAGATCTTACCTGATAGCTGGATCCATGCCCCGCACTGCATGCCTGATAATGCATCTCTTCCATCTTCTCCAATGTGGAGATGCCCCCCTGTCATCAGTCACTGTTAGCTGGCATGTCCCCTCCATTCACTGCAATGGAAAGGTGTTCACACACCCCTCCCCATTGCAGTAAATGGAGGGGAGTGCCAGCTATCAGTAACTGTTCGATCCAGCTTTCAGGTAAGATCTCAAGCATTGGACCATGAGGTACAGTTTGACAAATAGTGAGCATAGTATTTTTTTTCAGACTGAAAATGTTCTTTACATGACTGTTACAGAAAAAAACACTGTTTCTGCTGTGTCCTGAAGTAACATTTCAACTAGCAAAGATCTGTGCAGAGAGAGAGAGGCTCTGCAAACCTTTTTATAAATGTTGTTTACTTTTTTTTGGTTCCAGATCTGTTGAAATATTGCAGCTGTATTGTAACGGCATGGTTATAGAAGCTTGCAGTGCCACTGGGTGCTGGCAGCTTTGTAATGTAACCAGATAGTTTTATATATTAAATTTACCAGCCTACCACCACCACCACGTATAAAGTTGTTGGGTGGAAGGTAAGCACCACCCAATTTAATCTGTCACTAACCTATATGTCAGCTCAGTTTGATGCACCTAGGATGGCCTATTTGAACTTGTTTTTTGCCTATAACTAGTTCAACTTACTTAGAAATGTGCAAGGTCAGCAAAAGGGCAAATGCATGATACACAGAAAAACCTGCATTACTGAGATAAACAGGATAATGAATGCTGGGACAGAATAACCTTGTGTTCACAGTCTTATCATTAAATATAGACGGACCTGATAGAGGATGACACGTTCAGGATTATTTGTAGGAGACATCAGTTGATCTTCCTAAATGGCCTCATTAATCATTTGCTCACCGCAAAAAAAATTTATGACACAAAAGAAACTAAAAAAAAACAATGTTTTCCGAGTTAATGCCCAAATCCAGTCTAAATGCTTTTTTAGTCTTGGATATTGTGGTGCAAGGTTAACATAAGTTTTCTTTTACAGAAGAGTTGGGAATGAGGGGCGGGAATATAATGGAGACCTGGAAGCGGGGGATGTTGAGGGGGATGTTAAAAGAGCAACGAGTCATTCCAGCAAAGGCTTTGGGTTAAGATAACTGCTTGCTGGGGGTAGGCCCAAGCTTAGCTGACCCCAAAACAGTGCAGCCCATCTGGAACTCCCCCTATGCTTCCCATAGCTTGTCTGCTCCCGCTAGCAGTACTAAAAGAAACCAGATGAACTGTTAAGAGAAGATAAGAATCTTTATAGCTATTCACCAAAGGGTTTAAATGAAGCACCCTGTTCAGCCATGGGACCCATAGGTAGAAAGCAGCATGGCTGCCATTACTATAGGTTCAGGAAATATTCTGCTGTAAATGGGTTCCAGGTGACACCACTGTAATTTGCAGCTGCCATCAATATTTTTATATTTTTATGAAGCCTGTGTCACCAGGAATATTTTGGCTGCCAAACGTTATTTCCTGCTAAACTTCCATTTCTTTTACTTCTAAGCAATGCCTTCAGGGGTGACTATGGAGCTACAGCTAAGCAAACTGGAATAGGAATGACCAACCTTGCTATAGAAGCATTTGTTATTGTAATGGAACACAGCATGGTAGGATTGGTGGCATAATGTGCTTAAAATATATGTTCAGCCTGTAGGGTAGTATAAAGGTGCCCTCAGCCTGTAGGGTAGTATAAAGGTGCCCTTGAGAAGAATAGGTGGGTTGTAGGGTGGCATTGCTGGGTACATATTGTTGTTTATAGAGCCCTTAAATAGGGCTTCCTCTTTAATTGTTTTAGAAGGTTTGTATGAATTACTATAGAGTTGTATGAATGAAGAAATGTATATGGGTGGGCCTCTGGGTTTTTAATGTTCTGGGTGGTATAGAAGCACATGCAAGGGTTATGGCATAATGGGCCCATGGATGGCAAGATAGCAAATGCTATACTTAACGAACCCAAACCGCAAAATTTGGGTTCGTACCGAACTTTGCGTGTTCAGGTTTCCAAACCTGAACACAGATTTCAGCCAGAAGTCAGTGTTTGAGTTCAGTGTCCAGCCTGAACAGGGAAAAGCTGGTTGATGTTGAGCATGAGTGAGGGCACTTCTAGTGGCAGCACTACCAGTTGACACTGAAGTGTCCTCACTCATGGAAGCCAGCAGCCATCTTTCTGTAGCCCTAGCTGAGGCCGACTTCAAAAGCTTCCGCCGCTGACCGGGTGGGAGTTTGCGTGGCCGAGGTTAGTTACAGCAGCACTTCCTGCTGCACACTCTGCGCCCCCCTCCCACCACAGCCACACCCAAAGCTTCATTGATTTCAATGGGAGCTGGGTTCGGGTACCCGAACATTAATTCAAAGTTCGGCCGAACATGCCAGAGTCAAATTTGGGAGGTTTGCTTATCCATAGCTATGTTGTCTTCATGTCTTGAATGAGGGGTAAGTCACATGACACCCCAATAATTCAGCTGTATGGGGTTTTCAGTGGCGGCACTGGTAAGTAGGATGTTCCTTATAAGTCAAATGTTATTAAAGGAAAATGAAAAGAAATCAGAAACCCCAAGGAAAACAGGTTCCGAAATCCATTAATAAGTGATTCAAACATCCACTTCATCAAAAAAGAGCGCAGATAGAGCACCTTGTTTACCCATTACAGTCATACTGTAGGTGCTAAATGCAACGTTGTAGCAAACAGATTTACATTTGTATGCACAAAAAGTTGACTCCCAAATTAAATCTACAGTCTATGAATTATTTATGGGACAAACCCACAAAAAACACAGTGCGAAATATAGATATGCTGAAAAAATATCTTGACTTCATTATATTCATCCAGTGAAATGGTTGAAATACCCTGTTTCCTATTAAGCACGTTGAAAATTATTTCCATTTCTCTGTCATTCACCGGAAAAAACTATTAAGGAAACTTTTAGAATTACCGTCACATTTTGTCCTGCGCTGCCAATTCTGATTTGTCTCTCTGGAGAAAGAGAGGAGAATACTAAAATACGATAACACACTCGGCACTATCAACTCAGCTTAAACTGGATTCGGAAGTCTCAGGTTATGAAAGAAAATGAGAATTCACTTTATCCAATTTAGAGGTCTACCAATTCATTTGGGATAATTGGAATCCTGTTACTCATTCTCTCTGTTTCATCTCACTTTACATTTCATGGAAATTAATTCCAAGTGATCAGAAAAAGGAATGTGCCACGAAGCAAAAAAATCCATCAGTGAATAGCTAAAGATATCCAAGATGGGTAAACACCTTTTAGTTTACCTTCATGCGTCTTTGGATTTGTACGCCATCAGTGTTAAAGCAGTGAAGTGAGATATGAAACCAGCCTATTTCCACTTGGACATAGTCTTGGACATGTCTCTTTTACTGTTGGACCTTACCTGGGACTTCTACAGTCGCTATTATAGTGTTTATAATTAGTGCGGATTCTACAAGTTTGGCCAAACTTTGAATAAAAGTTCGGTTTGGGTAGCAAAATTGACCAGAACCGAGTCCCCATTGAAATCAATCCAATTGTTGGGACCCAAAAATGGCCACATGCAGAGTGCAAAGCGGCAGTAAGCAACTGTACTTACCTGAGCCCCGCAATCCAGTCTGCGTTCTTTTCTTTGTCAAAATATCCACAGTCAGGGCTTCAGAGAGATGGCCACCCCCATGAGTGAGGACACTTCACATTGTAAGCTGCTGCCAGTGTCCTCACTCATGGAGGCAGCCATATTTTTTAACCCCTAGCCTTGGCCATTTTAAAAGGAAAAAACGCTGACCTGACCAGATTGCGGGGCTCAGGTAAGCCCCTATATATCTATAGCTTCTTGCTGCTACACACTCATTGCAAACATTAGGTTAAACCGGACCAACAGCCTGGCACAGTTGGAAAAGAAAGGTAGCGGCTATTTTATTCCTCTCTCAGCAGCTTAGCCATGCTGCTGCCTGGATTCAACTGACATAACTGACAATGCACAGTAACAGGAAGCCCAGCAGCACTTCCTGTTTGCAGGTGGCCTGCAAATGCACAAGCCGCTATCTTGTTTCTAAAATTTACTACAGCAGGAGCTAGAAAGAGGTAAGTTAATTTTTATGTGCAGCAATCTATATTGCCTTGGGGAGGGTGTATATGAGCACTGTTTGTTGTGTTGGTCTGGTTTAAGTAATTTTTGACTGTTGGTCCTCTATAAGATGGTTTTCTGGGCTCAGCTGAAAGCCGAACTTAAACACAGACTTCTGGTTGAAGTCCGTGTTCAGGTTTGGGAACCCGTACTCGCAAAGTTCAGTACAAACCCGGATTTGGGTTTGCCCAACACTATTTAGAATATATCAAGTTTTTTTCCACTTAGTTGTTGAAATGCAATATTGGTAGTCCATTTAAATTCCTTTAGCTTTTTCTTTACATTTTGTATTTTCATCAGCAATTGCTCATCTGATAATGCTCCCACAGTTCTACTATGTTCCTTTCATGAATCTCCTTCAGAGAGTCACTAATTAAAGTGATTAATCACTCATATAAAAAAAACGTAAGTCTCCTCACCTTTTGTCCCCCACAGCTGATCTGTGACCAAGAGACCAAAAGAGCTGCATGCAAGATTAAGGGGGCGTGACTTTTTTCTGATCGAGTCTGGATGATTTTAATGGTTGTCAATAAACGTTTTACCTGAGAGTGCTGGACAACTGGCACTATTTCTTGCCAGAGACAACAACTGCGTGTTTCCCTTGCATGTGAATCAGAGACAAAATCCTAGTCATACTCACCCACCGCTGTCACCATGCAGAGGAATCGGCCTTCCTCTTGAAGGCCCACCTAGCAAGACTCTCAGTATAGGAATTTTTTCATGTCTACCTTGCTTGTCGCTGCTGGGTCCACCTGAGGAAGTCAGATGCTGGAAGTGGGCCAGCCAAGGCACAGTGAGCCCTGGCACCTGCCCAGGACTGGGTGCCGACGTCAGATATGAATACCATTAATCGCACATTTTAGCAGGGCGTGGCCTATAGCACACAATCATTGGATTTTAAGCAGAAGCTATGCACAGGTGGACTATTCTGACTTAATTTCTTTCAAGGATTAATCAACCCTAAATACTTTAAATTGGCAGAGAAAGAAATGGTGGGCCTACTTAGACACTAAATGATGGAAGGAATTGGTGACTTCTAAAAGATATTTAACCCTTTTGAGAGCTTTTATGATGATTTTTACTGATTTGGGATTCCCAACTATGTGACATCCCCCAGATGTCCTCATTTACTGATCTCACCAGTGATCCCACGGCACATGCGCAGGCTCTCCTCTGGTCAGCAGCTAGCACTCCATTCTGACATCACAATGACTTAGTAATACTGAATGGAGCTCTGGACGCTCCCCTGTGGGTCTCCCCTGAGACAGCCATTTATCAATGCCTAGCATGGGTGCCCAAATCAGCTGGAAGAGAACTGGAGATGCATGTACCATGAGATTCCTGACTTTACTAGACGATCACAGCAGAGCATTCCAAATCAGGATAGGGGGTCAACCAGCCCTGGAGTTATTTAGATGTTGCTCAACACTCCCCTTTCCTTGGCATTAAGCCCAAATAGGGCATCAAAATAAGAAATAACACTGACCATAAAGGGTCCGAGTGCCCCAGCCCCTCCCCCAAGGAATTGCTGGGTTAGGAGTTTTTAGGAAGGATGTATAAGCAACCTTTCCACTTGCTATATAATATATATGCATGTTTATTATTGCCTGCTATTGATGGATGTTGGGCTGTCATATCCATGAGCAACTGAATTTGAGCTCCCAACTGCATCAAACTTCTTTTTTGCATGGCTTACTAGTGGTGGAAGGGAGTGAATTATGCGTTTATGGTCCTTGGGGACCAGTACCCTCCCTGGCACAGCACAGAGAGTTGTGATGCAAGGTGCTTGTCCACATGGACACTAACATTGCCTACCACCGCTTCTCACCATCTTTGAGCCCTGCATTACAGAGATATCTGCCTTTCCTTAGCCAAGTTCCATGCTACAGGTGCACACAAAAAACAGCTGCATGCACGTACCTCCTCCAGTAATGACGTATGTGGCATTTCGGCTTCCTAGCGATCTCTACCTGAAGGTGCCCCCCAAATCGGGATACAAAGTTGTAAGAGCATTAAAGTGTACCAAAACCCAGGATTTTTACTATCCTGGGTTTTGGTCTTTGCCCTCGCTGTGTAAAACCCCCAGGTCGCCCGAACAAACTCACCTCTTCCCGTCCTATGACGCATGCGCGGGCGCTCGTCCAATTAGCGAGCTTGGATCCGCTCGAGCCCCTGCATCCAGGAGCTCATCTAAGGTCATCCTCTAATAGGGAGCATGCCCACGCAGGCCATTCACAAATGCCTGGCACGGGCACGCGCCTTGCTAGAGGGATAGCGGGGATGCGGCTGTGGCTTGCACAATCGCTGTTGGACAAAAAGAGAAGGTGAGTTTATGGGCGCCCTGGGGGTTTTCACATAGCAGGGCATCACGATTTTGGATGCCCTGGGGGGAGGGAATCTATCTTATTGATTCCTGATCCGATCTCCGTGGGTTTTGGACCATTTAAATTCCCCTTCTCCCCAGGCTTGATGCTCCTTATACACATGTGTTTCTCGAACCCCACAGGGCATTCACGGCTCCTAGCGTGGCTTCCTAGCTGTGTGCGCAGATATGAGCACATTTGGTGAGGGTAGCTAAGGATGGCACAAGGTGCTGAGGGATAGAGCGGGCTCCAATGCTTACTGCTCTATGCCGCAGCACTTTGCGGCACCCCCTGCTACCCTTGCCGGGTGCATCTGCAGAAATTCAAGCCTGCCTTGCATGCAGAGCGCTTAAAGGTAAGTTGGGGCTGAGCCACACATGTCGTAGGATACCCATTCCTCACTTATGTTAATGGGTCACTGACAGGCCGCTGGGAGCTCCCTAGAAATGCGCTGGGTTCTGGGACAAGGTAAGACTTTTTTTATTTTTAAATCAAGGGTTTTGTTAGGGTTTAGGTCTTCCCCCGGGGTCAAGCTCACAGGCTCTTAAAAAATGAAAGTCCTAAACCCTAACAAAACCCTAGATTTATTCTTACAGCATAGAACTTGTACCAGCCTGGCCCTTAGGCTTCTCCTTTTTTTTCTATGCTTCCTCTTCCTTGGTGGGTCACACTTAAAGGAGCACTATTGCGAAAAAATGGCCCAATGATAAAAATCCATATAAATGTGCTGGATGCTTGGGGAAGGGGTCAATTATACACCCAGCATCAAGAAATATCCAGCCAGGTTTGTTTTTCTTTCTTGTAATGGAAGAAAAAATATATCCGGGGTGACAGACTCTGTCCCCCCTGATAGACTAAACCTGTCACCCCTGGATTTTGTTCCTACCAGGAGAAAATAAACCACAAGCGTGGCAGGAGTTTTATTCAGTTCGGGTGTATAAGTGACCCCTCCTCTCATTAGCCGAAGTGTTTAGATGTATTTTTAATATTAAAACAATTTGCAATAGTGCTCCTTTAACCTTAGTGTTGCTTAGTGATCAACACCACTCCGATTTTTATTTTTAACCTCACCATCCTGCCTTAGCATTGAGGGAAGATTGCTCTCCTATCTATAATGGCTGGAGCGTCTCCTTAAAACTCTAGGCACAAGTTATGGTCTACTTTAAAATGGGCCAAAAATCTTATTATTTTAAATTCAGGTCCACATGTGCAAATGTGGATTCTCTGTGCAGTCTGTCCAGATCTCCAGGAAGCAGGGTATTTGGTAGAAAAATGCAATTCCTAAAATAAGCTTCTTACACTAAATCATTGGCTGTTTTACAGTGCGGCAGTGGGGAGCAGCTGGCGCCTTCGTGCTTGCACAGTGCTGTAGGATTGTGGCTGCCGCCAGCAGCATTGCTTCATGTCTTCACGGTGGCAAAATACACACCGGATTATTCATTAAAGTCTCCATCGCTGCCGTGCACCGCTCTGCAGAGCTATTTCAATTGAAAATGAACTGATGTGCTGCATGGCTGTAATGACATGACGCTTTGCTGGGGAGGTGCGCTGAATGGTAATGTGTCTCCAGCCATGTTCCAGGCTCTGAGCTGCGACACGACACAAGTGGAAGGGGAAAGACTGCGAGAAATTCTATTTGTGGAATATGCCGCCGTCCAGTCATTTGTAATATCTGTTTGTAATGCTCGTTGCCATGGTGATAGCTGTCACGCTGTTGCTGGCTACAAATGAGCATTATTGATTTTCATGGAAAAGCGAAGAGTAGCCAATTTGGCATGCTCCATTAGACATAAGGCAACCGTATAATCCAGAGCTCCCAATGCTTCCGCATTTACAGAGCAACTGTCCTGTCTCCCTTTATCAATCCTAATTGTCTCTAATTGATTTGGTTCCTTGCCCTCTGGGCATCCCGATTTGGGGTAGCCCGATGTGTGAAACCCCCCAGATGGCCCAATAAAACTCATCTCTCTTCCTGGTCCTACGGTGCATGCGTGTGCTCTTGTCCAATCAGAGAAGTTTAAAGCGGACTCAAACCAGAGCCTCTATAAGATTCTAGATCTGGTCTATCATCCACCTCTACCCCTTTATGTGAAACTTTCCTTACTTCACTCCGTTCCCGGCGCTGGCTCGTAAGGAAGGTGAGTATTATACGTATCCTGTGCATTTAGGTGCGAGGGGGTTCCAGCGTTCTGGATGCCCCCCTCGAGCTTATTCTCAGCAGCAAAGAGCGGGACCAACACTCGTTAATGTAATAACGAGTGTTGGTCCGGTTTAATGCATCAACTTAGGCAAGAACAGCTAAAGTCACATTCAATCTATTTTCTGGAAATATGTCAATTTATATTTGAAGGGCACTCGCAGACTCCATGTACATACATTTTAAAACATAACTATAAATTGGGGCAAACCTCAACCTGCTGCCCACTATAGGCTGGCAGCATGCATCCAGCTTCATTCTGCTGCAGAGGATTTGGTGCAGTAGGATGCTGGGGCAGTGGCAGATTATGTTCCAGGGGGTAATTAGCGAAGGTCTAATACGGCTGGCATCCTCCTCCTCCATCTCCTGGATGACATCCACTTAGTCCACTTACCCTATATATCTGTTCCTGGGTCCTAGGCAGCAGGGAAGTAGACGGCGTGCTAAAACTGGAGGAGGCTTCCACACTTCCAGAGGCTGGATGCTGGGCTGTGTTAAAAAGTAAAAGGTAAGTAAACACACAAACATCCCTTGATGAGCCTGATGAGTACATGTGCTTTAGAAAACACGTGGGCAGGCAGGAATGACAACTCCCCCAATGGTCAAAGTTGACATTCACAATGAATATGAGTCTATCTTATATGTATGCCTCACCCTGTACATACAGATTGGTCACCTTAAATAATAAATACATGCATGTCCTGCATGTTAGGAGGCTTTACAGATCCAAAATCGCGCCTTAGGGGCCAACAGTCAGCTTGCAAATAGCATTAGGCTTCAGAGTATGCTGCTGTGCATTCTTGCAATGTTGACCTTTCCCTGACCCCAGCTCAAGTTTGTCTGACCAAAGCACAGCTACAATCCCAGTGGTAGAAAGACAAAGAAGTAAGTGTTGTCTATTATTGAATATATTCACATCACATGCAGTGCTTTGGTAAGCTAAATTGTTTAATATTGACCAGAAATACTGTCAAAGTTCGTGTATGGCCTGCAAACCTTTTTAAGGACCATTAACTACTGCACCCTGCGAGAATGTCCATTATGAAGGCCATTTCTCAGACATTAAACACCGCCTAAAACAGTAACCTCTCATCAAAGCCACTCCCTAGGGGCCTGTGTTCATATCTGCCTGTAAGCCTCATTTCACACGTTTACAATAGTTCACATTAAAACAAACATGACGAACCTGCAGAAATGTCATGGATGTCCGAGTCATGTCTGCCAGAGAGGCCCTCTAATGCTACGGGGTGGATTAACCCTTTAAGTGGCAAGCACGTAACACCTACGTGCTGGCTTGTCAAGGACCTAAGTGCCAAGCACGTAGGTGTTACGTGCTTGACTTTCCCCCCTGCTAGTTAAAAAAAAAAAAAAAAAATACTCACTTGACCCCTCGTTGGATCCGGCCGGGTCTCCTTTTTAATTTGGTGCCATTTGGTGTACCAAATTACCAGGAGAGCCCCCGGAATACCCCCCCCCCCCCCCCCGCAGCAGCTGCTAACCGTAAAAAAAAAAATGAAATATGACATTTACTTACCTGCAGTCGCGCTGCCTCCCGCCCGGTCTCCTCTTCACTGGGGGGGCCTCCGATCGCCCCCCCAGGCTGCTTAGTCTTCAGGAGAGGGCTCAAAATGCCCTCTCCCCCTGCCTTCCGATGGGCGCCCTTGGGGGCGAGGCTTATGACGTCACTCCCAGGTGTTGTCCCGGCTCTCCTCGGCTCAGCTGTCAGATGCCCTGATGATTGCTGGGCAGAGCAGTGAAGGGGCAGGGGATGCTGTGATTCCCTGCCCCCCCCTCCTCTGGCCAGCGATCACCAGGGCATCTGACAGCTGATCGACACAGGAGCTGACAATCGGGTGAGGTGAGTAAAGAAAAAAAAAACATTTTTTTTTTTAATAAATGAGATTTTGTGTGGTCTGTTTTTTTTAATGTTAACCCTTTGTGAACTGGTAAGGGGTCCATGAGACCCCTATATCAGTTCACAAGGCTGGGGGCTGGCAGGTCACCTGCAACTAGCGGGTGACTTGCCATTAACCCCTGCACCCCCAATTACCTGCCTCCTCAAAGCCCATGGGGGGTGGGGCAGAAGAGCCCAGGCCCACACAGGCTATGTGGGCTTGTAGGCTGCAGGGTGGGGGGGGCACAAAAGCTGGCCCCTCCACTCTGTTCCTACAACTCCCCATAGCTGGTCCCAGGCTGGTTATGATGGGTAGGGGGGACCCTACGTAATTTTTTAGGCTAACCCTAACCCTTAAAATTCCACAAAAAATGGGGTCCCCCCCCCCCGGGAGGGGGACCCTATGTAATTTTTTGGGGGATATTTAAGAGTTAGGGTTAGGGTTAGCCAAACCCTATTCATTAAAATTCCCCCCAAAAATGGGTCCCCCCCCCCCCCCGGGAGGAGGGACCCTATGTCATTTTTGGGGGGGATTTTTAAGGGTTAGAGTTAGCCCTTTTTTTTTTTTAATTAACCCCTTATGCTCTGTCACCCAGCAGCTATAAAAGGCTTCCAGCAGCAGCCTTTTAACCCCTTGTGAACTGGTAAGGGGTCCATGAGACCCCTATACCAGTTCACAAGGCTGGGGGCTGGCAAGTCACCTGCGGCTCGCGGGTGACTTGCCACTAACCCCCGGCACCCCCAATTACCTGCCTCCCCAAAGCCCAGGGGGGGGCAGAAGAGCCCGGCCCACGGAGCTTGTAGCCGGCAGGGCGGAAGGCCACCAAAACTTGCCCCTTTGCCCTGTTCCTACAATCCCCCATAGCTGGCTCCGGGCTGGTTATGATGGGTAAGGGGGGCCCCACGTAATTTTTGGGGGATTTATAAGGGTTTTTAACCCTTAAAATTCCCCCCAAAAATGCCCCCCCCCATGGCCCTATGTCCTTTTTTTTAATTAACCCCTTATGTTTATAGTGTGGATAATAGTATTTTATTTGTAAATGTTATAAAGTGCTCTTTTCAGTTTGGGGGGTCTCCTGGGGAAGAATGGGGGGCTACCGATACATATGTCGTACCGTTGTAACCAGGAGAAATGGGGCTTTCACATGCAATATGATTTTCATTTATAAAACAAATGTTTTATTTAAAATAAAGGGGACAATTGTCTAAAAAATATTCTTTTATTTATTTTTTTGTTTTTTTACGCAAAAATATTTAAAAAACAGTAGAAAAATTACAAACAAGACATTTCATGCAAAATCACGGTTAAACATGGCGCAAAATGGGGAAAAATGACCTGTCAACAGAGGGTGACAAACTTCAAGTAGGCTGGCAATTAAAAGGGTTAATAGTACCTATGCATGTTGGGTATTGTTCTGCTCGGCGGACCTTGTGCTTTCAGATTTAGCTTGTTTTTTCTTGTTTGCATATTTATATTTTAGGAAAACATGTTATTTATTCAGTTTTTTAATTCATTTTTTTAGGGAAACCCTGTGCAACCTAAGAATTCTTTGAGGTGCAAGGTGCACACTTTGTCTGCAGAGCTGAAAGTTATGCGCACGCTTTACTTTGTGGTGTTTGCCAACTCTTCCCTTGACAGTACCTATGCATGCTGGGTATTTTTCTGTTCGGGGCATGTCACTTTTTGAGTTTTTTTAGGAAAATGTGGCTTGATTCTTCCTTTTTATTCTTTTTTAGGGAAACTTTGTGCAACCAAAGAATACATTGAGGGATTACTTCCAAAAAAACTAAGCCCACATAACCAAGCTTGGTACGCCTAGAAGGTTTGAGGCGTGTACTTCCAGAGAATATATATAGTTTGTGGTGGTATTTCAAATGTAAAGGGTTGTTTTTCTGGAAAAACTGCAAGGTGCGCATAGCGCATAGCGCAGTTGTATTTTATCTGAAAATCTCCTAAAGCTCTGTTTCAGTTCGGGGGAGTCTCCTGGGCTGGAAAGGGTGTCTACCAATACATATGTGGTACCGCTGTGACCGGGAGAAATTGGGGTTTTGCACGCAATAAAATTTTATTGAAAAACGTATTACTTTATTACAAAAAACACTACAAATTGCAAAAAATATATTTTTTTTTTTTGCACATATTTACCAAAAAGTATTGAGAATACATTAAAAAAAGGTCAAACAAGACATTTCATGTTAAAGCCCAATATATATTATTTCCCTGGGTAATCCCTGGAAATCCTTTCAAAAATCACAGTTGAACAGGTGTCGTGCAAAACAGTGAAACATGGTCTGGCAACAGAGGTTGACAAAAGCTGCAGGTAGGCTGGCACTTAAAGGGTTAAAGCCAGCACCATTTCTTCAGCTCTGGTGTATTATAATTTGGTGGGGAAGCCTCCGCCGGTTTGGAAGCTGAAAAATAGAGGTTACAAACTATTTGCCATTGTGGTCACTACAACAAGCAGCAAAATGCAAAACTCAAATATGTACCTGTGATTGCGCCGTTTATTCTGCTTCGTCCGTACTGCATACTTCAGGTCAGATATTTTTCTCTGGATCTGCTCCACATCTTTCCTCTTGTCCCCTGCTGCATTCACCTGTCTGGTGAGCTCTTCCCAGATTTGGTCCTTTCTCATTTTGCTGGTTGCTTTGGAATGGCGCCCAAATAGCTCACCATAATGAAGTGTGAGGCCACTTGCCAAGGCTAGGGTTTGTGCCTCCCCAAACTGACCGCTCAACTGGCCTCGCCGCAATGTTCGGCCTAATGGTTGTTCTTCTGGCTCATCTATGTTTTGGGTGGCAATTCAGGGGACATTCTTGGCTGGCTGGAAAGAGACTGGACTGGACTGGCATTAGGACTGGGGGTCCTTGCCTGGGTGGCCACCGAACTTCCAGACGCGGATGTTGCATAGGTCTCGCTGGTTTCCACCTGTGCCGGTGGCAAACGTGGCCGAGGAGGAGAGGGTGTGCTTGGGGGGCCTGGCCCTCTGCTTCTTTGGGCACTTAGAACTTGTGGTCCATTTATCATGGGATGTGGTAGGGCGGGGAGCAGGAGAGGGTGTGCTTGGGGTGCTCGGGCTTCTAGCCCTCTGCTTACTTTTCCCCTTGGACATGGTACCTTGCTGCTTGGCTGTGGGTGCACGGGGAGCCTTCTTCTTGGAGGATCCTTCTTTGCGGGTGCTTGATGTTTTTGATGGGCCTGGAGTTGTGGTCAATGTAGCCTTGTGGTGGCCACATTTGCGCCGCGTTTCAGGCACCTTTGGAGTAGATATGTGCGACCGAGTGCTCGGTCTGGAGGATGAAGTGTCCTCATGATCCTCTGGCCTTTTTGTCTTGTCCTCCTTTGCTCCTGGTTGCTTTGCGCTAGCTTTTTTGGGTGCCATGATGACAATCTCCAAGAGAAAGAGCTGTGTGTCCATTACCCTCTAAATACTAATGACTGGGTATGACGCATACGCTTTTGCGTACGCGTGCGTACAGCCATCTGTGCGGAACCCAGAAACCGCTGGGGCATTACCTATCTGCTGCGGACTAGAAGAAAGATGGCACCCACGTTCTTCACCCGCCAACAACAAGAGCTCATTATGCTCGTAATCCACCAGGAAACGGACACCACCTTCACCCATACGCAGATCATGCAGCACTGGTTGGACCTTAAGCGACTGACTGCACATGCCCCGGGTGCGGCGATTTTTTGCTAACCATTTCCCAAGTAAGTACATACCGATTGCATGCTAGATGTAACTAATACAGAAGGTAGGCCTTTATTTATAAATGCTTTTCTTTTATAGTGTCGGAAATGGACTATCGCATTAGACCCACCCGGAGGCGCGCAGTCCGGCCAGTGTGGCATGAATCTGCAGCAGCAAGTGAAGGTGATGGATCTCCAGGGCCAAGTTCCTATCCCTCCTCTGTAGCTGCGTCAGACCAGCCCCTGGACCTATCCACAGAGGAGGGGCGTCATGGCGTGGGCAGGCAGTCGTACGAAAAGACTGAGCCATTAGCGTCTGGTATGTGACTCTTAATGTAACCCCACACACATACATGCTATTGAAACCAAAGCTGATTCCCTTAATCTCTTTTTCTAGATGAATATGTAGCGGGTGAAGGATCTGGAGCAGAGACTGCAGCAGATCATGCCCAGGAGGCACATGAAGAAGGTGGGTGATGTCATTTGGTGTCATTTGGTAACTGTTGAATCAGACATTAGAAGTGAGCCTATTTTAAATTTCTCTACAGCCTCACATTCCCAGCAGTGGCAGGCCCCAGACTGTAGGGTGGTCCCCCAAGCAGAGGTCGCCCACCACCAAAGTTGTAATGTAAATATTTGGAGTATGTGTAAATTAACATCATTACCAATCAACCTAAATCCATTGTCAATGTCCTTAGCATAATGACATATGGCCTCTTTCTTTAAGACATTCCTTAGCATAATGACATATGGCCTCATGAGTTAGATTTAAACCTAATAAGCATTTCATCCACAGCTGTTAAACATGTATTTGCAGAACAATAATTTAATTTTCTTTTTTTTACAGACACCGCACATGCGAGATTGGCACAAATCAGTGCGGCGTTGTTTCGGTTTGTGGGTGAGATGCAGGAGCTGCACGATTCATTGGGGACCACAGATGAAGAATAATTATCTGGGGCCTGCCATTGCTTTGTATATATTTTTAAGGTTTTAAAATGTTAACCAAAAATTTAAATATTTATTAAGTTTTAACATTTTTTACAAAAAAAAAAGTTTTGTACTGCCAAACATTTCCAAACCTTTAAAAAAAAGGCAAAAAAAATTGCCCGTTGCTAGTAAAAAAAAAAAAAAAAAAAAAAAAACTTGTTCCATTGTCAATGTCATTTTCTGCTAAAAATACATTCATTAAAGGTTGGTTACAGCAAAACGTAGGAACAACCCAAAATTTAAAAATTAAGAATATCCAGCCTGCGATGTGATTGAGATAAGCATTAAGGGTGCAAAATGAAGAAGAATGAAACCACGATGTGATTGAGGTAAGCATTAAGGGCGCGAAGGGAAGAAGAATGAAACTGTGATTTGATTGAGGTAAGCATTAAGGGCGCAAAATGAAGAAGAATGAAACCGCAATGTGATTGAGGTAAGCATTAAAGCCGCAAAATGAAGAAGAATGAAACCGCGATGTGATTGAGGTAAGCATTAAGGGCGCAAAGGGAAGAAGAATGGAACTGCGATGTGTTTGAGGTAAGCAAAAAGGGCGCAAAATGAAGAAGAATGAAACCGCGATGTGATTGAGGTAAGCATTAAGGGCGCAAAATGAAGATGAATGAAACTGCGATGTGATTGAGGTAAGCATTAAGGGCGCAAAATGAAGGTGAATGAAACTGCGATGTGATTGAGGTAAGCATTAAGGGCGCAAAATGAAGAAGAATGAAACCGCGATGTGATTGAGGTAAGCATTAAGGGCGCAAAATGAAGATGAATGAAACTGCGATGTGATTGAGGTAAGCATTAAGGGCACAAAATGAAGAAGAATGAAACCGCGATGTGATTGAGGTAAGCATTAAGGGCGCAAAGGGAAGAAGAATGAAACTGCGATGTGATTGAGGTAAGCATTAACAGCACAAAATGAAGAAGAATGAAACCGCAATGTGATTGAGGTAAGCATTAAGGGCACAAAGGGAAGAATATACAGACCACAATTTCATTGAGGTAAGCATTGTAGCAGAAGTGAGTGATCAAAATATGGAGACGAGCACATTAATGAGTTAATTTGGTTGTGCGCAGGCATAAGGTCGGAAAGATTTCCGTCTGGACGTTTATTTATAGAAAAAGGAATTCAGAATCTAACGGGAAACGTAAATCATTCATTAGAGGCGACGTTGGAAAAAGGCAAAAAACGAAAGCCTACGTTGTTTCATAAGTAACCTAGACGGAAAACGAAAGCTGAAAAATGACATTCTCGTTGGCATACGAACGGAACTCTTTACTGAAGGTTTGCGATGCAAGCTTAGAATCACTCGTACACTCATACACAAGCGGAAAATAAACCAGAACGACACAAAACGAAATTATTCTTTTTATGTCTCTCTGAATCAACCCTATAGTGTTTGCAGAGCTTTTACCCTGATCCCATGATGCTGATCTTTAGGCTTCAAAGCTTTATTTAAAACACAGAGGGCTAACAAATTCTGGGGCAAACTTTATGCATCTGTTTTAAACAGCTCTTGCGGTTACATTACGGCTTGTATGAGATCGCAGAAGAAAAATTAACGACGGCAATTATATGTGACCACAGGCATTTCTAAGAATACCACAACAATTCCTTTGTCGTGCTCCAAAGCATAAGCATCGCTTCACTTAAGAAGATTATTCCTACAAGCCAAATGTGTTTGTGCCAGGAAAAAACAGTAGCCAAGAGGAGATCTGACATCAGAGAGGCCGCTGCTGTCATATTATTTTCAGATTAAAGAGCAAGATGAGGGCAATGATAAGGTAATAGCCAGGGTGGACGGCCCATGGAGCAAGTAAGTGTGACGCAACCTAGAAGCAAGGTTAAAGGCTGTGCTTATAAAAGTAGTAAATCACACAGGGGACTAAAGCAGATCTAAATTCAAAAATGTTTTTACGTCCCTCTTAATCATGATTTACAAGGGTGCACCTGCAATGAGACCAGGTGAGGCCTTACCGAAACGTTGAGGATTTCATGCGGACACTTCTTAGGTATACTGTCTGCTATTGTCTATTGTCTTGATATGAACTTATAGTTTGCAATTGTCTGTTTTTGAACTGCATATGCCTATGAAATATGTCTACCTTTAGTGCATTTGGTCACTGTGTCCTCCTCCCTGCCATTCTTACTTTCTGGTCTGCCACTTATGCCCAGCCAGAAGATACTCTGTTGGCTTGAATTTATTGCTACACAGCGCCCATTTGCTAGTGGGTTATATCCCAGTGGTGATTACTAACGTATTACATAAACTGTATCATAATCATACCTCCCGAGTGTCCCTGATTTGGAGGGACTGTCCCTCTTTTGAGTCCATCATCTCACGTTTCCTTCCATGAGGTGTAACATGCAGATCTGCATCAATAAATGATTAATTTGCTTATTCATTTCCCCTCCCTTCTTTTCTGGTGGGAAAATGCAGCCTGCATTATGGAATTGTGACCATGTGAGGCAGCTGCCTCGGTGGCATTGAAGGGGGGAAGGCGGCTTTCCCTGGGTCCGTTTTTTTATATTTTATCTCATTAGTAGTTTAGCAGAGATAGGGGGCACCGCTGCATGCTGTCATGTTTCTACAGTCAATCATTGGTGACTCAGTGGCCCCACCCCCTACCTGCCACAGTGAGTCAGCACCACTCCCATCACAGGTGAATTGGCACACTGTTCTATTGAGGAGCAGAGTGACACATCCTGAGGGGGCATCTTTCTATAGTTTGCCTCAGGCAGCAGAGAGGCTAGATTCACCTCTGTTGATTTAGGCTTATCCCTCCAGTTCCCTGGGAAGCCCTACAGCAACTACATGAACATATGCAGGGCTCAACATAACTTGGAGGGGCCCTGTAGGAGAACCCCTTCATCTTCTGTTGCAGATCTCAGCTACCACACAAAGAACATGACTGTCAGAAGGACAGTCACTGTCCTGGACACAGTCGGGATCACTGGCAGTACACACCGCCAGCCAGGCTATTTTTAAAATGTGCACAATGCCCCTCTCTAGTGTATGAACAATAAAAGCACAGAGAGAGCCGGGATCATTGCCACCACCAGCTAATTTGGAATATTCTGGGCGTGGACTACCAATATTCCCCGCTGCAACCAGGACAGTGACGACCCAGCCAATGGTTTTCTGGTGGCAGCTTGCACCTGGCTCCCTTTTACCAGGGGTCTGGTAGCAGCTGCCTCCCTGCTTCTATTATATGTGACCAGCAAACCTCAAACTGTTACCAACACATGGCTTCCAACAGCGCATAGGAAGTAGGACCAAGTGGATAGTCCTAGGCAAAGTAGGGCTTACTGTAAATCTCTAATTGTAGGGCCATGCTCAATCTGGTGTGATGTGTGATGGCTGCAACTTTAGGTCCACTTTGAATTTTATCTTCAGGAAAGTGGTTATAAATATTCCACCATCCATTCCATCTTATAGCCTGCAGCACGAAAATCCATTTAAACTTTTGCACACTCAAGGCTCACACAGGTGAGTAAATAGCTGGTATGATCGTTTTAGAGCATTTTAACTAAGCCATTCCTTGGATTAGTTAAAAAATGGTCAGGTGTCTTAACAGGACAATATTTCATGCATAGTATGAGTAGGGAGTGGTTAGAGACAGGACCACTCTACCATGGTTTATCTAATTTTAAGTTAGAATCAGGTGAAAAGGATTTTGGTATAAAGTACAGTATGTGGTCACATCCCTCTAGCACCTGTTGTGGTTGACTTAAATTGCACTTGGGTGGATGATTATGTGATTTATATGTTACCTGTCACTGACCTGGTGGTGTGTAGCTGTCCTCCATTATTGTTGGAGACATTTGGTGGCTGTGTGGTGGCAATGTGTTATACCCCAGGTTGTCATTCAGTTGGAAAGGACAGTGCGCGCCAGTTAAACTAATTATGTCCTTTGTCATTTTACCCGCTCTGGACTGGGAACGACATGTGTTCGCGGGGCAGATACAGGGCACCCCCAGACGGAGTAAGCGGGAGACGACTACCCTGAAAGTCTGGACGCCAGGGTGTACCTAGATTGGTTAGGGGTGCCCCGAGGGGTACCTGATGAGTTCAAGGCTAGAGACCCCGTGAAAACTGGTTTTGAGTCCTTCTTTGCCCCCATTGTCACCATCAACAAAAATGCTGATTGGGTTAATTACCTATATTACAACCAGCAACGGTTTGTTAATGATACTGTAAAGGCATTCAAGGGAATGACAGAACAACTTGGCCCCACCACCCACATGGTTTTCCAGAATAGAATGGCACTTGACATGATGTTAGCCGAAAGGGGAGGGGTATGTAAAATGGTAGGTGAGAAGTGTTGCACCTACATCCCTGATAACACCGGACCTAATGGGAAGGTGACTAAGGCAATAGAACGTCTGGAAACCCTGTCAGTGGAGATGAACACAAATGCTGGCTCGGAGAAGGACTGGGGAAATTGGTTTAAAGATTTCTTCTCCAGCTGGAAGGTATTTTTAACTCAGTTTATTATTATCATTATGCTCATCATAATTGCAGTAGTAGCTTTTAAGATTATAATGTGTGTAACTGCCATGCGTGCTAGCAAGGCCCAAGGTATTTATGCTGCTTATCTAGCTCACAAACAAGAAGAATATGAGAAAGCGATGGGCGAGTCAGCGACTTAGAAGTCATTGACTCGAAGAAGGGGCTGAAAGAAGGGGCATCCCTTTTTGTGAGAGGGTGTGTAGGTACAAAGTAACAAAATGGCTACTGCATGGCTTATGCTTAGCTTATGCTTAACGGGATTGCTTTAAGATTCAAGGGTGAGAATAACGGAGTAACTGTTATCTCTGGGAATGGAATGTGCCGACAGCAGAACATAACAAACGGTTTTCTGTGAAATGTCCATGGGTAGGTGAATGTCTGGAAAATCCCATGACACACAATGGGGTGATGTACAGCCACCCCCAGCACACACCCTGGACAGCAAGGTGTTGATACAACTACTCCAATTAAAAGCAAATGTCCACTTTAGAACTTTATTAGGAGCTTTTCCCCGCCTATGCCTAATCTTGCTTTTTATACTGTAAACCACGCTTTAATAAACAGTTCACACCGAGAATAGCTGTTACGTGTATATTCTTGCGCTTGGTGTGGGCTCCAGACGTCTGCAGTGTGAAGGTAACTCTGGTCTACAGACAAATAAGGTAATCCCAGGTGGAGGACTCAGCGGGAGTTGCTCTTAGGTATCTGCCAGGAAATAGGGGCAGATTTTTTCATGGGGGAGATACAACAGCTTCACCTTTTTACTGTATGTGATTTTGCATTTATATTGTTAAAGAGACTGCAGTTTATTGTTATGACAGTAGATGGCGCTGCTACTAATTACTGTGTAGTCTCACTGTGCATTTTCTATAGGATTTCTATATTGAAGTTGTTTGTCGTTTTATTTTTCCTGTCTGTGAATGACCTACTATGTTAAAGTGACCTTTTCTCACTCCACGCATGTTCTGGTAATAGTCAGATGTTCCTGTTGTCTGCCTAAGTTGCCTCTGCTGCATCCAGCATTCACACTCTGCAACAAGTTAGGTGTCCCTGTGGCACTGTGTCCTTCACTCAGTTAGCTTAGCAAAGGCAAATATAAAATGTTGTATTTCTCACCACTCAGATATAATCAACAACATGATCTCTCTCTCTCTCTCCCTCCCTTCCTCCCCCTCTCTCTCTTTCTCTCTATATATATATATCTTCTTTATTGTTTTTTATAGTGTGTTAATTATTTTCCAATGTTATACTTATTCATTTTCCCTGCAATTTTTCATACGTAGATTGCATCCATGAATAATATAAGAAGACTGTTGTCTCCATTGATGAAGTACCGTATCTAATATTGTTGCTTCTCTTCCTGTTATGAACTACATTCTTGTTTTTTATCCATGTTGCAGCAATCAGAGCTGTGGGATCACCCCCATACCCCTGCATGCCTTCTGGCCGGCAAATGACAGCACGAACATGACATAACACCGGACGTTACGTCACATCCACACCTGGATTCATAGCTGGCAATGCCCCACAGGCCGGCATGGGGAAACACACAGTATTTAGCATAGCGCCATCACTGCACTCCCCTTTGGATAATCAGTGGTGTATACTGTGTGAAAGGGATTAACCCCATGCAGAGTTAGTGGAATATATTTGCAGATAATGCTCTCCTGGACTGCATGGAAATGGCCATCTTTCTTCGCCCCGGGGGGATAGGGGAGCATCTCGGTTAGCGCACACACACACACACACACACACACACACACACACACACACTGCAGCTGAGCTGAGGAGAGATATTTTATCTGTATCTAAACAGAATGTTAGGAGGAGATAAAATCTTGGATTTTTGAAATTAGCAGCCCACACCAAAAGGAAAGCGATATCTGCCTCAATAAAATAAGGCTGCATCACTGTCATGCTGCACACACACACAACACACAAATGGGCAAATGGTTACTTTCTGATTTCTGCTTTCCACATGCTGGCTGTTTTTATATTACTTTAGTCCTGGGGAGAGCAGCAGAGGATCATTCATCCATGAATGTTTCAATATGGTAGTTCTCTCAGAAGTGAATTTGGGGGAAAATATGTGTACATGGATGAGTAATTGGCTTAATAAAAGGAAACAGTGGGTGGTTATCAATGGTACATACTCGGATTGGGTCATCATTACTACTGAAGTACCACAGGGGTCAGTTTTTAGGCCCAGTCCTCTTTAAAATATATATTAATAGCATTGGGGATGGAATAAAAAGTAATGTATCAGTCTTCGCAGATGTTACTAAGCTGTGTAAAGTAATTAACATAAAAGAGGACAGGGAGCTATAAACAGATACGCATGGGAGCATGAGCAGTAAAAAGACAAATGAAGTTTAATGCAGATAAATGTAAGGTTATGCCAAGGGGAGAAAAAATCTGTGCCAAACAGAGAAATACTTGGTAAAACTACAATGGAAAAGGACCTCGGCTTTTAGTTAACGATAAACGTAACTGTGGTGCTCAATGCCAGGCAGCAGCTGCCAAGTCAACACAAGATCATGGTGTGCATCAAGAGGGGCATAGGTGCCCATCCAGAGCATTATGGGGAAGTGTGGCAAGGAAATCCCACGGTGCATGTACTCAACACAAATGTGCAGTGAAATCCTCCACCATCGTTCCAGGCTGCTTACCAGAAATATCCTGTTTAAAAGCTTTAACACAATCAGCTTGTGTAGAATCCAATCAATTACTGATCTGCCACAATTAATCGATCTTCAAAAAGGTAATTATTCGGCCCAATAAACTTTTCAGACCTTCCATTCAGAAGTAGCGGTGGAGAAAGAACAGAAATAACACCCTAGTGCAACTCTGTATAGCAATTAGTTCAAATTTAATAAAAGTATTGCTGCAATAGCATTGATTACAATAGCAATTAGGAATTTTCAATAAAACAATTGAGGTCAAAATCTATGTTTAGACCGCATGGTGCCAGAGTGTCGTAACTCGTAAATCCATTTTCCCTCACGCTTGGAAATTTCTCTTAATAAATGGGAGCCACGCCATTTTCTCTCAACCTTATCTAGTCCAATAAAGGTCATGAGTGATGAATTGCTAGAGTGGACCTATTTAAAATGGGCAGAAAGGCTATGGGAATCAAGACCTCGTCTAATATTATAGACGTGTTCCCTAATCCTAACCTTGAGTTCACGTGTAGTTCTGCCCACATAGAAAAGATGACAAGGGCACCATATAAGGTAAACGACAAGTGTGGAATTACAAGACACAAAAGAAGGTATTTTGACCTCACGTCCAGTTTTAAAATTAAAAAAAGTCTTAGTGGGTTTAGCCACCCGCGAACAGGTCCTACAGCCCATGCAAACCCCACAGCGGTAAAAGACCAACATGGGTTCATGTAGAAGGGACACTTTCTGAGGAGGATCAGTGTAACTCTTGGTAAGTAACTCCTTAAGGTTTGGGGCCTTTCTAAAGATGACTTTGGGGTGCTCGGAAGTACTGGGCCTAAGACTGGGTCTTCCTTCAAAATATGCCAATGTTTAGAACACAGCTTCTTGACCTCCTTATGTTGCATGTTAAACCCTGTGATAAACAAGTCGAAACCCAAGGAGGGGATTTTTGCACTAGGTTTTTGTAAAAGCCCTTCTCAATAAAACGTCCAGCTAGTACCTGAGATTGTGTGTCATAGTTGTTAACAGACGAACAGTTGCGCTTAAGCCGCGTAAACTGACCACCGCGTAAACTGACGTAATCTCCTCTAACCATTTAGGATGGTGACAGCTAGACATCGGTACATAACTGTTACGATCTGTCGGCTTAAAATAAGTTGAAGTAACTAGGCTGGTGTCTTCCTTAGTGATGGTAAGATCTAAAAAATTAATTGAGGTAGAACTACACTCCACAGTGAACTCTAGATTAAATTTATTCTCATTAACCTGTTTGAAAAACATTTCAAAATCTGTCTGGGCCCCATTCCATATACAGATCACATCGTCTATATATCGACGCCACAGTACTAGATTGGACCAATTTTCTCCACAGATTAATTGTTTTTCCCAAAAAACAACATATAAATTAGCCATGCTTGGCGCGAATTTTGCGCCCATGGCAACTCCTCGTTTTTGGAGGTAGAATCCATCAGAGAACCAGAAGTAATTATGGTTCAATGCAAAATTCAGATAATCAATGATAAAATCTACCTGAGTTGAGGGAAGATCTGGTTTGGTCTCTAAAAAGTGACGGACAGCAGCCACTCCTTGGTCATGCGGAATAACGTTATACAACGAGGTTACATCCGCTGTGGCTAGTAACCAATTTCCAGTTACAGTTAGCTTGTTACATAACTCTAAAACCTGGGTAGAGTCTTTCAAATAAGAGGGTAGCTGTATTACTAGACTTTGAAGAAAAGAATCAATATACTCCCCAAGTCGACATGTCACAGAATCAACCCCGCTGACTATGGGGCATCCAGGAGGCTTAGATGGATTTTTGTGCACCTTGGGGAGTTGGTAGATGGTCGGAACACGGGGTGCCTTCGGATAAAGGTACTCAAATTCTTTCTTTGTGAGGATACCCGAACTAAGGCCCTTATTCAGTAAAATCCCCAGGGCTTGCTTATATTCCTGTGTAGGGTCTCCTTTTTGCTTAATATACGTATCCGTGTCAGAAGGAAGACGTTTCAATTCTTCCAGGTAGTCCACTTTGTTTAGAACTACCAACCCACCCCCCTTGTCGGCGGGTTTAATGATTATTTCATGTTTGGCTTCTAACTCTTTTAAGCAATTAAATAAGGAAGAAGGACACTTATTCTTCTTCACATTCATCTGCCTTATATCCCTGACCATCACAGACTTAAATGATTCTAGGTGATGATTAGTACCATTGGCTGGATTAAAAAGTGACCGATTCCTAAGAGTTGTGTGTTAAAAAGTATCAGTAGATGCCACCACTGAATTAGAGGCCGAGTCCTGGGACTTCTGGGATGTGTTCATAAAGAATTATTTTACATTAAGTTTGCGAACAAACTTCTGCACATAAACATATAATGAAAATTTGTTCAGGTTGCATGGGGGGGCATATTTTAAGCCCTGGTCAAGAAGACATAGCTCATTAACTGAAAGTTCGACTGAACTTAAGTTAAAAATCCCTTTGCCTACATCCACCTCCGTTTTCTTATGTCTTGTTCCCCCTCTTCTACCTCGCTTGATCTTTCTTTTCTCTTTAGGGGCGTGTGTCTTGACCCAGTCATTAATCGGCCCCTGTCCCTTGGGGTCATCTCTTGCTCCCTGGCTGGGTATAGCCAATCCATATGAGAAGGGGCCGGTGAGGGTAGAGAGTAAAAGTTGGAAGGCCTACCAACTCCAATAGCTGGTTGTCTACTCTTAGATCTAGTGTCTTGGTCTAATCTAGATGTTTGTTGATGATTAAATCTAGATGTTCTTAGTAGTCTAAATTGGTCATACCTATCTCTAAAGGGTTTCTGTTGTCCCGATTTTGAAAGGTGCGATCAGGGCAGCTTCCCTGGGGTGCCATAACTCAGGTGATTAGATCTAAACACTTGGAAAGGTTGGTCCCTCATCATGTTACAAAGATGTAACATTACCAATCTGGGCCCTAGTAGGGGTTTCACTCAAGTTAGTAGTATCATTTTGCCATTTAAAAACCTTATTATTGGAATAATCCCTCTGGTCCCTCTGAAACTTTCTTATTTTACGTTTTTTTATAGTGGACTCTTCCTTGCTTAACCGATCTTTCAATGCTTCTGATCTTTTACCAAAGTCGTCGGTAGTACTAATTGGGCTTAAACACTCTTTTATAATTTCCCTTTGATTTTTAGGGCTATCAATTGTTTCTTTTTCTTACTGACTAGCCGCTCAAGTAGCATTATACCACAGTCGTTAAAAAAATTGAACCAATCAGAGCGTGATTCCACAGAATCATCCCCATCATGAATAAGGAGAGACCACCTTAACTGTTGAGGTACCATCCTCCTGGCTATATATTGTTCAAGCGTGAGAATGTCCCATTTGAGTCTCAACTCTTTGTTCAATAATTTATACAATGACCTAAACTCATTTTCTAACCCAACACTCACATCTGCGTGGGGCTCAGTAGAGAACAATGTCTCCAAGTTATCAACCCTTCCTTCACAGAATGAGAAGATATCCATAACTCCTTTTGTAGCCTGAAAATGAGTGAAAAGCTGCTAGTGCTCATTTTGGAATAAGTAGGAATACAAAACATAAAATATATGCACAGCGCTAATCAAATAACAACCAATTTTCTTAAGAGCAAAATATGGTGGTGCTCAGACGTGTAGGGGTACTGCCTTATTCCAACAGTAGATAATGAACAATAAAAGTAGAAAACAAAGAGCAACACATATAACAAAATCTACAAAAAAGTCTCTATCATGTAGCAGTGTGGCAAGGAAATCCCATGGTGCATGTACTCAACACAAACATGCAGTGAAATCCTCCACCATCGTTCCAGGCCGCTTACCAGAAATATCCTGTTTAAAAGCTTTAACACAATCAGCTTGTGTAGAATCCAATCAATTACTGATCTCCCACACTTAATCGATCTATAAAAAGGTAATTATTCGGCCCAATAAACTTTTCAGACCTTCCACTCAGAAGTAGTGGGGGAGAAGGAACAGAAATAACACCCTAGTGCAACTCTGTATAGCAAGTAGTTAAAATTTAATAAAAGTATTGCACTTACAAACCACAATTGAAATAGGCGCATGTAAAATCCAAACAGATTGAGAACGCAGGTGGAGTGTTTCTCCTGTCACCACATCCAATGACGGCCGGCGTAAACAAGTAATAAACTCCAAGGTATCTTCAATGATAAAAACACAATGCCATATATCGCCTGACGCGTTTCGTTGCGTTCGCAACTTTAACGAAGGCTAGGGATATGGCTAAGAAAGAAAAATATATATACTCACGCTAGAGAGACGTTTCCGTCAATAATGATTGTCTTCCTGTGCTTCCACCCAGACAACCAATCAGAGACATAGTCTGGGTAGTGTCACAGTGACGAATCCCGGAAGGCCTAGCAGCCAATCAGGAACAAGATAGGAAAAAAAGCCAAAGTGCAAAGTGGGCGGGAACAACCCCATATAGTAAACAACATACAAAATGAATACATCTAACAACTAAAAATCAGTCCAAAGAAAGCGTTCGGCACCAGTAGTATTTTACTGCGCTTAAACTAGATATAAAAACGTGAAAGGATATTAATCATTAGAGCGCAAATGTAACGGTTACGTTACTTGCGTAAACGAAGGCTGCGGGAAATGCGTGAACACAAGGGAGGAAAGACAAAGGATACGTTAATTGCGCAGGCAGATACTGCTCATTAATTGCGCAGGCGGACACTACTCCGCTTATTGTGCTGACCGGCTTACAAAGGCGGTTGGGCAAATAGCATCTCACCAACACGGCTATTAAGAATAACTGTATTATTAATATAAAATGAAGCTATTTCAGCTTATTAAACAGCGCAAGATTAAACAAGCAACAGGAACTGCTGGTAAATATAAGTAAAGTGCTGGTTGGCCTCCAAGGGCAGCGGAGATCGCATAAAATATAGTAATAATACCAAATTACAGTACAAAGTTTAAAAATAAGACAAATCAAAAATGTATAAAATGTATAGAAAAGGCAACCATTAGAGTGGCTGGAGAAACACCTCATATATAAAACATGATTGGTTCAATATTTTTAATGACTGTGGTATAATGCTACTTGAGCGGCTAGTCAGTAAGAAAAAGAACCAATTGATAGCCCTAAAAAATCAAAGGGAAATTATAAAAGAGTGTTTAAGCCCAATTAGTACTACCGACGACTTTGGTAAAAGATCAGAAGCATTGAAAGATCGGTTAAGCAAGGAAGAGTCCACTATAAAAAAACGTAAAATAAGAAAGTTTCAGAGGGACCAGAGGGATTATTCCAATAATAAGGTTTTTAAATGGCAAAATGATACTACTAACTTGAGTGAAACCCCGACTAGGGCCCAGACTGGTAATGTTACATCTTTAATGATGAGGGACCATGTCAGGCCCAAGGCCTGATTATAGAATAAGCATATGTATTGTGATTGTATAATGTATAGTCCAAAGACCTGGGTGAGGGGTCACTCAGACTGTGTTTGTGTATTCCAGTTTTATGGGGGGTTCTGTTTGTGGTACTTCCTTCTTTGAAGTCAAAGGCCTTTGAAGCAGCAAGATGTGCTGTCCCTGCACCAACCATAAACCAGAACTCGGATAAAAGACCTGGGAGAGTGATGCCCTCATCAGGTGGGGTCAGGAGGAAGGGGGATTAAGCTTTTCCCTCCTAAATCTAGCTAATAAAACCAAATGCTAAGGACATTCTAAGTCAGACACCTAAGGACAAACCTAAATCAGAAAGCTGGGTCATGCTGGACATAAGACTTTAAGCAACAACTGGATACGCACTCACAAGGACTGCTACGCCATTATACTGTAAGGACTTTTTTTTTTTTTTATTTGCTGAACTGATCTTTGCTGTACTCTTATGTATTTTTTGTACTTGTATGTCATTTGTTTCTGTATATTACATCTAGCACTGTGATACCTTTTTATGTTTAATTAATCAGCTCTGGCCTTTGACCTCTAAATATATGAGCTCACCTTTCTGATGGAAGTTCTGGTGAAACACATTTATCAAAGGGTTAATTTGGTGACTTGCTGGGACTAGTAGTGCATATCCAGGGGTCTGGTGGCTTTAACCCTTGCACCATCACACTCTCTCTAGCGTCTTGGCTTGGCTGGTAGAGTGCGATCGTGACAGACCAACTTTACCAAGTGTTTAGATCTAATCACCGGAGTTATGGCACACCAGGGAAGCTGCCCAGATCGCACCTTTCAAAATCGGGACAACATAAACCCTTTAGGGATAGGTATGACCAATTTAGACCACTAAGAACATCTAGATTTAATCATCAACAAACATCTAGTTTAGACCAAGACACTAGATCTAAAAGTAGACAACCAGCTATTGGAGTTGGTAGGCCTTCCAACTTTGACTCTCTACCCTCACCTGCCCCTTCTCATATGGATCGGCTATACCCAGCCAGGGAGCAAGAGATGACCCCAAGGGACAGGGGCTGATTAATGACTGGGTCAAGACACACGCCCCTAAAGAGAAAAGAAAGATCAAGTGAGGTAGAAAAGGGGGCACAAGACATAAGAAAACGGAGGTGGATGTAGGTAAAGGGATTTTTAGTTCGATCAAACTTTCAGTTAATGAGCTACGTCTTCTTGACCAGGGCTTAAAATATGCCCCCCCATGCAACCTGAACAAATTTTCATTAATGTAAAATAATTCTTTATGAACACATCCCAGAAGTCCCAGGCCTCTAATTCAGTGGTGGCATCTACTGATACTTTTCAACACACAACTTTTAGGAATCGGTCACTTTTTAATCCAGCCAATGGAACTAATCATCACCTAGAATCATTTAAGTCTGTGATGGTCAGGGATATAAGACAGATGAATGTGAAGAAGAATAAGTGGCCTTCTTCCTAATTTAAGGGCTTAAAAGAGTTAGAAGACAAACATGAAATAATCATTAAACCCGCCGACAAGGGGGGTGGGTTGGTAGTTCTAAACAAAGTGGACTACCTGGAAGAATTGAAACGTCTTCTTTCTGACACGGATACGTATATTAAGCTAAATGGAGACCCTGCACATGGAAAATAAGCAAGCCCTGGGGATTTTACTGAATAAGGGCCTTAGTTCGGGTATCCTCACAAAGAAAGAATTTGAGTACCTTTATCCGAAGGCACCCCGTGTTCTGACCATCTACCCACTCCCCAAGGTGCACAAAAATCCAGCTAAACCTCCTGGACGCCCCATAGTCAGCGGGATTGATTCTGTGACATGTCGACTTGAGGAGTATATTGATTCTTTTCTTCAAAGTCTAGTAATACAGCTACCCTCTTATTTGAAAGACTCCACCCAGGTTTTAGAGTTATGTAACAAGCTAACTGTAACTGGAAATTGGTTACTAGCCACAGTGGATGTAACCTCATTGTATACCATTATTCCGCATGACCAAGGAGTGGCTGCTAACCGTCACTTTTTAGAGACCAAACCAGATCTTCTCTCAACTCAGGTAGATTTTATCATTGAATGTTTGAATTTTGCATTGAACCATAATTACTTCTGGTTCTCTGATGGATTCTACCTCCAAAAACGAGGAGTTGCCATGGGCGCAAAATTCGCGCCGAGCATGGCTAATTTATATGTTGGTTTCTGGGAAAAACAATTAATCTGTGGAGAAAATTGGTCCAATCTAGTACTGTGGCGTCGATATATAGCCGATGTGATCTGTATATGGAATGGCACCCAGACAGATTTTGAAATGTTTTTCAAACAGGTTAATGAGAATAAATTTAATCTAGAGTTCACTGTGGAGTGTAGTTCTACCTCAATTAATTTTTTAGATCTTACCATCACTAAGGAAGACACCAGTCTAGTTACTTCAACTTATTTTAAGCCGAAAGATTGTAACGGTTATGTACCGATGTCTAGCTGTCACCATCCTAAATGGTTAGAGGCGATTCCTAAAGGTCAGTGTACGCGGCTTAAGCGCAACTGTTCGTCTGTTAACAGCTATGACACACAATCTCAGGTACTAGCTGGACGTTTTATTGAGAAGGGGTATGATCCGCATCGAATCCAATCACAACGAGAGACAATCAAAAATGTTGATCAGACCACGCTTTTACAAAAACCTAATGCAAAAAGCCCCTCCTTGGGTTTTGACTTCTCGTTTATCACAGGGTTTAACATGCAACATAAGGAGGTCAAGAAGCTGTGTTCTAAACATTGGCATATTTTGAAGGAAGACCCAGTCTTAGGCAAAGTACTTCCGAGCCACCCCAAAGTCATCTTTAGAAAGGCCCCAAACCTTAAGGAGTTACTTACTAAGAGTCACACTGATCCTCCTCAGAAAGTGTCCCTTCTACATGAACCCATGTTGGGCTTTTACCGCTGTGGGGTTTGCATGGGCTGTAGGACCTGTTCACGGGTGGCTAAACCAACTTAGACTTTTTTTAATTTTAAAACTGGACGTGAGGTCAAAATACCTTCTTTTGTGTCTTGTAATTCCACACATGTCATTTACCTTATATGGTGCCCTTGTCATCTACACGTGAACTCAAGGTTAGGATTAGAGAACACGTCTATAATATTAGACGAGGTCTTGATTCCCATAGCCTTTCTGCCCATTTTAAATCGGTCCACTCTAGCGATCCATCACTCATGACCTTTATTGGACTAGATAAGGTTGAGAGAAATTGGCGTGGCTCCCATTTATTAAGAGAAATTTCCAAGCGTGAGGGAAAATGGATTTACAAGTTGGACACTCTGGCACCATGCGGTCTAAACATAGATTTTGACCTCAATTGTTTTATTGATAATTCCTAATTGCTATTGTAATTATGTTTTATATATTTGTTAGCAGTGAGGTGTTTCTCCGGCCACTCCTTTTCTATAAATTTTTTTATACATTTTTTATTTGTCTTGTTTTTAACCTTTGTACTGTAATTTGGTAATATTACTATATTTTATGCGATCTCCGCTGCCCCTGGAGGCCAACCAGCACTTTACTTATATTTACCAGCAGTTCCTGTTGCTTGTTTAATCTTGCGCTGTTTAATAAGCTGAAATAGCTTCATTTTATATTAATAATACAGTTATTCTTAATAGCCTTGTTGGTGAGATACTGAACGATGGTGGAGGATTTCACTGCACGTTTGTGTTGAGTACATGCACCATAGGATTTCCTTGCCACACTGCTACATGATAGAGACTTTTTTGAAGATTTTGTTATATGTGTTGCTCTGTGTTTTCTACTTTTATTGTTCATTATCTACTGTTGGAATAAGGCAGTACCCCTACACGTCTGAGCACCACCATAGTTTGCTCTTAAGAAAATTGGTTGTTATTTGATTAGCGCTGTGCATATATTTTATGTAATGTAAACATGGGGTTTGCTGCATCCTCACATCATTGGGCTGTGGACGCGCTCTCACCCCAACCATTCAGATAGGCTAAGGACGGGAACACGCACACTGCTGGGGGTGCAGCTGCCTGTGCTCCTAATCGTTTGCGGAATGATGGCAAGTGACTCTAATTGAATGAGAGCCTGTGCAAGCAGTGTAGGACTAGGAAGAGGTAATTTTGTACTGGGCGATCTGGGGGGGGGGTTCACACAGCAGGGCATCCCAAATATGGATGCCTGGGGGTAAAGGATATTCAAAATTCTGGGTTTGGTTTCTCTCCTTCACATGCTATGCTCAGAACTTGTCTATGTGCTCTCCCTATTTTTTAACTTAAAATAATGTGGGGTAATGAGTCGTGTAATTTTATTTCAGCAAACACTCAAACGCGGCAGCTGCACCATCAGTATGATCTACGCTGCCCATCTACAGGGAATTCTCTCCCAGCCTGAGATGTTACTACAGCACAACTGGGTCTGCTATAACTTTCTTTAGATTGATTTTATGGTATAAACAAACGTTACCCTGTCGCAGAACATACTTGGAAAGTAAATGATCACTATGTGCCAGAAAATGGGAAATGGCGGGGATCCAGCAGCTATGAGCTATTATAGAGCAATATAATGCAAGTTTCTAATCAGCATGAGGATATTCCAAATCTTACACAGATCCTGAACTAAATGTATAGGTAAAAGGTAAACTGACCTAATGTCAGTAGGACAGTCCCGCTTTAAGACATTTTGTCCCACCCCAAATAATATTTTGGGGGTACCTAATTAATCCTCTCCAAACTCAAAAATTGCCAAAACACTCAAAAGTAAGCCTCATCTCGCCAAATCTTACCCTTATAGTGTTTTTGTCATCATAGATGCTTACTTTCCTGTGTTACAAATTGGACTGCAGATCAGAATCTCCTCTTCTTTGTCTTGTCCCCTGACATACCAATTGAGGTTGCAGGGGTGTGATCATGACAGGGCCCCGAGGGGAATAAACCCAACACTGATGCAAGAGTAAAGTGGATCAAAACCCAGGATTTTGGTCCTTGTCCCCGGGGCACCCTGATCAGGGATGTCCCGCTGTGTGAAACCCCGGGTTATAGCTGTGATTTACACAGACAGAGTAGAGCTGGGGTCAGGAAAAGGACAGCAATCCCAGAATGCAGAGCGGCACAGTCAGAAGACACTTTCTGTCTGCAGGCAGCCTGAGACTCCTTGGGCAGCCATCTTGGATGTTAAGCGGCTCAAAAAAAGCAATTGGTGCAGGCAGTGTTACATCATGCCATGCAGGGCGTTGGTCCGCTTTAATAATCTATTAAACAGGACTCATGGCTGCTCTGATAAGCCCTACTACTTACTGTATCCTCCTATATACTGTACCTTTGCCAAAAGGTCTTGGTCTCAGCATGGAGAGGCCCCAAACAATTCTGTTATGGGGCCACATGTCTTATAATTACACCTCTATGCCTCTAGGGAGGATATATATACTGTTACAGGTGTTTTTTTCAGTTTGATATACCTTTTTAGCATGAGTAGTTAAATGAATTGTTGCTTTAGCATATTTATGATTCCCTGCTGTCACAGATATTTGTGACAAGAAAACTGATTTCTCTTAGCTTAGCTGCGGCCTCCCACGCTGCCAGGTATCTCCATCACCAAGATACAAGAAGCGGCCTCAACAAGTTTTAAGCACTTTATAAGCATTCTGTCAGAGCAGATTAGATTATATTATCACTGCCTACTTAGCTTGTTTGAAGTATAACAATGCCTAAACTCTTTGATGCACTCCACCGTAATGTAGGAATAATCCTCCTTTGACCTGCCGGCCTCCTCCGTTCCATCATGTACAGTAATATCACCTAGAATGTGATCACTGATGAGACAAAGCAGAAACAAACCATTAAATATCAGGTAAGGTCCCAATAGCTCAATCTAATATTTTAATCCATCTAACCCATCGTTCATATGTTAAGAGGGATTTAAAATCTTGGCTGTAAGTGCAGAAACACTCATTCAGTAGCTCACCTCCTCGTGGTTGCCCTCTCCCTTCTGTCAGCACACAGCTACTCCTGGAACAGGAAACAAGGCGTAGAGTAGTGGCAGACCCCCTGCATTCCTTTGCCAGAGACCACCAATCATATGTCTTGTCTGGTGGTTTATAGCTCCACCCTGTTTGTCAGCTCACCTGTCTCTCCCCTCCCCCTGCTCATGCCCCTCACCCTCTGCGCCAGCCACGACTATCCTGATTAGCATATGAATAAAGTCGAAAAAGAAAGGTAGAAGCCATTTTGGAGCTTCCTCTCTCAGCATCTCAACCTATATATAACTAACATAACTGACAATGCACAGTAACAGGAAGCCCAGCAGCACTTCCTGGCCTGCAAATGCATGAGCCGCCATTTTATTTCTAAAATTTACTACAGCAGGATTTAGAAAAAGTTAAGTGAATTTAAGTCATTTTTCGCAGCAGTGGTCGAGCCCCCAAAGGGTTGTGTGCCTCTGAGTCCCGTCCCACCATCTGCATCACAGGCAAAAGGGGACACGCGCCCCGCAGAACCTGCAATAGGCTCAACTATGATGAGGTGGCAAAGCTCCTGCCGACCGACACAACTCATACAGCCGCGTTGCTCCGCTACCACTGCCCATAAGAACAACTGCAGTAAAGAAACACAGACTGGGGCAGCAATGGTAAGAGATAAACATATTGCATTACTATCTTATTCTAAATCAGATTAATTTATACCATTACTAGATAGAGTTGGCCTTTTGGAAGCTGGACTTCCAATTGGAAGAAATCTTTTAAAACCAGGGGAGTACTGCACAACTTCAAACCTACCAAGTTATGGACATCCACCTAAACTGACAGCCCAGCTTGGAGTTTTAAAATACGCCTAGAAATGAGGATGTGGTCAAAATACTCACTTGCCTAATATTTGTGTAGATAATGTAAAATGGAGCTCCACAAGCAAAAAGGTACCTGTATACAGTGGGGATGCAGATGCTGCACGCTCTACTACACTAGACCATCTTTTTCAGTATGGTTGGGATCTAGTATTGTATACTTAACAATTTTAAATATTTTATTAGAGGCATAGGATTACAGATAAACAAATATGCCTCATGTTCAGGCCATCTCAGACAGTTTTTAACAAAGCAATTTAGACAATCGATAGTCCCGTATTGTTAGATAAGTGAGCCAGCATTAAAGAAATGTGTTACTGGTTAAACAAAGCCTCAAACCTTTGTCTTATATTAATCAACGTATACCAGTCAGTACTTAATAAGTATTTGTTTGTGTAATTGCAAAATACCTTGTAAAATAATTAAAAAAACAATAAAATGGAAAAAACTCTACATCAGTCTACATTTTTGACAGCCCCGGTAGGCTTCTCCCCATTAAGGATTCTAATCCTCCATCCTCCACCACTCTAGACAAGTACCATTCAGACTGACCGAAACAGGAGATGAATCGATTTCTAAGGTCTTGCAGTCTTGGTCTCTAAGGCCAATGTAGCTTTCCCATGTGCCAAAAAAATCTGCCTACAATCCTTTCTTCTTCAATCTAAGTCATCATTCACTCTATGCAAAATCAGTGTCGGAATTTAGCCTTAAACATGGGGGGTTTCTATAAGATCCATTGGTGTACGATACACTTCTTCCCCACTGCCGACAGAATAAAAGCCAGTTGTTTCCCACCCTTGGTGGCTCTTTGAAAATTTATACGTGGAGGCTAATTTAAGATTAGCTCCACGTTTTGCCAAGTGAGCGTTTGTGTGGCAGCGCTTACAGCGCTATAACCTAGCTTAGCGGACAGACAAGTAGCGCTGTAGTATCCTGTTCAGCATTGATGAATGTGATGTGTGGTGGCCGCTGTATAAACGCTCTCCCAGATTCACTGCAGATCCAATCGCGAATGCTAGGTGGTGTCCAGAGGTCAAAGCGCCCAAGACTATGTTACATCTAACAATAGGACAATGCTGCAGCGAATGATAGTAGCGCCAGTTAAGTGCGTCCGGCACAACCAGCGTCGGCTCTCTAAAACTGGGAGCTCTGGCATCAAACCAGAAGCTATGTGATAAAAGTCTGTTTCTCAACACATATACATCGGCCCCAGAGCGAAAACACATGGAATTACATTGTTTTATCACTGTGACAATGACAATGCAATGCCAGACCTGCACATACAATTCTGCATAGAAAAGTAAAACAAAAAAAACAATAAAAGTGTTTGTTTGCAGGACAGGAGAGGCCACACAATGATTTGAGCCAAAATTTTTAAAGTTTACTTTAGCAACTCGCTATTTATACACAACCAAATGAAACACCATTGAAATGTATGGGAGAGCGAAAGGTACTACATGGCGCTGCTGAACACACAGCGCCGACGCTATACGCTGAGCACCACTATCGTTTCTTAAATAACACCCTTACTATTTTTGAACAGCCACTGGGCGATCTAGATAGGATTAATTTTATTTATAACTCTTTTAACTATACAGTAATAATAGATTGATTAGGTTGGCCCCAGTACTGTATTCTTATAAATACTTTAGTTATTTTTGGGCAATCTGGGCAAAACTAATCAAGCTATTATATTAATTTGATTTCAGGGAGGTGCTTGAAGTATATCATTTTGTCTAGACTGACATAGTGGCATTGAATGAGGTTACCTTGTATATGGCTAGCATTATCCTAGGCTGGATTTTGAACTGTAAAAATTGACCTCATGTTCATCACAATTTGAACAATACAGCTGTATAATGCCACAGCACTGAGAGTTGTGTAGGATGTATGAGTAGTTTTGGGTGTTATTTTATTGTGCAGTTGCAAAGTTTAAATAAACTTGAAAATATAAGATTGACAACTGTCATTTTATTTAATAGTTGCCTGGATTTACTAGAACAAATGCATCCAACGCAAAGTTTTCAAGAGGTGCACAGCATATGTTAGAACTGATTGAGAACATTTTATCCTACTTCAGATGGCTGGAGATGAAAAGCATGCATAAATTGCCAAGAAAACACCCAAAAACACCAGTAGCTAGGTTGCCAGTAGGTTGAGCTTTTCAAATGTTCAAACAAACAGCTAAATATAAAACAGCTAAATCGAATAGTAATTTTAAGGCAAAAAGGTATTTCTTAAGGATTGAATAAAAGGATTCTTAAGGATTGAGTAAAGAAAACTTAATGATGGGCGAACTTAGAGATGGGGGTACTCCAACCGCAAAGTCCGGGTTCGCACCAAACTTCGCGAGTTGGGGTTCCTGAAGTCCATGTTCAAGTTCGGTGCCTGGCCCGAACACATCAAAGCTAAGTCCATCAACACACTTTACCCATGGTCGGAGCAGCAGGAAGCTGCTTTGCCTTACCTCTACTGTCAGTGGCGGCAGCAGCTGCAGCATTTGAATCAGGCTCCAGCTGGGGCTGCAAAAAGATGGCCGCCAGCTCCCATGAGTGAGGACACTCCTAGAACCACTCCCCAAAGTTGGGGTCCCCATTAATTTCAGTTCGGCCAAACTTGCCAAACCCCAACTTTGGGAGGTTCACCCATTATGGGTTTTTGAGGCAACCCCCCTTCATCAAGCAAGAATATTATTTAAAAAAGTCATGAAATCTTTAAAAGTTTCCTCTTTGCCCAGCTTTGGAGAGACTTACCCTATTTCAGAAGTCTCATTGCAAGGGTATCGGGTATCAAACTAAATTTGGAGGGGTCCCCAAAATTAGTCAAGCTTCTTTAAAATTAACCCTTCAGATGATAGGTCTTCTTAATAGGACAGGCTTAATATGGCTGGCTATGGTCGAATAAATACTGAAGGAAGGCGCTTGCCTTCTAGGAGGTAAACTAACAGACACTGGAATAGCTACAGTAGGGCTACCCTGGATCATCTCTCCTAGGGGTAAGGTGAATATGTTTTTTTCTATTTGGCCACAATAATTCTTTAACATAGGTGGAAAACTTATTTTCCATTAAAGAAGATTAAAAATGGCAGCTCGTGTTTGACTTATAACCTTTTCCTAAAATTTAGCTTTACTGATAAGGTGCAGAACCACTAAATATAATTGAAATATTAAATGCGACAGTGGCCAGCATCCCCTCTCGTGGAATGAGGCTTTGGCTCCTTTCTACTCAAATGTGTCCTGCTACTGCTGGTGGAATAGAGGCTGCCTGTGGAAGCCCCAGGAGCCACTGCATACTGTGCAGACTCTGAAAAGTACAGAGGAGGTGAGAATTTTGTAGTTTAGCTTGTTTAAAACATTTTTTTTTACTTTTTACTACGGGTGAACTGGTAAGGGGTCCAAAGGTTCCTTATACCAGTTCAGAGGGTAGGGAAGCTGGCAAGCCACCTACCCATTACGCCAGTGTGTGGCTTGCCCATACCCCCCACCTGCTTACCTGTACCCTCACTGGCCAGAGGAGATGCAGAAGAGCCTGGGGCCCATCAGATCCCTCTCTGACCACTTGGTCTTCGAGCCCCGGGATACAAGCTCCTATCCCTAGTGTACCAGGCTAGTAGGCCAGGGGATGGGGGGAAAAACTATACAGGTCCAAACAATTTGACCCGAAGATTGATGCTATTTGTGTCTGGACAGACCCAGCTGAATTTAGCTCTATACCCAATGTTTGGTCAAAAGTTAAAAAATAAATAGCTTACCTTTGGCTACAGCACTCTGCTTCCTTCTCTGTCTGTCTCCTTAGTGAGGAAAATCACTTCCTCATTCAGCTTTCAGTCCCCACCCTGCTGACCTGGCCTATCAATCAACCTTCAGAGGACCAAGAATGGAAACATCCCCCACTGCCTGCGATGATTGGCTGCCTCTCTCTACAGCTCTGAAACCCTGGTCTCCTCTCACACTCATCGCAGTGTGCTTACATCACATTGCTTTTGTGACACCCACTGTTTCTCTCTTTATTTTTTCTATGAATCGCCAATGCTCTAATACTTTTAAAGATAACGTAGGAACTAAAGGGTTTTTTTTTTTTTAAACGGAAGTTTAGGACAGTGCAACGTGTAGCCTGAGACAATGGGCCAAAATCTGACTCGCCATTAGTATAACTTTAAACTCATCTTTAGTGTTATACAACATCTTTTGAGTTTTTTTGTAATCCAGCTTTACTAATTTCTGGTCCAGCAAATTTCACCAAACCTACTAGAACCATTTGTTCTGTGAGTTTCTCAAATCACCTAATCACCTAATAAATCACATTCTGATGGCAGCCAGATTTCTAGTATTTCTCTCAGCTTAGAAAATGCCTTAATATATCATGAGAAAAACAGCTGAATACCAAACTCAGAAAACAAGCCCATCTCAAAAAGGCATCTTTATTATTTGAATATAAATATGGTTTAGATGTAAGATCAGAAAATATTATGGAGGCACAATAACAAAGATGTTTTATTATTAATCTTGTTTCTTTTTTCTTCTTATTGGGATCTCAAACTTCTTCCTTTCTTGTTAGTTTTTCTTTTTCATTGTTAACTTTATTTCACTCACAATTTCCTAACATTCATTGCATTTAATGACAGCAGCCAATCGGGCTTCTTCCTTCCCCTCCCTGCATTGGCCCGGAAGGTCACGTGACCCCGCCATATGAAAGACGGGTTCCGTGTCACGCCGCACAATGCCGCTGTGCACTCTGCAACTCTGATAGAGAGAGGTGCTGCTGCTGAGGGACAGGCAGGGTTGTTTTTAACTTAATACAACTGTCCTTTTCCGGACATTAATTTAGGGAAAGCATTTAGTCAGGCTAGATAGGGGTTAAAGCATGCAACTTTTAGGCAGGTTCATTTGTGAAGAAAATCCAAAGATACCACAGGGATGTAAATGTCACTGGTTCGATGTATAGCAGCTCTTGTGCTGCTATTTTTACCAATATATAAAATTGACCCACCCCCACCTTGCCACCCTACCCTAGCGGAAAGAAAAAAAAAATACCTGCTCCTCTGGTCACTTGAATGGGCAGGAGTGCACGCGGCAAGATGGCAGCACCCAGGATCTGATGGGCCAGATGAGCAGCAGTGGCCAAGGGTCAGGTAAGGGTTTTCTTTCTTTGTAACCCCCCCCCCCCCCGTACTGCCTCAGTGCCAGGTTAGAGCAACAGGGTGGGGTAAAGTGATGTTAAACCGGACCTTCACCCTGAATAAGAGCCAGGACAGAAAGTGTCTTCTGACTGTGCCGCTCTGCATTCTGAGATTGCTGACCTTTTCCTGACCCCAGCTCTGCTCTGTCTATGCAAAGCACAGCTATAACCCGCCCCCCTGTACTTTTCACCCCTCTCCTCAGTATGTGATGCTTTTGAGGCAAGATGGCGGCGCCCGTATCCTAGAGTCCTGAGTTGCATCCCAGTGTGGGGAAAAATAAAAGGAAGTGACTAAAAACTTAAAATATATTAATTTTAGATGCTGGAGAATATTTTTTTAAAAGGTTTGGGGTTTTCATAAAATGATGCTGAAGGTCCAGTTTAAAGCAGCCAAAGAATGTAAATTTGCAGGGGCATTGCGTCTTGGGATGCCTCACTGTGTGAATCCCCCAGTTCTCCGGGTACTCACCTCGCTTGCCCTTCCACCTCTGCCATGTACACTAGCACCTGCAGACATTTAAGAGGTTTACCCATGCATCCCGTTGCATCCTCCGCCACCACTGCTGTGTATACTCGTGCCTGCAAACATTTGTCTGAACGGCTGAAAGAAATGGCAAGCTGCTCTTGGAAATTTGTAATTGATGTGGGAGGGACCCAGTGGAAGCACCCCATAGTAATATATGAGTATTAAGCAACAAACATGTGTAACAAGTAGAAAGGCAGTGATTTAGCTGCATATGTCTGCAGATCAGGGCCGGATTAATTGTGGTGGAGGCCCCTGGGCACAAAATCTGGAGGCCCCAGATACAGTAATTATCTTCCTTTAAAATAATAGTCCAGCCAAGTAACTGGTTGGTGGTTGTCTGGCACCTACTTACTGGAAAGTCAGATCGAGCCCCTTGTGCCACCCTTGTGCGGGTGCGTGCTGCTCAGGAACTCCTGTTTTGCCATGCCGGGCGCGGGGGGTGTATTCGCCAAGCTGGAAATAGTCCCTAGCATTTCCAGCCCCGCTGCCAGCTTGGTGGCTTATGTGCAGTGAGTGGCTGCCGATTGACAGCTTTGCACGCACCCATCACTGAAGCGTTGCTGACGGTGTCTTTGCTCCTCTAGACACTCTGTCCTGCCCTGTGGTGGCTTTGCCTGCAAAAACAATAAAAAAAGGCTTGCCTAGGCACGGGGGGGGGTCTGGACACTGCCATCAATAGCTTTGTTATTGGCCTTGTGGCTCGTCAGACCAAAGACTGAAAAGCCTCCTGGACCAGGCCATAACCCAAAGATTGGTGGAGCCCCCGGGGTGCGTGCCCCTTGCGCCCCCCTCATAATGGCCCTGCTGCAGATATATGTAGAAGCCACACTGCTCCGACAAGGCATTCTGTGATAGTGTGGTCCCTACTCTATGCGTATGAGCCACATAGTTGGGCCTACAAAACTACAAAGCTCCTTATCGGGAGCTGCCGATTCCCATTCGGTGCACTACACAGGGGAAGGTCTGTAGGCTGCTAGTGTCGGGTAGACCCCAGGCCTCCATGCGTGCACCTGGCTAGTTAAAATGAAAGAAATGGCAAGGAAATTTGTCATTTGGAGGGAACCAGTGAAACCACTCTATATTAATATATGAATATTAAGCAATTTAAGTCTGCTGGATGTGACAAGCACACACAGAAGGGATGCCAGGGCCCAACCAAACATGTGCTGCGGCAGTGAGGGTGTCAATCCCAAATCTGGACAACCTGACAGCAGACAATTCACCCAGTAAGAATTGAGGTCCTCTTTATGAGCCACGTACTGTCATTCCCAGTAATGCCACGCTGCAAAAAGGCGCAATCAAGACTGATTGTAAAACATTTAACAGACAGGAGGAACATCTCTAGGGTGCTAGAAATTGTTCAAATGTCGGTCAAAGCACTGGATAGCTTGTAAATATTTCCAGATTAAGAGTATGAGCTGTTCCTCAAACATTTTGCTATTAAACCCAACTCCAGCTTCTTTATAGATCATAAAAAACTAGGGATGGATTAGGTCTGCTTTAATTATCTCCTCTTATGATTCTATTGAGGAGATCTATAGAAGTCACCGTTTGCACCATTAACAGGAAATACTGTATACACCCCCCCCCCCAAGTGTCTCTCATTTGGAGAGACTGTCCATCTTTTGAGTCCATGTCCCCCTGTCCCTCGTTGTTCTCATTTGTCCCTCCTTGAGGTGTAGCGTGCAGATCTGCATCAATACATTTGTCAATTCAAAGTGTTTATATTGTTTTAACTATTTACAATCTATCTCCTATCCATCCCGTATCGGAGGGGCATGGCTTAATTTAACATTTGTCCCACCCTGAAAAGTTGGTAGGTATGTGTATACTCACTAGACAATCTATAAGGTGTCATCTGGAGCGCTCACCACCACATAATATTAGCTTGTCTTGCCTCCGTGCCACTCATCTGGTCAATGTGAAACCCAGAACCAAGACCAAAAGGAATTGCATTCAATAAATTAGATGGAGTTACTACTCACTTTTCCCCCAATCACACCGGTGGAGGACATCTCTTTCAGTTGCGAAAGCAGCTCCCTACAATCCTCTTTATTGGTGGAAGTTGAGTCACATGATGGGATACAGTCCTTATTCAAGTGCATAGCAGCTGTGGTGATGTAAGTGCTGCATGGGACCAGCCCCAACAGCATAGGTAGCCAGGTAAGTAGCATTCCTGGTTAGAGAACATTATCTTTAAAAGAAAAAAGTGTGCCTGAAGTTGGGCTTTAAAGCAATAAAAAGAGTCAAACATGGCTGTCCCCTTTAATGCTCTTCCCATTTTGAAATGCCCCCAAAGGTAAACATTTATTGGAAGCCAAGATCAGGCATCCGTTTAATAATCGGGAGTGGGGGGGTCAAGAAGTAGCTGCACACTTCAGTGAAGCAAGTCTCTCGGATGAGCTATGGAATTCGCACATATGGGTAGCTATTAACTGTTCTAGGTAAAAGTCAGTATCTCTCTAATGCAGGGTTCACTGATGGTGTGAGGGGGTAGGTATGTTAGTTTAATGTCCCTTTGAAATAGGACCCACCCTGTCACATAGTTGTAAGCAAGACTGTAGGTCTGCTTTAAGTTACAGTATGTCAAGAATAGTAGAAGTCTATGCAATTAAAGCGGAATAAAACCCAACAGTGGCCGGTCTGGAATCTAAAAGATTCCAGCGTTGGCCACTGGCTTTCCCCCTCTGAATCGGGATGCCCTGCTGTGTGAAACCCCCAGCGCCCTTACACACTCACCTCTCTCTGGTCCAGTGGCGCATGCGTGGGCTCTCATCCAAGGAGAGCTGCCCACTGAACTAACGCAATTCGGCAGGTGGCTCTCATTGTTGTCAATGGGGAACGCACGCTGCCGCATCTCCGGTGTTGTGCATGCGCTTCTGCCCCAGCCCCAGCCATTCAGATAGGATGTGGCAGTGTACTTATAGTCAATGAGGGCCGTTTGCCAAACACAGCAAATGGCTCCCATTAGCTGAGTGCATGTGCCATTGTACAGAAGAGAGGTGAGTTTAACTGGGCGAACTGGGGGTTTCACGCAGCAAGGCCTCCCAAATCGGGATACCCCCGGGGAACAAAACAAAACCAGAGAAAGTCAAAATCTAATTTTTTTTCTACTTTAAATTGAATTCAATTAACATTATCATTCGCCAAGCCAAGTATAAAGATGAACAAGGAATTCCTTGTGGCGTTTATTAAACATGGCATATTTTTAAAGCATGAAAATAATAATCACTGCTAAACACATACAGTAAAGATATGCCCCCAGAACCTAATTGATAGACCTTGCTATCAGTTGGGTAGAGCTCACACCTAGATCTTGCGGTCCTGCAAGCCGAGATTTTAAAATGTGGCCCAGTTAATATTGTCATACTATGCAACCAATATAAATTAAAGCAACTTACAATTCCGTGTTAAAGCAGGTCAAAACCTGCATGGCTGGGCCCTGGAATGAGTGGTGGACCCATTTCTGGGCTTCCATCTGTTTTAACACCTCACCACAGAGGTATAGTTAGGCCTTCTGGCAACCGGGGCAAAGATTATAAATGGTGCCCCCCCACCCCTGTGCTCTGTTCCCCCTTTGGTGTCCTCTGACCTGCTGCACCCGGGGAACATGCCCCCCTGCCTTCATCTAGCTACGTCCCTGACTCACCCAAGTCCTCTGATACCTGCTGTACCGGAAGTTTGTATGCTTTGCTGCTTATCTTTGTTTTCCCTTTCCCAAGTCTGTGACCACCACAGGACAGCCCAGGGCCTAGTGTACCCTCCACCATCACAAGCTCTACTAAAGACATGGGTTGGTAAGGGGCTGTCTGTCGAGTACCGGACCTCCCATGCCCCGGGTGATCGACAGCTTGCCTCTCTGGTGGCATAGATGGGTTGTTTGTGACTCCGCTCCTCTGTTCCCAGCCTGTTTTGCATAGGGATTACTACTGTTAAAGCAGACCAAAACCCATCTTTTTGACTATTATCCCCCACATCCTTCACCCCAGAGGCAGTAACTTTTAGATGGTTTCACCATTTACTTTCTCAGCAAAAGATCTGGCAATTTCCCAGTCCCAGATTGCTGGAGATTTATTTGGCGATTGCCAAACTGCACCATGACCCAGTGTCTGGGATTTAAGGAGAAGAAGAAATGGAGGGGGAGATAATACGTAGACTCAACTCGTATTCTCAAGTATACTCCAGTAACACGTAGACTCAAGTATTTAACGCGGACCTGTTTGATGACTTAGGAACCTGGACATTATGGGTGTTATTTAAGAAAGGATAACGCCATGTAGTACCACGTAGCATCAGGTGAACACTGGACGCAGTATGTGAAAACCATATATATGTAAGTCAATCTAGTGAGTGCCTCTAATAGTGTCATGTAGCGTCACATGTATCACTAGCGGTGGTTCAGTGTAAAGCGCCGGCGCTGTATAGTCAGCAGCGTCATGTAGCACTTGTCATTCAGCAGCGTTATCCCATATATTTTAAAGTGGACCAACACCCAGGGGGGATCGGCCCGGGAATCTATAAGATTCCCGGACCGATCAGATCCCTCCCCGCGGGACATCCGAAATCGGGATGTCCCGCGGGGAGGAACCCCCCAGGAGGCCCACAAACCTTACCTTACCGGCGATCCAAAGGCGCGGCCGCGTCTCTCGCTTCCCTCTAGCAGGGCGCGCTCCCGAGCCGGCCGTTTTGTGAATGGCCGGCGCAGACGCGCTCCCTGTTAGAGGGAAGCGAGAGACGCAGCCAATGACAGCGCTCAGAGCCGCTCTGGTATGCGCGTGCAAGCGGCTTTGGACGCGCATACCAGAGCGGCTCTGAGCGCTGTCATTGGCCGGACGAGGTCACGTGGGAGCGGGGAGAGGTGAGTTTTTGCGGCGATCGGGGGGGTTTCACACAGCGGCACACAACGGCGCGGCCGCGTCTCTCGCTTCCCTCTAGCAGGGCGCGCTCCCGCGCCGGCCGTTTTGTGAATGGCCGGCGCAGGTGCGCTCCCTGTTAGAGGGAAGCGAGAGACGCAGCCAATGACAGCGCTCAGAGCCGCTCTGGTATGCGCGTCCAAGCGGCTTTAGATGCGCATACCAGAGCGGCTCTGAGCGCTGTCATTGGCCGGACGAGGTCACGTGGGAGCGGGGAGAGGTGAGTTTTTGCGGCGATCGGGGGGGTTTCACACAGCGGGGCACCCCCGATCGGGGTGCCCCACCTAAGTGGACCAACACCCAGGATAGTCAAAATCCTGGGTGTTGGTCCACTTTAATGGTGTTTTTTTGCTTGTGTATAATTTTTTTATTCTTTTTCTCAAGTTTAGAATCAAATGATTGTGTGGCCTCTTCTGCCCAGCAGGTAAACACTTATATTGTTATATTTTGATTTTTTTTTTATGCAGAATTGTATGTGCAGGTCGGCCATTACAGTGTCATTGTCACAGTGTTAAAATAATGTCATTCCATGTGTTTTCGCTCTGGTGCTGATGTATATGTGTTAAGAAACAGACTTTTTTCATATAGTGTCTGGCGCTCGATGCTAGAGCGCCCAGTTTTAGAGCGCCGACGCTGGTTTTGTGTTTGATTTTCTTAAATATGGGCTTCAGTGCTGAGTGCCGGACGCACTTAACTGCCGCTACCTATCGCTCGCTGCAGCGTTGTCCAGTTGTTATATGTGGCGTTGCTCTGGGCAGCTTTTCCTCCAGGCACTACGTATGCATTGATTCAGGGAGAGCACTTTTAAAGCGCCCTCCAGACATTACATTTATCAATGCTGGACAGGATACTACAGCGTCACTTGTCCATTTGCTACGCTACATTATAGCGCCAGACACTTGCTTGCAGCGTCCATTAGCGGACGCTCAAAGCGCTGCTATATAGACGCTCAAATGGCAATACATGGCGCTAGTCTAAAATCAGCCTCTGAATGTTGGAAGCAAAAAAATTATTTATTTTTCTACTCCTGGGGTGGGGGGGGGGTATTATTTCTCAGTATAATGGTATAATATGTTTTTTCTTCACTGGTGGGTATTTTGTCCGCTTGAAATAAATGCCTCTGCTTTGGAAAGGTCACACATAGATTTGGTTGCTTGAGGCCACCACCATAATATACACATGTTGTGCATCAATGTTAGGCTTTGTTCCAGCTTTCCAGCACCATAAACAGCCATGATTGTGTTTTTCCAATGCAAAGCGTCTCGTTTTCTGTGGATGATGGATTCATGGACGACAGCAAAGTTTACATTGAAATAAGAGCAGTTTCTCGCCTGGACCATAAAACAAATTACATTTCCAATGCACTATGACTGGAAGAAAGATTTCCCCAGGATGTCATGTAGCTTATTTTCTGATAAAACGATATTCTCAAAATAGAAAATAAAATAGTTACCAACAGAACGATGCACATTCCCAGTATTTACTCCTCAAGACAGATAGATAAATGCAGGGACAGACAGCTGCATTTTTATATGCGTTTATACAGCTGGGGCTGGGGAGGGGGTTAGGTGAGGGTGTGGAGCATGGTTGGAGACTTGGAGGCCGATTCATTAATAGCGGCAGGTAGCGACATTTGAGCGACTGTAGCAGTATTTTCACAGCGCCCGCTAGTAGTCGCTGTGCTTGGCCATTGTTCAGTTGTTGATAGCGAATGAGTCGGTGTGCAGTAATGTTGAATACGGGGTGACGAGTCGCTATTTGACAGGTTCCGCGATTTATGGGTGCGCATGATAGCGACTGGTCAGAGTGACCGGCTCCCACCATATTCATCAAAATATCACGCTCAAAAAATTCTCGCGCTGTGAAATGCATGTTTAAACCCCAGAGCACTGGCGGCGATGTGTTAAAAGTAGTTTTTTAACCCCCAAACCACCATATTTTTGGAAACCAAAAAAAAAATAATAATAATAATAAAGAATTTAGTAATATGAATACATTAATATCAGACCTGTAATATCAATTCTGCACAATTTTTTTTTTTTTTTACCTTAAAAAAATTATCTAACATGGCAGAAGTGGTCACAGAATTTTTCACATTAAAAAAAAAAAAAAAAAAAAAACATTAATAACAATTAATTATGAATATTTAAAGATTGTTCCATTGAAATGCATTGGAGAGCGCCAGGTAGCGAGAGGTCATACCTGTCGCTGTTCAAGGTCGGACGCTGGCGCTGTGGGCTGAGGCTGGAATAATGATGAATGAGTGGCTAAGCAGGATTGCCTTGATAAATGTGTGATTGTGGTGGGGAGCCGGCGTTCTCGTGGCGGTGCCCGTCATTACCGGTCGCTCACCAGTCGCTATTCCTTCATAAATAAGGGCCTTGGTTTAGGTGAGCCATGTTGGTCAGATGTCTGATGAGGGGTTGGTTAAATAGGAGCAACACCCCCCTCGAGTCTATAAGACTCCTTTTGGGGGGGTTGGTCTAGCACTTTATGGGGCTTCTGGAATTAGGATGACCGATCCATTCAACTCATCCAATAGCCCTTGCTGCGTCTCATTCCCTTCGTCGCATCCCCAGCATACCTCTAGCTAGGCGTGGGCTCCCCGCCATATTGGTGTTGCTCGCTCCATTTAGACTTCCTGAATCTCAATGGAGTGAGCACTGCTGATTGGCTGAGCAGACTGTGCATGTGAACGAGAAAAAGTGAGTTTACTGCTAATCCTGGGATACACATAGCCAGGCATCCTAAATTGGGATGCCCTGCCCCAGGAACAACATCCAATAAAGTTCTAGGGTATTGTGCATCTTTAAGAGTGCGGGTCAGCTGCTGGGGAGGGAGTTAGGTAAGGGATGCAAGTCAGTAGCTGGGGAGTTGGGTTAGGTGAGAGGTGTGGGTCATTGGCTGAGCAGGGGGATAGGACAGGATGTGGATGAATGGCTGCGAAGGGGGGTTAGGTGAGAGGTGTGGAACAGAAACTGGGTAGGGGGATTAGATAAGGGGTGCAGGTCAGCAGCTGGTGAGTTGGGTTAGGTGAGGAGTGTGGGTCAGTGGATGAAGAGAGAATTAAGTGAAGGGTGCGGATCAGCAATCAGCAGCTGGGGAGAGGGATTAGGTGAGTGTCAGTGGCTGAAGAGGGGGTTAGGTGAGGGGTATGGGTCAGTGGCTGAGGAGGAGGTTAGGTGAAGGGCAGAAACTGGGGAGGGGGGTTAGGTAAGGGTGTGGGTCAGCAACTGAGGAGGGGGATCAGATAAGAGGGTACAGGTCAGCAGCTGGGGACTTGGGGTGCATGACGGATACAGTGCAAAAGCTGACAAGGGGGTTAGGTGTGGGATGTGGGTCAGTGGCTGATATAGGGATGTTGTGAAGGTGCATGTCAGCAGCTGGGGAAGGGGTTAGGTGAAGGATTTGAGTTAGGTGAAGGATTTGAGTTAGATGCTGGTGAGGGGGATCAGGTAAGGGATGTGGATCAAATTCTGGGGAGGGAGCCAGGTAAGGGGTGTGTTTGGAAATTAGGAAGGGGATTAGTTGAGGGGCAGAAACCAGAAGCTGGTCAAAAGTGGAGTGCGGATCAGAAGCTTGAGTGGGGGTTAGGTGAAAGGTGTGGATGTGAGGCTGGGAAGGAGGTCAGGTGAGGGAATCAAGGTGAGAGGTGAGGGAATCAAACTATACAGACACTGACACACTATATATAGCCATTAGCTGTTATGTGGGCCCTGCATCAGCGGCTGCGGTGGGGCCTGGTATGCCAGTGGGACCCAGATCCATGGCTGCCTGGCCCAAGCAGAGCTGTTTCTAGTCCTTTGTCTAGTGGGGGCAACAAGTGGGGGGGCCAACCTTAGGGTCCCTCTACCCCAGTGGGATATCATTGAGTGATCAGAGAGAGGTAAAACCAGCCGCGGCTGCCTCTGGAGCGGTGGTCTGGGACCTGATGTTTGACATGTGGGGCCCAGAACTGTGAGCTCTGAAGTCTTAATCTGTGAGCTCTGGAGCCTCAGTATTGGCATCGGCCACCAATGCAATGGAGGGTGCTTGCGTCCTGGGGCTTAGTCCGTCCTGGGCAACTGCCATCTTTGCCCTGCCCAAAAGCCGGCCCTCGTCATTTGTTCTGGAATCTGTAAAGCAACTGAGGCATCCTAATGCCACGAAATGGAACACTTTGCTAATGATGTTCCCTTTAGTAAAATAATGCATTTCGGGGTGAAGAAAAAGGACTGAATAAGGTTCAGGAGGAAAGTGTTTCAAGAAGAAACTTGAAGTGGACCAAATAGACCCATGATTTTCATTATCCCAGGTTTTGGTCCTTACCCGTGGGGCATCCCAATTTGTGAAACCACGCCGGTTGCCTGATATACATACCTTGCTGGGGTTCCCATAGTTGAGGTGTGTCTCTGCTCCAATCAGCTTTTTTGACCATACATTTTAAATAAGAGCTTAGCTGCCCTAACGATCGCAGCATGGCACCCCCTGCATTCCCTTTCAGCTGTGCAAGGCCACACACAGACCTAGAAGAGATGCCGTCACCGACGGTGCATGCACTGTGGGTTCGAAAGCAAGACATATATCCAGTGTCGGCCTGGTTCTCCAGAATCTCCGGATTGCCTCCAGTGGACCCTAGGCATTGGCCTAGGAGCTCCATGACTAAAAAAACAGTGTTCCTGGTTTGCCTGGAATGTCCTGTGAGTTTGTGATTTTTTCAGTAAGTTACAATTGTCATTTGGTCAATAAACATCAGATTTTATATTATTACAATCTAATTGTGTTTTAAGGCTGAAGGGTGGCCCCAAGGATAATTTCCTCTAGTGGGCCACAAGAATGATTTCCTCTGGTGGTACCAAGGCGCTCCAGTCCAAACGTGCATCTATCCTAAGATAAAGATAATAATATACACAAGAGCATATTTTTCTGCCATCCTCGCTGCAGGGATGCCAGGTCAGGAGCTCCCTCCTCTGGCAGGCTGTGGACTTCTTGATGCCCCTAATCCCTCCCAGGATCTGTGAGGGGGGGGACAGATCTCCCCTCCTCCTTCCTTGGCATCCCACCAAACTTATCCTGGACCAAAGGGGCAGGGAAGCTTTTATACCACAGATGAGGAGCTGCTGCAGTATCTCCCACATGTGACATCAGTGGAGGGGAGGGGGACATGGACACTGACCGGCGGGGGCAGGTTCAGGAAGAGGCAGCAATGGTGAGATCTGGAATTCATTTTAAACATTTTTTTATAGCTTGTGTGCTGGGAAGGGGTCCACCTGCCAGCATTGGTGGGTGGCATCTCGGATAATTTGACTTGGATGCGTGCTGGTATCTGGGATGGATCTAGCTTCAGCCCAGATCCGAAACCCATCACTATAGTTGTCTTTGGGCCCAATACATGACTGAGGCCTGTTAAAGAGCAGCCAATAAATGAGTAACAAATTTCACTTTCCCAGGTGTTGTTCCTCTCAATTTGGGCTGCCCCCACACCCTGCATGGGGCGAGCAGAAAACAGACTAAATTAACTCTTTGAATAGAATGTCCTTTTAGTAAAATCTTGCACTACAGGGAGTAGGTTGGTCTCAGCTCCTCTTACGGTTTCTCCTTTGCCAGGTCAGGGTTTCCACTCGGAGCCCGTACGTAGACACGTTTGAATGATTGCACATAAATCCATGATAAACCCATTGAACCTGCTCTTCAGCAGTACCTTGTAATCCAATCTGCTCCATTGAAAATGGTGAAAGCGTATAAAGATAGAAGCAGTCGCTGTAAATGAGCTAAAGCAAATATTTTTAACTGCTCAAATTGTGACTGCTTTCCATCTGGTCTGTAGGACTTGAGCCATATTCTCCTGCGTGGTGCGCACGCCATTGCTGCTGTAACTTAGCTACTGAAAGTGATCTGACATCAATTGGAAAAGAATAATAAGCGTGAGTAATAGAACTCCCTCACTTCCGGCTCTTCGCTTTATACACCACCGGGACACATAAACGGTGGGAATGGCTGATGATTGCCTGACGGCACTTTTACAATTTGCTCTCCATTTCCTCTCCCGTATTTGGGCTTCAATTAACTAGAGACAAATAATTAGAAGTAATTCACGAGTTCAAAGAGATGATTTAGTGAAGAAGTAATCTTCTCTTTCTCTTGGGAAGTGACTACAGACATCCAATTATATGTAAGAGAACTATTTTAAAGTCTGGCCTAACTTTTAGTCAATTTAAAGAGGAACATCAGACCTAAAATAAAAAGGGGCAGATTTTCCCCCTCATCTGCCCCTACTTAACTTCTGGATGATTCAGGGCCCGATCCTCACCCCACCGCACAGTGCCTTATGGGATGCAATATGGCACCAATCATCAGGAGGCCGAATGGAATACAAGGAACCCAGAGGGAGGATTTCCCTGTGAGGTGAGTAAATACTCCCCAATTGTGAAACGCTAGAAGGGGGGGGGGGGGGAGTCTGGTGAGGTTTCGGGGAGGGTTTAACCTCCCCCGATTTTCCTCTTTAAAGCAGAACAAAACCCAGCCACGGCCACCCTTCTGGGCGCCAGTATTCAGGGAATGTTAACGAATACCGGTGCACTGGGGGGTGTCACACAGTGGGTCATCCCAATTTGGGATTCCCCCAGGGAACGGAACAAAACCTGGAAAAGTCAAATTCACAGGCTTTAAGCTGGAATTTTAACCATCCCCTGTTTTGGTTTGTTTCTCTCTGGCATCCTGATTTGGGATGACCTGCTGTGTAAAACCATCCGGATGGCCCTCAAAATTCACCTTTCTGCCAGTCCTACAGACGCAGGCTCTCATCCAATCACATGCAATCCAGTAAAGGGGTGCAAGGGGCTCTAAAAAGGAGCAGCAGCCCCCCCTTTTCCAAAATACCTCCATCTCTTTTCTTTCTCTTTTGCATATTTCTCTATAATTCTCTTTTAACTTTTTCATTCTTGAATTTCCCTCTCTCTTTTGTTTTATGATCCCTTAATTTTCCATTCTTTCTGTATCCCCCCATTTTCATGTCAATCCCACATTTCTGCCATCTTTCAGTTGTCATCTTCCTCTTGTCTGCCTATTTTTTCATCTTATTTACATCTTCTTTTTAGCTTTACCCAATTACTTTCTCTTTCGCTCTCTCTTTCCTTTGCTCTCTTTCTTTCTCTTTTTCTCCCTTTCTCTTTCTTTCTTTTTCTCATTTTTGCTTTCTCTCTCACCCTATTCAACTCTGTTATTTTTTAATATTCCTCCCATCTCAAGCTTATTCCCTCATTCATTATCTCTCTTAATCTCCTTTTCACACTATAGGCTCGATTCAGAGGCACATTCGTCTGGACTTCCGTAGCAGAAAGTTTTTGTGTGTGTTAGTCATTTTTTTTTTGTTTTTTTTGTTCATTTTCCATTCGTACGAATGTTCGGGCTAATGCGTATATGCGCTTTCGAAGAACGAAACTAAATTTTCTCATTTCTCATTCTCATAACTCATTTGCGTTATTTCGGATCATTTTCACATCAAAATATGATATTTTTCGTTCGTTCTGATAACTTACGTTATTGGTATGGGCTTGCGTCTAATTCAGAGAGCTGATTGCCGAGGGACCACCACCCTATTAAACCGTTTCATTTGCGATCCACTTACGGGACCTTTGAGGGCTCGGATTGCTATTGTTGAACATGTTTTGTGGCTATGTGGAGGAGTCTGCGCGCCTTTAGCTCCAAGGCATTGCATGTATAAGCATTGCCGAGGCCATAAAATGTATAGCAATGCATACCTGAATCAATACATTTCATTGTATGCCTTACAGAAGCATTTTAATGCTGACCTTAATTAGTCCTTAGCATGTAAACCTTTATTTTCCCACACATCCATATAATTGCTATATTTTTTTAGACTTATGTCCTTTGTGAATTATATTTGGATTGTTGAACTTGAATCTTAATTTGTGGTAGGAGTTATTGTTTTAGTCGGTTACCTTTGCTTTGTGTAATTATTTTATATTTGGTTGCAGGAACCGCAAGATGTGCCACTCGCACAACATACAAGCAGTGTTTGGTCCGGATATGCGATTCCTCAGTGTTCTTGTAGGGCATCCAGGGTCATCCCATGATGCTTATATATTGCAGAGCTCCGGCTTATTTCGTCAGTTTGAGTCAGGAGAATTATCTGGTGGATGGCTCCTGGGTAAGTTTGCTCACATTCCATCGAACCATTTTCACTGTATGGCAATGAATATAGTTGATGACTCATGTCTTAACCTATGGCTGTTTTTAGCCCTTTATGACATGTTTAACAATATTGTTGCTTAGAATGTGTATTTTATGTTAGTATTTTTAAATTCTTTCAGGGGATTCTGGATATCCGCTCCTGCCCTTGCTCCTGACGCCCGTCCGTGACCGTGAGCAAGAGTCCAGACGGGAATCGAAACGCGTTGGTTCTGGCCCAAGGGGGGTCCTCCTGATCATTGATTTAAAGTAAGCAAAGTTTGTTGTGTGTCTTTTCATATTTGCTCTCCTATTCTGATTGGGCTTGAATACTTTGCACAGGGACTATTGGAGACGGAAGCACTGGCACTTTATTAGGTTTAGGTTATACATTGTTAGTTATATATTTATTTTGGCTCAGGATAGGTTGTATATATAAGATGTAAAATTATTAATTGATTGTCACAGAATCACTTTAAACTGTATATATATGAGATTGTATTGTTGATAAGGGAGTGTGCCTCCTGGTGGCTAACCATGCATATGGTCTAACTGTTTTTAATTTGGTTTTAATTTTTGCTACAATAAAATGAACTTGTAAATTTATTCTTTGGAGTGCAATAGTGAGTCTCTGTGGGGCTAATTGGCAGGGTGTCTAGAGGCCACCCTAAATAATAAATTGACCCAAATATGTAGGCGAGCACTTTAATGAGTTAAGTTTGTAGTGTGCAGGCGCAAGATCGTAAGGATTTACGCCAGGACAATTATTTATTGAAAAAGGAAAACAGAATCTAACGGAAAACGTAAAGGATTTGTGGAAGGAGACGATGGAAAAAGGGAAAAAACGAAAGCCGACGTTGTAACATGAGAAAATGAAACAGAAAAGTCACGCTGGAAAATGACATCCTTGTACTCGTACTCTGGCATACGAACGGACAGAAACTTTACTGAAGGTTAGCAATGCATGCATAGAATCGCTCGCACACTCATACGAGAGCGGGGAAAAAAAACAGATCGTCACTAAAACGACTGTCTTTTTTTGTCTCTCTGAATCGAGCCTATTGTTTCCATCTTGCTCCTGTCACATTCATCTCATTTCTTTTTTCACTCTCACTTTGTGTTATCTTAACTTTTTTAGCTTTTCTTCTCCTCCCCCCCCCCCCCCCCCCCCCAATACTCTGCCTTCTTTTCATATTACATTCCTTTTTACTTCTCTTGATCTCTTTTTCACATTTCCGGCCATGCATGTGTCGCAGGACTGGGAAGAGGTGAGTTTGTTTGGGCTACCTGGGGGTTTCATACAGCGGGGCACCCCCGATCAGGGTGCACCGGGGGCAAGGACCAAAACCCAGGATAGTCAAAATCCTGGGCTTTGGTCCACTTTAAAGTTACTTGGCATTCTCTTGTATCTCTGTATGTAATCTACTTACCTGTAACCTGTACTCTGCTCTCAGACATGTATGCGTAATATTTCCACAATATCATATGCTTGTAATTACTGCTTAGTGCACCGATCGCATTATTATTATTATTGTTTATTTATATAGCGCCATCATCTTCCGTAGCGCTTTACAAGGTATGATTACAGACAAGGTAAAACATTTAGTACAGGGAACAATACAAAATTAGATGCCACAAGGTTTAAACCAAGTGTTGTGAGCACAGGAGACAATAGGAAGGAGAGCCCTGCCCTTGCGAGCTTACAGTCTAAAGGATGGGGGTGGAGACGAAAGGTGGGGATCACAAGTGGTAGAGCTAGAGTTGGGCTGCATGAGCCATTTGGGGGTTATGATAATTGCTTAAGCCAGGCTGAAGACAAGCATACGTATGTATTTAACTTGAGCTTAACCAAAATTCAGTGTGTCCGTGCCCTGGCTGGATTTTTCGGGCTGCTGGGCTGATTAAACGGACTGTGATTTAGGAAAGCTTGTTGCGTGATCCCAGAGGCTGTTTAGCTGGCTCACATGATACACGTTTCCTCACACTCACCCTGCCACAGATTCTGCCCTATAATACTAAAGCTTGCGGAGTTCTTTCTAATTGCAGAGTGACCATCTTCACCTCTGCTCATGATCTTTCCTTGACAATGCTTTAGCCTCATCCTTGGAGGTTACTCATTGACTGACCTAGAAGCACATTGAGGGGCTCAGCATGGTTGGGCTCCATTCCTACCTCTCTAGCCTTCTCCAAGCCTCATCGCCAGGGCCACCTTCCGGAATTTTCAGACCCCATAAAACCAAAATGCCCCCCCCCCCCCCCCCGCAGCATATATGATGTCTGGGCAACAGACTATATTGGAAAATGAGGTTCAAACTAGTCCAGACGTCACAACAGGTTTTGTGGGAGCCCAGGCACAATATAGGCTGTATAAAGTCTGAGCCCCCCACAACCTATATGTGATGGCTGAGCCCCCTAGTTTGAACTGGACCTCATGGCAAACCACACTCATTCATTATCATTCTTCACCAGCACTGTAGAGACAGTGTGGTGCAAGGCTTAGGACAGGGCAGCTATGGCCGTCGCATGGCTGAGACCTAGACCTTACATCCGGGCCCCATGCTGGAGTCTTGGCTATCCTGCCCCGATGATGGCTCTGCCCTGAAGATTAATTAATATATTGTGAAAAGCAGGACAGTAATACAAGGACTGGCCACAAGAAGATATGGATGGAATACCAGGTGGGCTGCACTGTTTGAGGGCCAGCTGTTTTGATCCTAACACCCACATCAATTCATGCCTTCATACCCTTCAACCCAGGCCATCTGTACCAGGCCCCACCATACCCCCAGCCAAGAAACCCCAACACATGTTCTCAATGCTAGCATCATGGCCATCCTGTCCCAGTATCTGCCCTTACAATGCTAAAGCTTCAGTACTATTTATGTATTAGTGAAAGAAATCCACCCCTGCCCATGATCTATCATTGCAATGCTTTAGCCTCAGCCTTGGAACTCACTCGTTGACTGACCTGGATGCACATTGGGGGGCTCAGCAGGGTTGGGCAGCCCAGGGGCTGGTTTTTGGCTTCTGTTCATCACTGATCCACTGATCCAAGGTGAACATATATTTGAAGGTTTAACTGATAAATTGTAAAAAAAACAGGACTGCAATATGACTGATAAGAAACCCATTATGAGAAACTGCTGATCTCCTGAACTAAAGACCCATTAAAATATCACAGGGAGGCTCTTCCAGGGAGTCCTATTGTTTTACAATGTAAAAGCAGATTAAAATGCTAGACACACTTCTAGGTAGCAGTTATTTTGAACACGTCTACAGTGGGAGTGGGGAGGGGGAGAGAAAGTAAAAAAAAACACAGCCACATGCTGGGGAAAAAAATAGACAGCTAAACACCTAATTAAATCCGAAGCATCTCATGTATCACTAAGAATACCTTCAATAAGAACTGCCAGTAACCCCAAACACAGGAGGGTCTGAAATCAATCTCACATCAGACGGCACTAGCAGACAATCCAGTAATCCAATACATATCACAATAGCACCTATACAGGCATGCTAGATTCATAATAGGGTGAGCTAGGATAACCACATAACAAAGGCGATGACTACTTATAAAACCTCCCTGCCAGGTTTGCATTGGAAATGTTGCAGTAGACAACTAACTGATCCTTTCTCTACTTTATTGTTGGTTTTCCAATATAGAAGGGGGGGGGGGGGGTGTCTGAGGACTTATAAAGACAAATGTAGCTAATCCAGTTTGTAATGTGACTGGAAGAAGCTCAGGTCAAAGGATTGCTAGAGGAAGATGATCATCACAGCCAGGCTACTTGAGAGGGAAGCACTGGCACATCTGTATTGCCCTTACTACAAGATCTTACTAGTGTCACTAGTGGTTCACGTAATCAAAAGTCTAAAGTAAAGTTCACAAAAAATAAAGGTGGTGCCAGCAACCACCCCAATAGTTTCCAAAGAGCAGCACCCCCTCCACCACAATTAATAGATTAAACCAAATCTCATGAATTCATATTTATTGAGAATTTAAAATACGTATATACAACACAAACAATCCATTTTTGGGGGTATCCCAAATAGATCCATAATACATACAATACCAGAATCCCAAAATCAATAAAAATTTAAAATACAATTCATCCAACTATAAAGTGCATAAGTGCCAAAATGTGCAAAATATCTTTATACCAATCCCACACTAAACCATTAAAGTAATGTGGCAACACAAGCAAGATGCAAAAAATCACAATAACTACAAAATGAAACCAACACATCGCCTGAAAATGGATCCCGGGATTCCCCCCCAAAACAATGGTAGTGCCAGGAGAAGGTCCCCAACGCGTAGCCCCCGACCCAGGCTACTTTCTCCAGGTATACCTGGGATTGGTATAGAGATATTTTGCACATTTTGGCACTTATGCACTTTATAGTTGGATGAATTGTATTTTAAATTTTTATTGATTTTGGGATTCTGGTATTGTATGTATTATGGATCTATTTGGGATACCCCCAAAAATGGATTGTTTGTGCTGTATATATGTATTTTAAATGTGTGTATCTTAATGTGATTTTTTAATTCTCAATAAATATGAATTCATGAGATTTGGTTTAATCTATTAATTGTGGTGGAGGGGGTGCTGCTCTATTGGGGTGGTTACTGGCTTTATTTTTTGTTTACTTCAGGAGTTATAGTCTCCAATTGCAAGCACGGCCACCTACAATATTGATTATTGGTTATTTATTCATTTATTGTTTGTGTAGTATGGAATATATACATTTAATGCAAACCAAAGGGTTTACCACTAATCCTAAACTAAATGTGCTCACTCTAGAAATCAGACCTAAACAATGAAGTGGACATGCCACAAGGCACACCTTCCTCCAAAGAGAAGCACCAACACATTAGAAAAGATATTAAATACTTTTTATGAATACATCAAAAAATCGCTTAAAAAACACACATAAACCAAGAGAGACAAAGACATGTTAAAAATATACTGTAGTGACCCCTATCTGTTCTAAAGTACAAAATATATACTCAATCCAATAGGATAATACAAAATATATATATATTGGGAACACCATGGGCTGTCTAGTCCCAAATAGTGTCACACCCTGAGTAGTTTGTGCCGGCACAGAGCAAATGTTAATAAAATACAACCAATATAAAGAGCACTAGTGCTAGATATACCATATATATAATTACTCTAAAGTGTCTTAATATCTATACATTAAAAATAAAGCACAATCCTTAAACCCATATAATATATACATATATATGTGAATGCATAAATAAGCCAAACACTTATATTGCACAGCAACCCAAACATAAAGTGCTACAATGCAGTATGAACCAAGTAAACAGTGAAAAAAAAACAAAAAATATATGCGAAAAGTGCATGTGCCAGCAGCAATTCAAAGAAGTACCAACTATACCACAAACATCACAGGGCAACAGTTGTGGTATAGGTCCCCCCATCGTCTCCAACAACTGCAGTGTAAGTGGGATGATGAAGTTTAGGTATCTCCCATCTTTCCACCCCAGCATCCCATTCGAGCCATCGGGGTAGATTCTTTTTTACACAGAGGCGGGGCCTCTGGGGAATCTCCCCCATGCAAATCAGCATCCCTGTGGAGGATATGGGCATGAAGGTGAATGTTCCTTTGCCCCCTATATTTGACAACCATCTGGATCTCTTGTCTACTGGCTGGGTTGGTGTTTGCACACTCAGTGAACCACACGCTCACATGGGGTGCGAGCATGGCATGAAGGTAAATTATTTACCCCCCCTCATTAACCCGATTAGAGTGGAGGGCTTACCCTCAAACTGCAAGCCGAGCCAGAACCGCTTTTTACAAGCAGCGCTCCTAAACCCAGCTCTGTCATGCCGCCTGCTAACTCACAGGAAAGCATCTCATTAATGTTAATAGACAATTCACTGAAACAAACGCTAATTGACTTAATCTGCTAAATAGGTAAAGACCGGGGAAAGAACAAAAACACCTAGACATAAAGACTTGCTAAGATATGCAGCTCAGCTAAAGCTCTGTGAATAAACCCATAAGAGCAGATTTTATAGACATACTCATATCATATTTATTTTAGTAGAATGACCACCCATGCCTCCTTTTTTTGCATTTTATTATAATAAGCATTATTTATTTTTAAAGTGTCATCATATTCAGTGGTGCTGTATAAGGTTGGATTGCACCAGTGCAGCACCAGCAATGTTATCTGGGTGGGGGTCTGCTAGGGGGGCATGGTATAGCTGGGGCATGGCTTCTTCATTTGCCAGCTGTCAAAGTACTGAACAAATGAGGCTGTGACTGCTGTAGGAACACTGATGGGTATTCTGCATGAGTTTGGGTGCTCCTGAGCTGCTGCTAAACTCTTTGTTGTCATGCACTCCCAACACGCACTCCCAACTAAACTGTGACATCCTCCTGAGATGTGTCCTGAGCTCCATGAACTTCTATGAACCCCCTTCCTCTTCATCCTCCCTGGCACTGCTTTCCTTTGTGTGCTGCTTTCAATTGTCACATGGCCTGGCTGATGATTGCCACTAATCCCCTAATGCAAGTTGTGGCCATGCTGCACTCAGTAGTGCGACAAAGGGCAACTGCAGTGATGCTATGCTTCACCAGGTCTGGGTGCTCTTTTACCTGTTCACCCTCCTACACCCACCCATCCGCTTCTGGTCCCATTGGCACTGGTCTGGATGCTGCTATATCCCGGGGGAATCTCCCTTCATGACCCCCCCCCCCTGCAGTGACATTGTTAGTCATAGTTACGTAGTTTGTATGGTTGAAAAAAGACATCCATCAAGTTCAACCAAGGGACAGGGTTGGGGAAAGTTACTTTTATGTATTTTTTTAAACTGATAACAGCTATTAGTAACTGTTAATGTTACTTTCTGCTAGAAAAGCATCTAATTCTTTTTTAAATCTGTCAGCAATTGATGCTGTGACAATCTTCTGTGGGAGGCTATTTCACAGATTTATAGTTCTTATGGTAAAAAATTATTGTCGCCTCCGGAGATTGGAGAAATCTTTTTTTTCCCCAAGCAGAAGGAGTGTCCCCTTGTCTGTAGAGAGAATTTTACCTGAAAAAGTGTTTCCCCATATTTTTTGTATTGGCCATTAATATATTTATACAAGTTAATCATGTCCCCTTTCAGACATCTCTTATAAAGACTACACAGATATAATTCTCGTAATCTTTCTTCATAACTAAGATCCTTCATTCCTCTTATTCATTTGGTAGCTCTCCTCTGCATCCTTTCCATAGTCAGAGCGTCTTTCTATGAATGGGTGCCCAGAACTGGATGGCATATTCCAGGTGAGGGCGCACCAGTGCCTTGTAAAGAGGCAAAATGACATCCCTATCCCGTGATTTCATGCCTTTTTATTTTCTTTTTTTTTAACAATGAATCTTTATTGAAACCGACAGGGGCAGAAGGGTACACAGACTTTGACATTTACACATTCTCATCCTTACCAGGCCTCTTTTAATGCATGATAATATCTTGGTGACCTTGGAAGCAGCTGCTTGACATTGCATACTGTTATTTAGCCTCTGATCTACAGTACCCCCAGTTCCTTCTCAACAAGTGTTTCTCCCAGTTTCACTCCCCCGAGGATATATGTGGCCTTCTGGTTATTAGACCCCAAGTGCATGACTTTACATTTCTTCACAATGAACTTCATTTGCCAAGTGGATGCCCAGACACTCAAAGTGTCCAAGTCAGCCTGAAGCTTATGAACGTCTTCAATAGACTGCACTGTGCTACATATCTTTGTGTCATCTGCAAAAATAGAGACAGTGTGTTTAATTCCATCTTCTATGTCATTTATAAACAAATTGAATAATTGTGGGCCCAGCACTAAACCCTGGGGTACACCGCTTACAACCACTAACCATTCAGAGTAGGTATCATTAACCACCACTCGCTGCACACAATCCTTCAGCCAGTTTTCAGTCCAGTTACAAACTGTATTTTCAAACCCTAGTCATATGGGGGGATTCCACAGAGGCTTCTACTGTTGTATAAAGGCCTCCCTGCCCCAACGGGCTGAAACTAGCTTGGCAGGATGTCAAGGAAGAAGGTGGGGGGAACTGTGTCCCAACTCACTACAGATGCAGACGGGGCGGTTGCAATAGCATCTTTCCGCCAGCAGCAGACCAGCGCTTGCCATACGCTTGCCATACCAGGAGGGAGCCCTCAACCTAGTTGACCTGCAGAGAGGAAACCACCTAGCAGGGGAAAGATGAAGGAAGATGCAGTGATGGTGAGTTCTCACATCCTTTGCTGCTGCCAGCCTGCTGCCATGTCTTCCACCACTGCCAGTCTGACCCATGGTCCCCCGATTCTGTCCTCCACCGATGAGGGTACCGCCGCCTGCTGCCTCTAGTCCTCTGCTGGTCCCTCCACTGATCCCACAACGATGTCGGCCCTGCCACCTACTGCCTCTTGTACTCTGCTGCCTCATCCTTTGCTGGTCCCTCTGTTGGTTCTCTGCTGTTGCCAGTCCCATCGCCTGCTGCTGCTGCCTCTGCCTCATCCCCCACCGCCACCTTCCACTGCAGGAGCCCACATCGCTGGGGGACAGGAAACAGTGGCGTAGGGCGGCATGCACTGTTCTTCCTTTTGTGTTTCCAATGCAAATGAGGTGGAAGCACTCAATATGAAAGAGGCCTAACACTTTGACACAGCATTACACCATCAACATAGAAAAGTAACCTACTGAATAAAGTCAAATTAAATGTTAGGCCTGACATTAGGGCCCTTATTCATCAAGCGATAGCGCCAGGTAGTGTCTGACGAGCGCCAGGTAGCGGCAGCTAACGGCGACTACCGACTCAAGTACGCCCGGCGGCGGTCACAATGACGCATTTATCAAGCAAAATGAGGCTAGCGCCGGCGAGAGCGACGGCTAGCGCGGCATTCATCATGAAGCCGCCTGGACCGAACAGCGCCGCTGCAAATTCCCTCACAGCGCCAGGTATGAGCTGTCGCTCCCTGGCGATGTCCAATGCATTTCAATGGAGCAATCTATAATTATTCATAATTAATTGGTATTTTTTTTTTTTTTTTTTTTTTTTAATGTCAAAAAATCAGAGAACACTTCTGCAATGTTAGGATTTATTTTTAAGTCAAAAAAAAAAAAAAATATGTGCAGAATTGATCTAACAGGTCTGAGATTAATGTATTCATATTACAAAACGATTCTAAAAACATGTATAATGTTACATTCCAAAAATATGGTTGTTTAGGGGTTAAAAACCAGTTAATACACATCGCCGCCAGCGCTCTGGGGTTTAAACAAGGAATGGACAGCGACAGCACATTCGGAGCGTGATTTGTTGATGAATATGAAGCTAGCCGTTCGCTCTGGCCATTCGTTGTCAGGCGCTCACATACAACGCTGGACCTGTGAAACAGCGACCCCCCAGCCCGTATTCAACATTACCGCACACCGACTGAGTCGCTGTCATCAAGCTAACGCTGGCCAAGCACAGCGAATACTGGCTGGCGCTGAAAAAATCACGCTACAGTCGCTCATCTGTCGCTATCTGGCACTATTAATGAATCGGCCTCTAAATTAAAGAGATTGTCAAGGCTAAATGTAAAACCAAATATTTGTCTGCATTTATCCTGGTGAGCTGCTAAGATTTAGCCCTCATCCTGTAGGCCAGCCCCATGAATTTTACTTATTTATGACCACTTTTTTAGCACCGAGAGGTTGACCTTCACCCCTCTTGCATCAGATTGTGTGCTGCCTTGCATCCATCACCTGCTGGTGCCTTGTCCTTCACCGCTGCCGGTCCCATCTCGTCCTCTGCTGCTCCTGGTCCCTGCTGCAGTCCTCCACCGCGGCTGGTCCCTCCACTGGTCCCTGCTGTTGTCCTATGCGGCTCCCTGTCCCACCGCCTGCTGCCTTTCATCCTCTGTCACTGCCGGTCTTGCTGCCTGCTTCCTTTTACCACCTAGTCCTCCACCACTGCCGGTTCCGCTGTCTGCTGTCACCTTATGTGCTGTGCTGTACTTTGTTTGTGTGTTTTCACCATAAATGCGGTGGAAGCGCACAATGTGACAGGGGCCTAACACATGGACACAGCATTATACAATCCACAAAGAAAAGTAATCTACTGAATAATGTGATCTGAATAAAATCATCTACTTTTAATGTGGGCAATCTGTATGTACATGATGGAGGAAACATACAAGGTAGACTCTTATTCAGAGTGAGGTCCACTTTAAGCAGAACACTGCCCCCTCTTAGCCAGGCAGTTAGCTTTACTCAAATGATCAAGTGTAAGTCTCTAGGAGACAGAAGACCAGAAGCCACAGCATAAACTGTGGCTGACAGTACCTCCTTCGGGTAAGTTTAAGTAAAACATGGAAATGCAATGCTGTAGGGGCCCCTGCCAAGTCTGACACTACCTGCAAACTTTTATTGAGTCTCATTTCCCACTGCCAGAGCTATCTATTCCCCACAGCCTACTGTCCCCTGAGACAGACGCCTCATTTTGTCACATTACAGATGCACCCCTGGTTATAATCCCTTCTACCTCTAGCCAAATCTAATAAAGATTTTGATTATAGTCAGGCTCCAAAATAAAATAAAAATACAAAAGCAGCCCTGCCAAGCTTTCTAGAAGAAAAAATGACAACCTTTTAGCCAGTGTGAGAAATCTGTGTGAGGTTATCTAAGAAACATCCTTGGCCTTTTTTACAAATAACAGCTTTAAAAAATGAAGGCACGGCTGACAACCACATCCCACACCACAAATTTAAGGCATGTGCCCCAGGCATCTCTCCAAGTTTAACTACTTTTTTTCAAGCCTAGGTAAATCACAAAATACTTCAGAAAAAAACAATTCTATCCCCAGGGAAGGCTGGGCAGGTGATTTACACTTTACAATCATTACAGGGCCAATGCAGTCTAAAATAATAAAAAAAAGACAGAACTTTTTCCCCTCTCTGGTCACAGATCTTTTTACCCACTTGCCTCCAGAAACCCTCCTGCTGAATGTCTATTTCTCACAAGGATTCCTTGCTGATTGGAGAGAGCCGCACACCCACAACAACCACCACCTTAAAATCTAAGATCAGCAACGACAGTTTGAGTGAATTGGCACATCTGGGGCCCGGCCTAACTGGGCAGTGGAGCTGGCGCAATATTAGTTGGGCTACCACAAACCGCAAAGTTCGGTTTCGCGAGTATGGGTTCCCAAACCCGAACACAGACTTCAGCCAGAATTCCATGTTTGGCTCAAACACAGATAAGCTGATTGCATAGGTAAGCTGGGTTGACAGCCCGTCAGAGTGCGCAGCAGGAAGCAGCTGTAAACTTACCTGAGCCTTGTAATCCAGTCCCTGGACCGCTTCCTGCTATCAAATGGGCTACAGAAAGATGGCCACCGCTCCCATGAGTGAGGACACTGGCAGCAGTGTCCTCGCTTATGGGAGCAGCGGCTATCTTTCTGTGGCCCCGGCCGCAGCCCCTGTGACAGGCGGAACGACGACCACCAACCGTACCACCAGCCGCTTCCTGCTGCACACTCTGGGCCCCCCCATTCCTCAACCGGGCAGAGGGGCCCCCAGAGGAAGTTGGGTTTCCCAAGGATTTCAAAAAGCTTCCGATAATGCTTGCAAACAGGCAGCACTGCAGGTAAGTTTCCCATTAGAACAGTTGCCACTAGCAGCCAGCGGGGGTGTCCAGTAAACTTGATTGGCCACAGTGGCAAAGAAGGAGATGTTCAGGTCCTTATCTGCAGCACTGGAACTTTCCTATTAATAGCCCCCCCCAATCTCAGATGCCGAGACAGGAAGGGGGGGGGGTATAAAATACACCTTATTGGACCGGCAGTTCAGAGTGCTCCCCTGATATTTCTAGCTAAGGCTGAAGCCATCTTAGCCACAGCGCACAGAACAACATCCCCCACTAACTTGAATGGGGATTGAGAGCACGCACAGCTGCAGCCTCTACCAGAAACATTGATGGACATTGCTGGGTGCCACAACCAAGCTGGGCGTTTTATTTTTAAATCTGGGAAGGGGACTAATGCCCCCCTGGAGCACACTCTCTAATGCAGCAGTGTTGCTACGCTGCCAGTGCTCCCCCAGTGCTGCCAGTGCTTGTCACTAGCCTTCCCAGGCTACAAGATCAAACCCAATTGGTTACTGGCAGTCATGTGAATGGCAGTCAAGCATTGAACAAGTTAACAAGCCCGATTCAAAGCCTCCCTCGAACGCGTTCCCGCATGAAACTCGGTTTGAGCTGTCTTAAAGTGGACCATCACCCAGGGGTGATCGGCCCGGGAATCTATAAGATTCCCGGGCCGATCACCTCCCTCACCGCGGGGCATCCGAGATCGGGATGTCCCGCGGGGTGGAACCCCCCCCCCCAAAAAACCTTACCTTATCGGCGACGGTTCAGGCGCCGCCGCCTCCCGCGCGCCCCTCTAGCAGTGCGCGCCGGCCGTTTGTGAATGGCCGGCGCGGGCGTGCGCCCTGTAAGAGGGACGCGCGGGAGGCGGCGGCTTATCCGTCGCTTGTCCGTCACCGAAAAGGTACGTTTTTTGGGGCTTTTGGGGGGGTTTCACACAGCGGGGCATCCTGATCTCGGATGCCCCGATGAAGTGGACCAGCACCCAGGATAGTGAAAATCCTGGGTGTTGGTTCACTTTAAGCCCTCATGCTATTCAGTATTGTCCTCTTTTGTGCAAGTTTTGTTTTCTGAGACATTTCGGATTGTGTACGCGAAAACGAGTATTCAACATTTTAATACATGTATTAGCGAGTTTATGCATTCTCGCTTTTGTAACTTTATGGATTTTGCCTGTACATGCACATTATTCTGAGCCCTTATTTGCCCTTTATCTGAGTGTTTAAAAACGAAAGTTTACAGGCGGTCGCTGAGTCGACGTGTGCAGCGGAGCCCCTAGACGAGTATCTGTCAGAGTATAAGCATCTGCAGTGCCATGGGCTGCTTACCCTGTACCTGCCTTACACACACCCGCTGTCGTCTGGAGGTTGAACGTATTTTAGATCAACATGTGTTTGAATTGACCTGGCGGAAGCGCCTTTCTCTTGAGGAGCTTTACTCAGAGGTGCGGCCATGGTTGGCCCCCACCACACAAAAAAGTGCATGCAATTATTGGCATGACCAAATTGCTTGGCTTCCTTCAATTTTCAGTGAATGGCTCCTTCCAGAGGAAACCACCACAGCTGCTCAGGAGGTGCCTAGGCATCTCTATTCTGGCACCCAAAGCCATGCTGGCCAGTCAGTATGCCAGCACCTGGTGGACTCTTCTTTTAGTTACGTTTTGTCTGCTTAATTTTTGTTTGTTTTGTTTAGTATTTGCTGCTGTACACCTGTTTGTTTTTGTTTTCTTGTGACTAAACAATCATACAAATCAAATTTGTTTTTTTTTTGTAATGTATTTGGGGGAATACAGCACTGTGTCCCAAAAATAGTGGTCAAACTGTGCCCCTTGCATACAGTATTTGAAAAACAAAATGGATGCCAAAAAACAAAAACAAGTAATGTCTCAGATCTTATGGGTTGGTGGTTGTCTGGCCTCGAGTACCATCCTCTCTGTATGATTGTTCTGGTGCTTCCACTGGACAATCATGGCCTCTAAATTAGTGTTCATGTGCTGCTCAGCCACACCTGCAGCCAGGTCCTCATGGATGAGTGTAGCTGTTCTGTGCACAATTTTGTACCGTTGCTGTTGCACAGGAATCTGGAGCTGTTTGCCCCCAGTCCGCCTCCATCATTTGGACCCTTCCTGCCATGGAAAGGTGGCGTTCTGGTGCTGGGCATGGCTGGCTGGCTCCTGGGACCTCAGTGGCATCTGATGAGGTGGATTCCTGGCCATGGCCCAATGGGTTGGAGGTGTGAGGCGGTGATTGTTCCTGGTGGGTTGCACTGGGTGTGGGTGTCCTCACTGGATTTGGTGATAGCTGGGATGGTGTGTTGGGCTGCTGGATCTGTGACTCCTCCATCTCCTGGATATCCTCCAGTATTGGTGGTGTCTGTGTGGATAAAAGAAAACATTAGTGTTTGTGGCCACGGACAGAGCAAATGCCTTACTTCATTTTATTAGTCTTAGCCTACACATCCCCCATGTTCCTTTCCATCAGCACATTGCAGCCCAACATTTACCTAATTTAATGGTTCGGTCCCATCACTGTTGCTTGGGCTTGGTGCAGGTTCAGGTGCAGTCGAAGAGCAGTTGTTGCTGGAGGGCCAGTTGGAGCCAGAGGTGGAGACATGGGTGGACAAGGGAGAAACCATGTAAGCCAAACACATTCCTTAGCTGCACTCCTTAAGCTACTCAATATGGGGTACACACTGTGCACCACAGCTACGTGTGCCCACCACATATTTGCAGACAATTCCAAGGGCTGTTCTTGTTTTCAATTGTAGGAAACACATATGTGCACTTGCTTAGCAAACATGAGTGTCCCAGCAAAGCCCTCACCGTTGGTGTGTGCTTCTGCCCACTCATGTTTCCGCCAAATGTTCTGGGTTTGTGGCCTCCCCCCTCCCAAACTAAGTGAACCAACCAATAAATACCCACCGCACCACACCAATGAGCTCTTTAATAAATAGTGTGCTGTACACTGACCAACAACCTAACATACAAGAAAAAAGTATAGGGGTGGCCCAGTCACCCCTACAGCCAGTAATACACACCACTACGCACCACTACCACTATCCTGATTAGCAATTTTATTTAGGCAACACATATACTATACAAACAGACAATTTAAAAACCCGATTCAAAAACATAGGCAATTTTTCTTCCAGAACTTCCCAGGTAAGTGTCTGGTCTATAGATAAATTCAGAGACGTAGCTAGGGGGGAGCAGGGAGGGTACTTGCCCCGGGTGCAGCAGGTCAGGGTGGTGCCAAAGGGGGGCCTGAAAACAGGTGGGGGCGCCATTTCAAATCTTTGCCCCGCGTGCCAGAAAGCCTAGCTGCACCTCTGGTGAACTCAGGTAGGACAACAGACAACCAACACACACCTCAAGGCAAGGAATTTCCAATTACATGTCTGCTACGTGCTGGTGTTTTGTGCTTTGCTGTCCTTACAGACTCATTGGACCAGGGAGAATTAGCTGCAATGGGGCCACCCGAGGCCAAATCTTCCCTTGACTCAGGTGGGTTAACCAAAACACAAGCCACCTTCTCCAGGACCATGCCTAACATCACACATGTGGCTAGTTCTGAAATAAGTTTTCATGTCCTTACAGACTCCGAGAAAGGCATGGCGCCAAGGCTGGGGGTGGCTCCCTAAAATGGGAAGCGATAGGGCTGCAGTAAGAAATGAGCCATTGGGCATTTGTCAGGGCGAACTGGCACACATATCTTCAAGCAGATGTTGTCCTGTTTTTCGTTTGCCTTTACAGGTGCCATGGAGAATAGCGCTGGCCCGAGGCAAAGGGCCCCCAAAGTTTTATTGTTTTTATATTTTTCAAATTCTTTTAAATGTGGATGACAATTTTAAAAAGACAGTTTATAAAAAATAAAAAAAAAAAACAATAAGAGGGGTCCCAAAGGACACAAAAAAAATAAGTTAACTAAAAAAAACAAAATGTTTTACCTTAAAATGATGCAGTGTGGTTATTCAGGAAATACAACATGCTTAATGCAGAGTGCAGAAGGGAAAGTTGGGGTGGGGGAAGGTGTCAGCAACCACTAGGATGACCCAAAAGGAACCAGGAAGAAGAAGGTGAGTCAGACTGAGGGGATGCTCACAAACATGGGATGCCCCAAGGGTGGTGTTCAGCTACAGAAAAAAAAAGTATGCCGTCATGCCACAGAGCATTGAGGATTCCACAGCAACATATGGCTGGAAACAGGTACAAACTCGTCTTAAGAGGCTAGTTCGCCAGCCAAATACATAATTAGTCAGCTAAAATGAAAGACTACGTGAAACACGCTCACGTACACCTGGCCGACAAAATCTTGGATGCAGCTGAGAGTAATACGAGCGTTTGCAACTTTCTCTTCTCTGAGTTTGCTTTCGTGCAAAACTGAGCAATCATGGTGAGGCTTAGGAATCAGACTTAATGTCTTTAACCAGAGGAGCATCCACAATTATGATGCCCAGGGAAATGACATACAGACCCAGGGCTGTTTCAAAAGCCATTGGGGCGCCTTTATCCCAGCCATCCTGTAGTCTGCAGATGAGTCAGGGCCACTGTTAGTGGTGGCAGCCATAAGACAGGCACCTCATCCCTCATACTGGGCTCAGTCATGTAGGGGCACTGGCTGCTTAGAAAGAGGCACAGCATGGCACTATTATGGGACAGCACCATAGGATCGGTGAAGAGGGGGCAGATTTTTTACCTTCCAGCACTGAGCGCTATTTTGCCTAGAAACTGCCCTGTACAGACCTTAGAAGCCGGGATGGCAGCTGGCCCTGGGCCTTGGGCAGAAGGAGGCTCAGTGCAAGCTAGTGGTATGGACATAGAGCAACACTACACCCAGCAGAACCCACATCCTCGCCACCAGTTCTGGTGGAACAGACCTGGCTTGGGGAGGTGATGGCCCAGGAAGAGAGCACTAGAAGTGGGTGAGCACAAAGTGAGCCTAGTAGTGCCACAATCAAATCTCTCCCAGTGCTCTCTTACCAGGCTATGCCTCCCAGGATGTAGCTAGGGGGGAGCCTGGGGGGCCCCAGGTGCAGCAGGTCGGGGGGGGCGCCAAAGGGGGGCCTAGGAACAGGTGAGGGTGCCATTTTGAATCTTTGCCTCGGGTGCCAGAAAGCCTAGCTACTCCTCTGATGCCTCCTGTAGTCATGCTGGAGCAGCAGTAGGCAAAACCCACCTCCAGCGGGCTCTGCTGGCCCTCTGACCTGTCCACTTCCATCACCCCTTTCCTGGTCCTTCCCCTGAGCCCAACTCAAGCATGCCCCTAGCCCCGACAGACCCCATTAAACATATGTACACCCCTTACCCAGAGGTAATTGTTAACACAACCCAGTTTTCCAATATGTTTGTTGCCTAAAGTAATGGAGGGGTTCTGCAGAGGATACCCTATGAGTTGCTATGGAGGGTTAAATACACATAGTGAAAGTCTAAATGTACAGTATAATCCACACATGGCTTACACACGCCATTTTGCTCTGTAAAACACATTGCGTGCAACTTATCAGCAGTCTGGCTTCCCTTCACCCTCCCACACGTCATCAGCAAGCCAAGTGTTATCACAGCCAAATCCTGCACAGCAAAGCCTTGGCATTGACTAAAATTGCTCTAGACAAAATTATACATCAAATTTGCTGAAACCACAAATATTTTCAATCCACGGTCAGTTTACAAGGCAGTATAAAAAGGCTCAGTGAGGTTTGCTTTTTATTTTTCCTTTCCGGATGTCTCCAGGTTAGTTCTGTTCAGGGTGAAGGGAAACCTCAGCACGCATGAATGTTACTCATACAAAAAGCAGTTTGTTAGATTTAGGTTTTTTTTTTTATTTCTACAACCTAAAATTACTTTGTGTCCTTTTTTGTATTTACACAGGCCCTTAACACTTTCAGAACCAGAGCAATCACCCTTCTTAGGTTTAAAGAAAGAGAGCCCACGCAGAGAAACTTTATGCCCGACTGTATTGTGTGTGTGTGTGTGTGTGTGTGTGTGTGTGTGTGTGTGTGTGTGTGTGTACTTAGGCCCTTATTTAACAAGGGATAGCGCCAGGTAGCGAATGGTGAGCGAACGGTAATGACGGTCACCGCCACGAGAACGCCGGCTCCCCTCCGCAATCACACATTTATCAAGCCGATCCTGCTTAGCGACTGACAGAGCGCCAGATAGCGACTCATTCATCATTATTCCAGCCTCACCCCACAGCGACCTTGAACAGCGACAGGTATGACCTCTCGCTACCTGGCGCTCTCCAATGCATTTCAATGGAGCAATCTTTAAATATTCTAAATTAATTGCTATTTATTTATTTATTTATTTTTAAATGTCGAAAATTCTGTGACCACTTCTGCAATGTTAGATATTTTTTTTTAAGGTAAAAAAAAAAAAAAAAAAAAAAATGTGTGCAGAATTTATATTACAGGTCTGATATTAATGTATTCATATTACAAAATGTTTTGAAAAACTTTTTTTTTTTTTTTTCCAAAAATATGGTTGTTTGGGGGTTAAAAAACTACGCTGCCAGCGCTCTGGGGTTTAAAGTGGACCAACACCCACCGGTGATCGGCCCGGGAATCTATAAGATTCCCGGGCCGATCACCTCCCTCCCCGCGGGACATCCGAGATCGGGATGTCCCGCGGGGTGAAACCCCCCCAAACACCCCAAACTCCTTACCTTAGTTTCAGCGGCGGCCGGCCGCCGCCGTCTCCCTCGCGCCCCTCTAGACGTGCGCACGCCCGCGCCGGCCGTCTGTGAATGGCTGGCGCGGGGACGCGCGGGAGGCGGCGGCGGCGGAGTCCGCGGCTTGTCCGTCGGCGCGGGGAGAGGTGAGTTCGGGGGGTTCGGGGGGGTTTCACACAGCGGGGCACCCCGATCGGGGGTGCCCCACCGAAGTGGACCAAGACCCAGGATAGTCAAAATCCTGGGTGTTGGTCCACTTTAAACAAGCATTTCACAGCGCGCTAATTTTTTGAGCGTGATTTGTTAATGAATATGCTGGGAGCCATTCACTATGGCCATTCGCTGTCATGCGCTCCCATACAGCGCGGAACCTGTCAAACAGCGACTCCTAACCCCGTATTCAACATTACCGCACACCGACTGAGTCGCTGTCAACAGCCGAACAACGGCCAAGCACAGCGAATACTAGTGTGCGCTGTGAAAATACCGCTACTGTCGCTCATCTGTCGCTACCTGGCGCTATTAATGAATCGGCCTCCCCGAATGCCACAAATACGCTAAGCGTAGTTCAGGCCCCTGAGTCCAGATCCCTCCCCCTTCAGGATTTCCTGGTAACTTTGTGGGCCAAGCCTGATCATTCTTACAGTTCTGAACCTCCAGCTCTTTTAGACACTAAGGACTTTAAAGGTTGACTTTTGACATAAAGGATTTTGAGTTAAGCGCATACAAAGTACAAAAGCTCAATGAGCTTTCAACAATACTAGACACGGGGCCAACACCAAAACCCAGTGTGCCTGGCCAAAAGCTGAGGCCCTTGGCAAATTTAGAGGCCCACTCAGGCTTGGACAGCGCCAGAAAATGACCCTCCAGTAACCAACCAAACAAATGGCTCTCATTGTTTTTAAGGGGGAACAAGAGCAGCCAAATCCCTAGCATCCTTGGGCTTTGTGTGTGCTCCCACCCCAGCCTTTCAGACAGGCTGATGTGGCTGCTATTGCTCCCCATTGAACCCTATGACAGCAGAATGAAATTGTCACAGCAAAAGGCTCTCATTGGTCGAGAGATTGAGCATGTGCCATTGGACCCAGCTGTCATCCTGGGGGGTTTCACAGAGTGGGGGGGGGGGGGGGATTCACACCAGGGTGCTGCAGGGTGATCATGATCACCTTGCAATAGCTGCGATCGTGGGATTGCAAAATCCCTGCAAATCAGTGTTCGCATTGGTTGATTGTCCCTGCCTTCTGCATTCACTGACTGCTCCTTCTGATTTTACAGGTGAGGGACTTGCAATGTAATACAGATGCAGGAGTATCATTGCAACTAGGAAAGTGACAAGTAGCAGAAATGTTTTTGTTCCCACTGTAGGTTCATTTTAAACCGGACCTTCAGCATGATTAAATGAAAAGCCCATGAAAAATGGGATAAAGCACAAGGGGCGGGTTATAGCTGCACAGACAGAGCAGAGCTAGGGTCAGGGAATGGACAGCAATCCCAGAATGCAGAGCGACATAGTCAGAAGACACTTCCTGTTTGCAGGCTGCCTGATGCTCCATGAGTCGCCATCTTGGATGTTTAAAGGCTTATAACATGCAGTAGATGCCGATAGGATGATTTTTTAATGTGGGCAATCTGTATGTACAGGGTGTGGGAAACATATAAGATAGACTCTTATTCAGGGTGAAGGTCTGATTTAAAGAAGAACTTTGTTATTTTCTTTTGAATGTGGCAGGTGAGTACATATCACTACCTCCATATTGCTCAGTTTTCTATTTGCTGCACCTTTCGTGTATAGCCAATAGTGTTCTTTAAAGTGGAACAAACCCAGAGATTTTGACTATCCAGGGTTTTGTTCCTTGAGCCTCGGGCATCCCTATTTGGGATGCTGCACGGTGTGAAACCCCCCCCAGTCCTGCATCGCTTCTGCTGGCTCTCAGCCAATCAGAGCTGTTTCCCATGCATATGTCATTCGGCAAACAGCTCTGCTCTATCTGAATGGCTGGGAGCGGTAGCGCGTGCACAGCCCAAAGATGCAGATATACAACTGGCTGATGTTACATCAGTGATGCAGATAGGAAGCAGGCGAGTTTTGCGGTGTCCGATGTGGGGGGGGGGGTCACATTACAGGGCATCACGGTTTTCCATGCCACGGGGAAAGGCCAGCTGCTGGATTTTGGTCCTGCTTTAAAACAGAAACATCTAGAGACATGCTCTAGACATTATTTTTCTTTGTGAGGAAGTGAAGGTTTTCTACACTTTAGTTATTGGGACCACAATCCCCTACCGCCCCCCCCATGGAAATTGACCTGTGCATCTAAATCCTTAGGAAGTCTGGCACCTGCTTGGACTGCCATTCAAGCATCAATACAGAGGGGGGCGTGGTTTGGACTAGTTACTTGAGCTAATATTGATGTCCCACATCAGTGGGGTGGCATTGGAGGGGCAGATGGGGAACTGTACATGGTGCTGAACTGAGCGGAGGCATGGCACTGGAGGAATGCTTGGGAAAGTATGCTGCTGTTTATTTTTTTAACCTACTGCATGAACTATCCATTTAAATTATTATTTGTAGTTAGATAAGCCCATTGCTAAAATAGAAAAAAACTATCTTGGTAAGGAAGGGGAATATACAATCTGGTAATGAAGTGGTTTAAACGGATGAAACCCCCAAAATTTCCATACTGGAAGCCATGCCCTGCGGCACTTTATGCCGCTGAAATGAGGTGCAGCTGGCTGGCCGCATCCCCGGCAAACTGTGCAGGAGAAGCCAGGGATGTGGCGCCGGCGGAGATCAGGTAAGGTCACTGGGGGTTTCTTTTTGATTCCTGGGCCCGGCCGTGAGGGTTTTGACCCACTTTAAACACCCTCTTTAAAGAATGTTAAAAATCCTTATGTTCAGTGTTATAATAACGGATTTCATTCTTTCCTGCATTTACACAAGCTTTAATGTTGCAGCAAACGCATCAGGAGGCCTGACTAGCAAACACTAAATCACGTTTCAAGTGATATATATCTGCTGTGAAGATTAATAAAACTACAACAAACCTATTTCATTTTAAGACATTGCTTTAATTCCACTATAATCTGGTCTCCCTGCAATATATGATTGCCACATGACAGGACACACACAAAAAAGGGAGATAGAGAAACAATCTCATTCATCATTAATCTCTAGTTCTGCGTTACACAAAAACGAATTCCGAGATGAGGTTGAAATCCAAATCATACAAACCAGGGATAGACATGTGCTGTTCAACAAACAGCCTCATTTACCCTATAGCGACCATATTTGATTGAATGGAAATGTATTCCTAATATTTTTTTTCTCATAAAAACATTTGAAACTGGTTCATGAATTGCATTGCTTGTGCACACACAAGTAAAGAAGTAGCAATGTCTGCACAAACTCTTTTAGGTTTAGTAATAGTAATGTTAGGGTTGGGGTATAAATTGGACGGCCTTATAGTGGCTACCTCGCTTTTACATTCATTGCAATCTATATTAACTAACATTCCATGCTTTTGACGAGTGATAGCAAGCTTTTTCAATAGTATGAGTGTGCAGAGGGTTGCATTTCTTTTTCATATAAAAGCATGTTTGCATCAACAGTTTACTAGATGGAGTATCACATAAAGCAATTCTGTGAGTACTCACCTGTAGAATTGTTTTTGTTCTTGCATGGCATGGCCCGCTTCGGTATTCATAACTGATGGGTATTCCGCCAGCAGGTGGCGCAGCAGCACTGCAGAAAACTGTGGCAGCTCCCGGCTCCCTATAAAAACGGGACCAACCAGCAAGTTCCCAGCGTAGACGAGCAGTGAGACAAGAAGCCGGGAGAGAATGAAGGTAAGAATGTAAAAAGGTAAAAAAAAAACAATTTAACTTGGAACAAACACCAGAAAGAGGCAACCAAAAACAACTATAACAAGGGTGGGGCGAAGCGAGCCGTGCCATGCAAGAACAAAAACAATTCTACAGGTGAGTACTCACAGAATTGCTTTTTTCTTTAATGCATGGCACGGCCTGCTTCGGTATTCATAACAGTTGGGACATCCAAAAGCAGTGTCCAAAGTAGGGTGGGATCCCCAATGAGTAACAGCCAGTAGTTCTGAAAACCTTGCGGCCCAAAGCAGCATCAGCTGAGGCCAAAATATCAACCATGTAAAAAACTTAGAAAAAGTATGAACAGAAGACCAAAAAAACGGCCTTAGAAACTTGTTCCACATAAGCTTAGTGCTGACAAAGCTCCTAGAGAGACCAATAGCCCGCATGGAAAGAGCAGTCACCCTAAAGGGAGGAGTCTACCCCTTAGCAGAATAGGTTTGAACCATCACCTGGCGTATCCACTTACTAACAGTGGATCCAGCAGGAGGCAAACCCTTCCCAGTCTCAAAGTGAAAATTAGATTTCCCAAAAGTCTCCATAGCACCAAAAAGAACATCAGAGCCCAGACCACATCCATAGAATGCAGAGTCCGCTCCATGGAAATAGCTAGATTGGAACACAATGAAGGCAAGATGCCCTGAATAAAATGGAAAGGCATACTCAACCATAGGCCTAACTCTAAAGACACTCAAAATAAGTATCTTTGATTAAAAACACACCGCTAATTCAGAACTCGCCTTACAGAGGGGTCATACAAAAAGGGGGGCTACTCTAGGAGTCAACAAAGGGGCAAGGCGGCCTCACGGATAGACTCAAAAGGAGGCCCCTGCATAACCAGTAGCCCCAGATTCAGATCCTAGACAGATAGCAAGGCTACCTGGGGGGACGCACGTGAAAAAACACCCTGGAAAAAAACCCATGCACCAGCAGATAATGGCAAGGGCCATTGGAAAAACTTTTCCAGAGCTACAGGCCTAGAGTGTACTTAAGACGAAGGTCCAAATTCAACCAAGTTGCAAGAATTCCAGAATCCTGGGAATAGAAAAAACAGCCTACAGGAAAGAGACTTGGAGTTCTACCAGTCAATGAAAGCATGCCAGACCCTGTAATAGGCGAAGCACGAGGACTTCCTCCTGGCCCCAATCCTGGTATCAACAACAGAATCAAGCAACTGCTAGACCATAAGATGGAAGCTCTCAACAGTCAAAAAGGCCACCAGGGTGGCAGGTACCCACTCTTGGGTTATGGAGCCCATAACCCTGCTCAGGAGAGGAACAGAGGGAACTCATAGAGAACCCAAATTCCAACCAAGGGAATGCCAAGGTATCCGAAGTGAAGACCATAGGATTCTGAACCAGAGACAAATTCTGAAGATATATGATTATGGCGGGACACCACCGTTCCATGACCGGATGATCCCAGCGGTGAAACAGGAATAGAAGCTCCCATTAGTTGTGGGACCATATCCCCAGCTGAGGCAGCCCTCTATCTCAGGAAGTCCGCCTCCCAGTTGTCCGCCCCTGTAATGTAGACCGCTGAGATGCAGGGAACATTCTGTTCCGCCTAAGAGAGAATCAGGGAGAATCCCTAGAAGGCTAACTTGCCCCAAGTAACTCCCTGACGAATGAAATAGGCAACAGCCTACTGGATGTCTGAGCAGACAGAACAGTCTAACCCTGAAGGTGATCGGACAGGAAGAAGAAGCAACCTGATCGCCCTCAGTTTCAGGGAGTTGATGAGAACCTGGGCCTCCAGTGGGCCCCACCGTCCCTGGAAACTCTGGGCTTTTCAGAAGTCTCCCCCAAACGGCAGACTGGCATCTGCGGAGACCATCTCCCAACATGGTGGCAGAGAGGACCTAACCCCCAGAGGTACCAGAAGTTCAGTCTCCACCAGAAGGACCATCTGGCCAGAGAAGACAGATGAAAATCCTGCTCCAAGGACGCAGGGTCCCTATTCCAAACTGACAAGAGGACTCATGTGAAAAGAGTATTACCTGAAGCAGGACACCAACAGACCCACTAACTGCATCCCTTGACAATATAGGGGTTAGGATACTATAGCAGAGCCTAAGCCTGCATCTGAAAAACCATTCCCCAATAACTGAAGAAGGAACACCATGACCTGGGAGATACTCAGAAAAGACAGCATCCAGGACGGGAACAGATAAATCTAGGAATGGCAGATTACCCAGCCAATGGATTCTAAAAAGAAGATAACCAGCTGAGTGACTTGCGCGACCCGAGAAAGGGACTTGTCCACAATCAGACCAATGTGCAGGTCAGGAATGGTGAGGATGCCTTGGATCCTTAACAGAGCCATCACCCATGGGCCATAAATTGGAATGCTAAGTCTCAAGCGCTAACCGCAGAATCTCTGACAACCCAAAAAAATTGGCACCAGAAAATAAGCCGCCATAATGTCCACAGAGGACCTGAAATTGTCCAGATGAAGGGTACTGACAGCAGGCTAGCGGCTTAAAGCAGAAAAACTTTATGACTCAAACAACTTGGTTGAGGCCCATCAGGGCCAGAATGTGCCTCAAAAAGCCTTCCTGTTGGGGAACCATGAAAAGATTCCTGACTCTAATAGTCAAGGAGCCAGAAGAAACATCCCTTAATAAGGCATGGGATTTAAATGACATCCAGGATCAATGAATTCTGGGGGCGGCCAGGCAACAAACTCTATCTTGGAACCAGAGGATACAAGCTCCTGAATCCACCGGATTGAGACGTGAAGTCTCCAGATATGAGTAAAAAGCCAATGCCATCACCCCAGCCAGATAGGTGAGGGCACCCCTTCATGCCTGAGGGGGCTTGGGAGAGGGTTTGGTCTTGGTATTCCAGGAAAAACCAGGACAACCACGGGATCTGTCACGGCCCCAAGAATCTCTGCGGCCACTAGATAAGAGGGAGCCACGAGCTCCTCTGGGAGTACGAAAAGAAGAGAGGGGGACGGAGAACCCCCTAAAAGGCCGAGACTGCCTCCTACGCTGAGGCAGCCTGCCATCCTTAGCTAAAGCATCAAGACGCTCCCCAAAAAGTCGCAGCCCCGCGAAGGGGAGACCAGTGAGAGTTTTCTTGGCTGCGGCGTCGGCTGCCTATTGGCTCAACCAGACAGAACGGCGCATAACCACCAAAAGGGCAGAGGCCCTACCGCACAGCATCATCCATAGCGGTAAGGATAAAGACCACAAAATCAGAGCAAAGTAATAGGGTCCTATGTTCCTCCCCCCCCCCCCGCTACCAGCAGTAGCACCATCCTGTAGACGCTTGAGAAGCCTCTTAAGGGCAATAGCAGTGATAGCAGCAGCACAGGCCGGGAGCAAACCAGCCCCCACACAGGTAAAGGCATGGCAAGCCAGCTGATCCATGCGCCTGTCCTCACTGTCCCTCAGCGTGGTAGTGTCAGGGGAAGGCACGACCGAAGTATCGGACAAACCTAGCACAGGAGCGTCCACTTCAGGAGGAAAGGACCACCTTTTGACAAGATCAGAAGGAAAGGGATACCTTTTATCCATCCCCTTGGGCACAGCAGGCAGTGTGTTGGGACGTTCCCATTCCTTAAGCACCAAGGTGGTAAAATGTTCCTGCTCAGGGAATTCTAGATGCTGTTTACCAGGGCGAAAAAGCTCCCCTTGCTTTCTCTTAGCAACCTCGGGAGCAGCAATGTGCAAAATTTCAAAAATATGTGACAGCAGATTATCAGTGTCCTCAGGTTACCATGAATCCTCTCCGGACGCAGAACCAGGGTCACTAACGCAACCCTCCTGTTTGCTCCCAGAGGAGTCAGAATCCTGGGAAAGCTCCCCCATCTCAAGGGGGTGACATTCACCAAATTCATCAATCCCCACATACATTTCAGGAAGAGGGGAGGATCCAGGATCCAGGTGCCGCTTCTTACCAGAAGCCTTCCTAGGAGCAGACTTGGCAAGTTGTTTCTCAAGTTTGGCCACTCGCATAGCCAAATCAGAGCTAGACTCCCTGCTAGTGTCCCCCTCATTGGGACCCAACTGCAGGTGTAGGGGAGTAGGTGAAGCCGAGGGAGGCGCAAAGCTGGGAAGGGAAGCAGGCAAACCAGCTTGGAGCGCAAGTACACTCTCAGCGCACGGCACGCACACCGTGACACTGTTACTCACAGGGGATACCCCACACATGAAACACAGCCGGGCTTGCCCCGAAATACACCCAAGTCCGCTATCCCCAGAAGCCTCCATATGGTGATTAATACAGGAGCAATAGGCCAGCAGTGGGCAAAGGCTATACAAAGGCCGCCCCGGGCTGCCCTCCCACGGGATACCCCCAGAAATAGTGAAGGGGGATGAGGGGAGGGAAGGAGTGGAGCCGGGATATGCCACAACCCAATGGTATCCCGCCTGAAAGACATAAGTAAAGAAACATATAAGTATCCTGCAGCATATGTACAATGAATAAAACCCCCCCCCCAAGGGGGACTCACGGACCAAAGACACCGTTGGGTCACTCAGGCCCGGACCGCAGGATAGGCGACACACCGGAGGAAGCAGCGCCGCAGCCAGGAAGGGAGGAATCCCGCGCAGCTCTCTCAAAATGGTGCCGGCAGAGGTACCTCGAGGGGCGGCCGCGGGGAGACGATGCGATACGCGTCAATAAGCGGCTCACGTGGCCATGAAAGGGCGTGCCTTCATTTCAGTGAATGGAGTATGCAGCCAGTGTTCTTATGGCTTTATTCAACAAGCCATAGCGCCAGGTAACGACTGGCAGCGACAGGTAACGTCAGGTAGCGAACGGTTAACGCCGGCTGCTGTAAGCAATACCACATTTATCAAAGCAAATCTGGTGAGCGACCAATTCATCATCACAGACGGCTCACCGTATATACTGCCTGCGCTCTGGCTTTCAGAGTGCCTGGTATTACCCGTCGCTACCTGTCGCTGTCCCATACATTTCAATGGACCATCCTTTTCTTCTGTTTAAAGTGTTTTTTTTTTTTTTTTAATTATCAAATAAGAAAAAGTCATTTTTGAAAACTTTTTTGATTTATAATATTTTTATGCAGAATTGTCCTTACATGTCTGATATTAAAGTGTTTATGTCACAATGTAATAACAATGTAATTCCATGTGTTTTTGCTTTGTTACTAGTGGATACATGTTCAAAAACAGACTTTAATCACACAGCCTCTGGGCTACAACAACCTGATTTTGAGCGCTGGCGCTGTGTGAGCTATTTTTTTTGATGAATATGGTGTAAGTCGGTCGCACTGAGCTGGTGCTATCGTTCGCTCCCATACAGCACTGTACTGGAGTGACTCGCCCAATATATTCATCAATGCCGGCCAGCAACTGAGACGCTCTGAAACAGCGAACCATGGCCGAGCACAGCGACTACTAGCGGTCACTCTCAATGCCTCGCTACAGACGCTCATCTGTTGGTACCTGACGCTAGTAATGAATCAGCCTGCCTGAGAGAAAGACAATAGGATCAGGCTAATTTTTGGTAAAGCAGGGCGCTCCATTGTTGTGCCTTGCACCTGCATCTCAGCAAGCTTTTGAATTTTAACATACAGAAAGATGCAATAAAAAATGTCTGTTCGAGTCCCCCCCCCCCCCCAAAAAAAAAATCCTATATCTACGGTGAAGCATTTTTACAGATGAGAAACATGATTTTTCCAATGAGGTCTGGATATTGTTTTAGGAATTTAGAAACAACAGAGCCCTATGGGGTATGCAGAAATGAATTCCAAATTATTCTGCACAACTCATAGGGTGCTGTTATTTCAAAGCACGGCCCTGGAATCTAAAAGATCAGGATGCCCCACTGTGTGAAGACCCCCTCGGGGCACCGCAACACTCACCTGCTTCCGGGCTTCCTTGCAGATGTAAACACCGGCAGCCGCATTCCCTGCATCTTTGGGCTGTGCGTGCTCGGTTCTTGGTTCTCAGATACGTTGGGGGCAGAAGTGAGTGCGCTGCAGGGGATGTGGCCACTCTCACTTCGATTGCCATAAACAAGAGCTGTTTGCCAAACATTTAATATGCACATCAAGCAGCTCTGAATGGATGACAGTCCGCACATGCGCCAGTGGCGTGTTTTGCCACCACGCAATCCATTCAATTGCATGAGGCTCCCAGGGCCCCCCTGATTGAATACGGGAAGCGACTAGCGTCTTGTAATACTGGTAATACTGGTGTAATATTGGGCTACACGAGAAATAAAGCTGCTTCTCTCCATTATTTGTTTTTCTTCAAAGAGGAACATCAGACCAAAAATAAAAAGGGACCGACCCTCCCCATCGGCTACTACTTACCATTTTGATGTCGCCGCTGCCTGCTGTGGCGACATCAGGCGTCATTAGGGCTATGGCTTTAGCTGCCTTTGCTCTTCATAGTCCAGCACCGCTCAGTGAAGTCTCGCGGGACTTCAGGCGGCCCCATTGTATTCATTCATGGGCACTGTGCAGGCGCGAGATAGGGGGCCGCGTGCAGTGCCGCCCATCTGAAGACGCCTGAAATCCGAGGGCTCAGATGATGAATCCCCCGGCCAGGTGAGTAAATATTGCCCAAAGGTAAAACCGGAGGGGGCAGCAGATCGTGAGGTTTAGGAGAGGATTTAACCTCCCCAATGTCTCTCTTTAATATTGTACTTAGTTATATTAACATGTCTTTGATTAGGGTCCCCCAGACACAACTTTGCATGGGGCCCCAGAAATGTTAAGCCTGCGCCATTCTAGTTTGGCATGACCTGGGGAAAAGGGACAATACCTAGGAAAGGCAAAATCTCATGTTTTGTTGCGCTTAAAAAAAAATACTCTTACCTCATTGGAAAAACTATGCCCCCCTTTTTAAAATGCCTGATTACAAATACATTATTATTTAAATTGTGAAAATTTAAGGCAAAAACATTTTATTGCACTTTGTGTGCTTACATGAAAAAGCTCACTGAGATGCCAGTTGCAATTTACACTGCAAGGCACAATGCCGGTGTACCTTGCTGTACCAAATAATTAGCATGACCCTCCCTATACCTATTGCACACTTCCCAACTGTCCCTGACTTGGAGGGACTGTCTTTCTTTTGAGTCCATGTCCCGCTGTCCCTCGTTATTCTCATTTGTCCCTCTTTGAGGTGTAACCTGCAGATCAGCATCAATAAATGATTCCTTCACCTATTTAAAGTGTTTATATTGTTGTAACGGTTACAACCTATCTCCTATCCATCCCTCAATGAGGGGGCGTGGCCTAATTTAACAAATGTCCCACTTTCCCGGTCTGAAAAGCTGGATGGTGCTACCGTCTATGTAGCAGACCTGTCAGGAGAGAAACAGAGGCTGCCATTGCTATCCTCATGATTTCTCCTCCTGTAATACTCAGAACCACTGAACTTGAACAAACATGTTGCTACAATATGTGGCAGAATATGTCTCACCAGTTCCATGTATGACAAGTCATTTATGGCAGCTGGAAAAGCTTCCAGAATATTGCTCAGCAATGCTAGACAGATGTTTCTTTCCTCGCTTAAAGTGGACCAAAACCCAGCTGAGCCGATCCATTCCCTCCCTGCGGGGCATCCAAAATCAGGATGCTCCGCTGTGTGAAACCCTCCAGGTCGCCCGCTACACTTACCTTACTCCCGGTCCAATGGCGCATGCATGGGCCACATCCCCGCTATCCCTTTAGCAGGGCACGTGCCTGCGCCAGCCATCTGCGAACGGCCGGCGCAGGCGCACTCCCGGTTAGAGGGAAGAGCGAGGTGCATCTGGCAGCTCGCTCTGAGCCGCTGAGGTAGGTTGTTGGGTTAGATGTCCATAGCTTAGTGCTTCCGAGCACGCTGATTGGACGAGCGGCCGCACATGCGCCGTAGGACCCGAGGTGAGTTGATGCAGGAGATCTGGGGGGTTTCACATAGAGGGGGGGGGGGGGGGAACCAAAACCTAGGATAGTCAAAATCCTGGGTTTTGGTCCACTTTAAAGGCAAAGTCCTCTTTCAATTTAACTTTTAAATGGGGTTTCACCATCACCAGTCTGTTGTTATTCGCAACCAGAGGCGGACTGGGGTTAAAAATCAGTCCTGTATTTTACCAGCCCCTGGCCAGCCCGAGACACCCCTGCTGAGGCTCCACCAAAAACCATGATGCCGGGGCTATAGCATTGGGTGTGGGGTTCTTTGGCACGTGGGTACACTGGAGCTTGGTACAAGGGGTAAAGAGGGAGACTAACGGGGCAGGGATTGAATGTGGATGTTAAAATCAGCAGCCCAAGTGGCTGGCCCACTGAGCATTGTCCCAGGTCTCCCTATGGCCAATCAATACACCAAGATCTAGACGAGAAAGAGAGAGAAGAGAGGAGAGATGTGAGCCCTGTACACACAGAACACTGCTGCTGGGCATGTGTAACAGTGGGTGAGCTCCTTCACCTCAGTAGGGGCCATAGTAGCAGTGTTCAGTGTGTACAGGACTCACCTCTCTCTTCTTGATGTACATTTGGTGTAAAGTTGCCAATAGCAACAGATTGGAGGTAGTGAAAACTGATTTCATAAAACACACAAGATAAGGAAAAAAATGCAAAATCTGCTCAGCACCTCGAGAAAATTCCTTTGCCCCCCTCCCCCCAAATAAATCTACACTTGCACTTACACAAAAATGCCATCGAAAAAGCACTCCCTTTCCCTTTAAATTGGAACAAAACCCAGGTCTGGAATCTTTCCCCTGAATCGGGATGCCCTGCTGTGTGTAACGCCCCCCACCAGATTACCAGTATTCACTCACCTCTAACCAGCGCATGCATGGGCTCTTATCCAATCAGAGCCATTTGCTGTGCCTATGTAATTCAGCTCTGATTGTTTACAACGCTCCTGCCCCAGCCATTCAGATCATGCACACTGCCGGTGCGCTCCCCATTGAAGTCTATCTGAACCATTTGCCAAATGAAACAGTCCTGGCAAATGGCTCTGATTGGACGAGAGCATGTGCATGAGGGGCACTGTGGGGAGCAGGGGGGATCACACAGCTGGGTATCACAATTTGGGACTCAGAACAAAACTAGGGATAGTCAAAATCCTGGGTTTTGTCCTACTTTAAAGCTTCAGAAATGCGCAGTAGGACATCCTCCCTCTACCTCCTTCAACTGGACCAACAGCCTGGCACAGTTAGAAAAGAAAGGTAGCAGCCATTTTGGAGCTTCCTCTCCCAACTGACATAACTGACAATGCATATAACAGGAAGCCCAGCAGCACTTCCTGTTTGCAGGTGGCCAGCACATTCAGGAACGGCTATCTTGTTTTTAAAATTAACCACAGCACGAGAAATTAGGAATTAGAAAACGTTAAATGATTTTTTATGTGCAGCAATCTAAATTGCCTTGGGGAGGGATCCACATGAGCACTGTTTGTAGTGTTGGTCTGGTTTAAGTCATTTTTGACAGTTGGTCTGCTTTAATTTAAAAAAAAAAACAAAAGTAATCCCCGTTGCTCTGTGTAACTTGCATTTCATGTTCATGTATGGACAGGAAGGGGGACTAGAAATGCTGCATGTGATTTTTCTTCTGCTAAGAACAACAAGATACATCTAACCTGCAAGCTGTGTTCCTGTAACCAGTGGGTATTTATAGCCACCACTGAGTAGCATACCTCCCAAGTGTCCCTCATTTGGAGGGACTGTCCCTCTTTTGACTGCATGTCCCCCTGTACCTGGTTGTTCTCATCTGTCCCCCTTTATGATGTAACATGCAAATCAGCATCTATAAATGATTATTTCGCCTAATAAAAGTGTTTCTATTGTTGTTACATGTAACATTCCTCAATGAGGGGGTGTGGCTTCATTTAATGTGTCTAGAGTTGCTGAAGGGCCCACGTTGGATAGAGACCAGAACCGGACTTGCAGGTTTATTTGCATGCACAACACTACTTCAAATATATTCCTAACAGTATTACTTAAAGTGGACCAACACCCACCGCTGATCGGCCTGGGAATCTATAAGATTCCCTGGCCGATCAGCTCCATGCCTGCGGGGCACCCCGATCGGGGTGAAACCCCCCAGGACGCCCGCAAATCCTACCTGTTCCTCGTTCCAACACCGCATGCGCGGGCCGCAACGCCGCCGCCGCCGCCGCCGCCGCCGCCGCCGCCGCCTCTCGCGCGTCCCTCTAGCAGGGCGCGCACCCGTGCCGTCCGTTTGTGAATGGCCGGCACGGGCGCGCTCCCTGTAAGAGGGACGCGTGAGAGGCGGCGGCGGGCGTTCTCACCTTGTCCGTCGGCAGTGATTGGTGGAGCGAGTCACGTGGGAGAGGGGTCAGGTGAGTTTTTGGGGCTTTCTGGGGGGTTTCACACAGCGGGGCACCTCCCATCGGGGTGCCCCGCGGAAGTGGACCAACACCCAGGGTAGTGAAAGTCCTGGGTGTTGGTCCACTTTAAAGCTTCTGTAGACTAAAACAAAAGAACAAAGCAAATCAGTATAGTTCTCTTACCCTGTACAATTGATTCAGCGCCTAAGTTCTCTGTGACGCACACAAGGCCAAAACCAGGATCCTAAAAACATACTTGTGTGACTTCCGGTACTTGCAGTGGTCACATGGGTCAGAGCTTGAAGTCCAGTTTTTTGTGGGGGGCATCACCAATCGGATTGCCCCCCATCTCCGGGCGCTCCCATGGTACAGGCTAGGGCAAGAATTAGCTTGCTGATTCAGCAAATTCGCTTTCACTTGGTTCCCTTTGGCTCCACTGATGGCTAAGCAGCTGAGCAGCGGGAAAGGGAGCCTAGTGCGACAGCAGCAGCATCCTCCCCCCCTCACCTTCTAGCTGTGGCCTGCCCGCGCTGCCCATTCAGAAAGGCCGGACGCAGGTGAGCACACAGCTAAAGGTGAGCAGGGATGCTGCCGCTGAGAGGACTCCAGGAGAAAGTGAGTGTATTGGAGCTTCTGGGGGGGGGGGGGGGGGTTACACAGTGGGGCATCTCAATTTGGGTGCCCCAAAGAGTGTAACTTGAACAGTCCTGGAGTCTGTTAGACTCCAGGGCCTGCAAAGTTTCTCTTTAACAGTAAATAGAGCTTTCCTGATTCCTCGTCTGGTGAGCATTTATGAACTAGTATTAGATGTTTGCTCTGGGGGGGTCACAGACCGTATTTAAAGTACACCAAAACCCACGACAATCGAATCTATAAGATTCCCAGACCGATTGATTCCCTCCCTCAGGGGCATACAAAATCAGGACGCCCAACTTTGTGAAACCCCCCCCAGGTCGCCCCGTTCACTTACCTTTCTTTCCGGTCCAACGGTGCATGCACAAAATGCGGCCGCATCCCCGCTATCCCCTAGCAGGGCGCATGCTCGTGCCAGGCATTGGTGAATGGCCATGCTCCCTGTTAGAGGGTGGGGGGGGGATGTGGCTGCCAGTGCGCTCTGATCCACTCGCCTTAGACGAAGGCTGACGATGGGATGTCAGCGGATCCAAACATGCTGACTGGACGAGCAGCCGTGCATGCATCATAGGACCAGGAAGAGGTGAGTTTGTTTTGGCGACCTGCAGGGTTTCAAACAGCTTCGTACCCCCGGGGTGAAGGACTAAGACCCAGGAAAGTCAAAATCCTGGGTTTTGGTCCACTTTAAAGCAAAACAAAACTCGGGATTTGGACTAGCATGTCTTTTATTCTCTGCCCCAGGAGCATCCTTCTGAGTGGAACCTCCAAGAATAAACTTTCCCGGGTCCTACGGCGCATGCCTGGATTCTCGTCCAATCAGAGATGTTTGCAATGCTTGGCATTTAGTAATTAGGAGTGCAATGCCTGTGCTCCTGCCTATCAGAATGGCTAGGGAGTGGGAGTGTGCTCACAGCCTGAAGATGTGGGGGTGATGCTGTGCCTCGGGGGGTTAAATAGAGGGGCAAGGCCAGAAGATCTTTTAGATTCCAGGGAAGGCTGTCCTGGGATTGGTTCCACTTTATTATTACCGAGAGGGGTAAATCACAGTCATTTAGCAACTACAGCAGTGTCAGTGCCAACCCTGAGGTGAGGATTTCCTGTGCAGCCGGCTCACTAGCAAGCAAGTTAGTGACACATATATGGCCAGAGCTGCTGTGGAATCAAGAGGTTAGTGGGAGAAACACTAGATGCCCGCTCACATTCACACAGGCTCAGCAGCTGAAGCCTCCTCCCTGCCAGTGCTGCTTGTCCAAGGGCAATTTGTTTATTATTCTTTACAGGGTGTTTGTCCAGACACAAACATAAAAAAGCTATACTCACTTTTTGTACCCCGCGGCTGTTCTGCTGCATCCAGAGATCCCAGAGTTCTGCACCATCCAGCGCCGGTGTCCATTCATTTTCCAAGATGGGCATCCACTCCTGATATCAGTCTCACTGATCACTCGTCCACTTCATTGCAATCGCGGGGGCGTGACAGAACAGCTGCAGGGAACAAAAGGTGAGCACAGTTTTTATTTTGTTTTGTGTCTGGAGAGACCCTAAGTCAGACAGGAATAGGTGATGTGGGCTGGGGTGAGATAAGAGATGGCGAGGGTCATGCTAATTTGGTGAAGCCAGTGTGACTTGCAGTGTGACTTTGTAAACCCCCCAGTTTCAGCAGTTAAACTCACCTTTCCTTGGTCGAACGGCGCATGTGCGGACACTCACCCAATGAGAGCCGTTGCTATGTTTACATGTTTTGGCAAACGGATCTCATTGACTATAATGGGGAGCTATGTGTCATTGACTATAATGGGGAGCTATATGTCATTGACTATAATGGGGAGCTATAGGTCATTGACTATAATGGGGAGCTATGTGTCATTGACTATAATGGGGAGCTATATGTCATTGACTATAATGGGGAGCTTTGTGTCATTGACTATAATGGGGAGCTATATGTCATTGACTATAATGGGGAGCTATGTGTCATTGACTATAATGGGGAGCTATATGTCATTGACTATAATGGGGATCTGCGCATGTCTATCGATCCCGCACATGTGCTGTTGGACTGGAGAAAGGAGAGGGTGTACAGGCGTCCTGGGGGGTTAACACAGCGGGGCATCCCGATCCGGTGGTGGGTTTTGTTCTGCTTTAACACACAAATAAGAGCAAAAATTATTTTTTCTACTTGTTTTACAAAAAACGACCTATACTTGTGATCAGGGGAGGACAGGCAATAGGGAGACCCGAGACGATGCCTGGTGGGCCGGTTGGGCTGCTGCTGTTAACACCCACATTCAATCCCTGCCCCCTGTACCCAGCTCCAATGTACCAATAAGTCAAGGAACCCCAGCCCTCAATGCTATAGATGTCCTGGGCCAGACAGGGGCTGATAAAATCCAGGGCTGATTTTTGGCCCCAGTCCACCACTGCCTGTTATGGGGCATTTTTACAGGTGAGGTCCATCATCATTCCTATGAGGTAAGGATATTTTTTTTTTAATTTAGAAATAACAGCCCCCTGTGGGCTGTGCTAAATTGTTTGCCTTTTTTTCTGCATAGCCCATAGGGTTCTGTTGCCTTCAAACTTAAAAAACAACCTCAGCTCAGGAAAAATGATGTAATCTGTAAAAATGCCCCATCACAGGTAAAGGTGATTTTTCTTTAAAGTTAAATAAATATTTTTATTGCATTTTTTAGTTTGTTAAAGTTCACCAATATGTAGGTTGCAGTGCACACCACAATGTGCACCCACTGTGCACTTTCTTTAGCATGAGCCCGAATAGAGGGTAACGCTAAAGATTTAGGGGGTTATTTAAGAAGGGATAGCGCCAGGTAGTACCTTGTAGCGCCAGGTAGCGTCTGGTGAAACCTGGGCACTGTACGCAAAAAGACAATTCTGTGAGTACTCACCTGTAGAATTGCTTTTGCCATGCATGGCACGGCCTGCTTCACGAAGTCATTACATCTGGGTATTCCACCACAAGGTGGCGCAGTGCACTGCAGAAGAGTTGTGGCTCCTCCCGGTACCATATAAAAACAGAATCACCATAGACTTATCCAGTGTTGACAAGATAGTTATTCAAGAAACCGGGAGATAATAAAAGTAACAAGAAAAACCCCAACTAACTTGGAACAATCACCATACAGAGGCAACCAAGAACAACGATAACAAGGGTGGGGTGAAGCAGGCCGTGCCATGCATGGCAAAAGCAATTCTACAGGTGAGTACTCACAGAATTGTCTTTTTCCCATTGCATGCCACGGCCTGCTCCACAAAGTAATTTTATCTGGGACATCCAAAAGCAGTGTCCATAAAGTAGGGTGGGATCCCCAAAGAGTAACAACAGGCAACTTAAGCCACTACCGTCTGAAGTACCTTGCGGCCAAAAGCAGCATCAGCTGAGGCCTTAACATCAACCTTGTAAAACTTGGAAAAGGTATGAACAGAAGACCAAGTTGCGGCCTTACAAACTTGTTCAACAGAAGCCTGGTGCTGAAAGGCCCAAGACGCACCAATAGCACGAGTAGAATGAGCAGTAATCCTAAAAGGAGGTTCCTTCCCTTTAGCAGAATAGGCTTGTACCACTGCCTGACGGATCCACTTGCTGGTAGTGGATTTAGCAGGAGGCAAACCCTTCCTAGGTCCAGCAGGAAGAACAAAAAGAGCATCAGACTTCCTGAAAGACTCAGTAGCAACCAAATAAAACTTCAGAGCCCTGACAACATCCAAACAGTGAAGGGTCTGCTCCTTGGAATTAGCAGGGTTAGGACACAAGGAAGGCAAAACAATGTCCTGATTGAGATGAAAGGCAGACACAACCTTAGGCAAGAAATCCGGCTTAAGCCGAAACACCACCTTATCCTGATGCCTCTCAAAATAAGGAGGTTTGATGGAAAGCGCTGCCAGCTCAGAAACTCGCTTGACAGAAGTAATGGCCACCAAAAAGGCCACCTTAAGAGTCAGAATGGGCAAGGCAGCCCCACGTATAGGCTAAAAGGGAGGACCCTGCAGAGCAGACAACACCAGATTCAGGTCCCAAACTGGTAGCATAGGCTTATGTGGCGGACACACATGGGTAACTCCCTGGAAAAAAGTCTTAACCAACCAGTGATTGGCAAAGGATCTTTGGAAAAAAATTGCCAGAGCTGACACCGGTCCCTTGAGGGTACTTAGTTGAAGGCCCGAATGCAAACCATGTTGCAAAAATTCCAGAATCCTGCAGATAGAAAACACCCGACAAGGAAAAGACTTAGACTCACACCAGGCAATGTAAGCATGCCAGATCCTGTAGTAGATAAAGGACGAAGACTTCTTTCTAGCCCTAATCATGGTATCAACAACAGAAGCCGGCAAACCCTTATCCCTCAAGATAGAGGTTTCAGCAGCCAAGCCGTTAAAGCCAGCGTTTGTAAATTGGGGTGACACACTTGTCCCTGAGTGAGTAGATCTTGATCCTTGGGCAGGGCATACTGATCTACTGCCAACTGCACGACGTCTGCGAACCACACCAGCCAACAGGGCCACCAGAATGGCTGGTACCCCTTCCTGGGCTATCTTGCGCAGCACCCTGCCCAGTAGAGGAAACGGAGGGAACACATAGAGGAGCCGAAACTCCGTCCAAGGCATTGCTAGCGCATCCGTGGTGAAGGCCAGAGGGTCCTGTGACAGGGAGACAAACCTGGGAAGCTTGTGATTGTGGCGGGACGCAAACAGATCCACATCCGGCTGACCCCAGTGGTGGCACAGGGAGCGAAATACTCTGTTGCTGAGGGACCATTCCCCCAGCCGAGATGTTCCCCTGCTCAGGGAGTCCACCTCCAGGTTCTCCACCCCCGGAATGTAAACCGCCGAGATGCAGGGGACATTCTCTTCCGCTCAAGACAGTATCAGGGACACTTCCTTGAGGGCTCGCTTGCTCCAAGTCCCTCCCTGATGACTGATGTAGGCAACCGCCGTCTGGTTGTCGGAGCGGATCTGAACAGCCTGACCCTGAAGGTGTGTGGTCAGCTGAGACAGAACCAACCTGATCGCCCTCAGTTCTAGTACATTGATGGGAGCATGAGCCTGCTGGGGGTCAGAGACTTCCAAAAGCCCCCCCAGAAAGATCCTGCCCACTAGAAGGTTCCCTGAGTCCATCCACCACGAGAGGGACTGTCTGGCCAGGGGGGACAGAGCAAATTCCTGATCCAGGGACACAGGGTCTTGATCCCAAACTGACAAGAGGTGCAACTGAAGAGGTCTCATGTGAAACAGAGCAAAAGGGACCGCCTCGAAGCAGGACATCATCAGACGCACTAACTGCATCCCCTGCCGGATGAAGGGATGGGGACACAAGAGCAGAGTCCATGCCTGCTGCTGCAGGCCCTCCACCTTGAGGTAGGAATACCTTGACCTAAGAGGTATCAAGAGTCATGCCCAGAAAGGATCTCACCAAAGACGGAGACAGTGGATAGTTGATCACCCAACCGAAGGACTCGAGAGTGGAGGTCACCACCTGAGTATCCTTCTCGGCCTGATGAAGAGATTGAGACGCAATCAGAATGTCGTCCAGGTAAGGAAGGATGCGAATGCCCTGATTCCGCAGCAAAGCCATCACACCCGCCAACACCTTGGTGAACACCCGAGGGGCCGAGGTGATACCAAACGGTAAGGTCACAAACTGGTAATGCTTATCCTCTAGAGCGAACCTGAGAAATCTCTGATGACCTGGAAAGATTGGCACGTGAAGGTAGGCATCCTTGATGTCCACTGAGGCCATGAAGTCGCCCGGGCGCAGGGTACTGACCACCAAGCGTAGAGTCTCCATGAGAAAATACTTGAACCTGACAAACTTGTTGAGACCCTTCAAGTCCAGGATGGGCCTCAGGGACCTATCCTTTTTGGGGACCGTGAACAGATTGGAGTAGAACCCTCGCCCCCGTTCCTGGGAAGGCACCGGGCAAATGACTCCTGACTTCAACAGACATTGAACCGCAAGGCGCAAACCCTGAACTGACAGAGGGTTTTGAGACATCCGGGATCTGAGGAATCTTGGGGGCGGCCAGGCTGCAAACTCTATCTTGTAACTGGAGGACACCACCTCCTGAATCCACCGGTCTGAGACGCGTAACCTCCAGACGTGAGCAAAGAGCCGTCCCCCCACCTGGATGGGTGAGAGTGCCTCCTCATGCCTGAGGGGGCTTGGGGCCCCATGATAGACTGGGACGACCACGAGATCTGCCACGGCCCCAGGAATCCCTGCGTGTACCCGAGAATAGGGAGCCACGACCTCCTCTGGAAGCACGAAAAGAGGGGAGGGAAGAGGAGGACCTTCGAAAGGGCTGAGGCTGCCTCCTCTGTTAAGGCAGCCTACCATCCTTGGCTAAAGCATCCAGACGCTCACCAAAGAGCCTCAGCCCCGTAAAGGGGAGCCCAGTGAGAGCCTTCTTAGCGGCAGTATCAGCCGCCCACTGACGCAGCCAAACAGAGTGGCGCATAGCCACCAAAAGGGCAGAGGTCCTACTACACATCCGTACTGCATCACCCATGGCAGTAAGGACAAAGGCAACAAAATCAGAGCAAAGCAAAAGGGACCTATAATCCTCCCCCGTTGCCAGCCGTAGCGCCCTCCAGGAGACGCTTGAGCTGTCTTTTAAGGGCAATAGCTGTAATGGCAGCAGCGCAGGCCGGACGCAGCCCAGCCCCCACACATGCAAAAGCATGGCAGGCCAGCTGATTAATGCGCCGGTCCTCGCTGTCCCGCAGTGTAGTAGGGTCAGGTGAAGGCATGACCGAGGTGTTGGACAGCCCGAGCACGGGAGCGTCCACCTCAGGGGGACACGACCATCGCTTGACCAGGTCGGCAGGAAAGGGATACCTCTTATCCCACCCCTTGGGCACCGCGGGCAATCTACGAGGACGTTCCCACTCCTTGAGCACCATATTAGTGAAATGGCTCTGCTCAGGGAACTCCAGGCGCTGTTTGTCAGGACGAAAGAGCTCACCCTGCTTCCTCTTAGCCACCTCAGGAGGGACAATGTGGAAGACTTCAAAAATGTGAGCTAACAGGCTATCAGTGTCCTCAGGGAACCATGAGTCTTCCCCAGACGCAGACCCAGGGTCACTGCCGTAACCCTCCTGCTGGTCCCCAGAGGAGTCAGAGTCCTGAAAGAGTTCCCCCTCCTCTAGGGGGCAAAGGCCAACAAAAGTTTCAGGCCCCTCATCGTCCTCAGGAAAGAGGGATGTCACGGGAGCTAGGTGCCGCTTCTTGTCAGAGGCCTTACGTGGAACAGGCCTGGCAAGTTTCCTTTCAATACTGGCCACACGCAGTGCCAAATCAGACTGTGACCCCCCGCTAGTATCCCCCTCACTAGGGGCTAAATGCAGGCGCGGGTAGGTGATGCCGAAGGAGGCGCAGAGCTGGGAAGTGAAGCGGGCAGCCCAGCCTGGAGAGCAAGGACACTTTGGGCGCACGGCACCCACACCCTGACACACTGTTACTCACAGGGGATACGCCACACATGGCACACAGCCAGGATTGCCCCGAAGGACCCCCAAGCACGCTATCCTCAGAAGCCTCCATATGGTGATTAACACAGGCGCAATAGGCCAGCACAGGGTAAAGGCTAGCAAGAGCCACCCGGGATGCCCCCCCAAAGGATGCCTCCAGAAGCCAGTAAAGGAAGATGAGGGATGGTAAGGGATAGGACCGGGAGAAACCACAACCCACAGTTGTCCCGCCTGAAAGACATAAATAAAGACACATAAGTATCCCGCAATGCATTCCCAAAAGAGACCAAAAACCCCCGAAGGGGAACTCACGGACCAAGTAGGACAAGGGCACCAGACCAAAGGAGGAAGCGTCAAGCAGACCGGGATCACCGCCGCAGCTCTGGGATGAGAAGGGCCCCAAAGCGCAGCAGAAACAAAATGGCGCTGGCAGAGGAACCTTGAGGGGTGGCCCGCGGGAGGATGATGCGATACGCGTCATTCACCGCCCCCCCTAAGAGCGCAAAAATGGCGCTCACGTGACCTCGCCGGCGTCATCACAGTAGAGAAAAAACGCCTCACACATATAGCGTCGCCCGCCGTGGAGCGCAGTACAAAGCGGCGAGGCGGCGAGACACAGTTAAAAACATGTGAATACACAGCCAAAGCACCCTCGCCGCTACCACCCGCCCCCCCCCTCCCCTGGGCACACTACGGTGAGCGAGGAAAGCAAGTGAGCATCGGCGAGGGCCCAGGTCAGGGACGGGGGGGGACCCCAAAACGCCAGAACGAGTAAACAGTCCCCAAAAACACTCACCCCCTCAGAAGTTAGGACAGGAACTCTGCATCCCTAACAGGCTCACCATAAAGCCTATGGCCGGCTACCCTTTGTGGTACAGGGTCTGCGGCTTGGAGCAGCGCTCCTCGAGCACTTAACCCTAGTGCTCCTCTACCTTCACCCGATCTGATTCTGTTTTTATATGGTACCGGGATGAGCCACAACTCTTCTGCAGTGCACTGCGCCACCTTGTGGCGGAATATCCAGATATAATGACTTCGTGAAGCAGGCCGTGCCATGCAATGGGAAAACTACATTTATGAAAGTGAATCTGGTGAGCGCCATGTAGCGTCTGATATATTTTTACAGGCAGCTCAGCGTATAGCGCCGGCGCTCTAGGTTCAGGAGCGCCATGTAGTACATGTCGCTACCTGTCGGCTCTCCCATACATGTGTATACATAGCGTGTTTGGCAATTTAATTTTTTTTTGCTGTGTTTTGCAGTGCTGTACTGTTGTTAGAGCGCCCAACATACATCACATTCATCAATGGGGGCCAGGTTACTACATCGACCGCAGCGCTAGGTTACAGCGCCCGATACCCGCTTAGAGCATCTACTAGCGGTTGCTATACGCGCCGCTGTACAGACGCTCATCTGCCAATACCTGGCGTTAGTAGTGAATCAGCCTCCATGTGAAGCAAGTTCTGGGGGCACATTTGGATGTGATTTCAGGCTGCATCTCAGTGAACTTTCATTTTAACACACAAAAAATGTTCACTAGAAATATTTGTTCTAATTTTCCATAAAAAAAATCACCTGCACATGTAATGGGGCATTTTTACAGGTCATGTGCATCATGTTTCTAATATATTTTTTTGAATGTTTGGAAATAACAGCACCTTATGGTCTATGGCTATGCTAAAGATTTTTTCTTACTTTCTTGATACCTGTTGTTTCCAAACTTTCAAAAAATACTCTTACCTCATTGGAAACATGATGCGCATCACCTGTAAAAATGCCCCAGCTGACAGTGATATGGGCCGCAGGTTGTGCATCCCTGCTTTACAGTGGAACAAAACCTGTGGCACAGCACATATGTGGCTTCTTGTCCAATCAGCGTTGTATGCCGCGCATATGAATGATCAGTAATATGGCTCTGTTTAGATACAGAGCTCGGCAATAGCGAGCAGGAGTGTCTGCATCCCCAGTACCCTTAAAGCGGACCAAAACCCACATTTTTAAAGTGGCCCAACACCCAGGGCCGATCAGATCCCTCCCCGCGGGGCATCCGAAATCAGGATGTCCCGCGGGGTGAAACCCCCCAGGAAGCCCACAATCCTACCTTTTCCACATTCCAGCGGCGGCGGACGCGCTCTGCTTGTCTGGCACTGCCTCTAGCTTGTCCGCCGGCGGGGATTGGCTGCAGCGGTCACGTGGGAGAGGTGAGTTTCCGGGGCTTTCTGGGGGGTTTCACACAGCGGGACCCCCCCGATGGGGGTGCCCCACCGAAGTGGACCAAAACCCAGGATAGTCAAAATCCTGGGTGTTGGTCCACTTTAACTAGCATCCCCTGAATTGCTCCCCCCATGAAGAGCACCTTTTGCCAATTTTCACTGCTCCTGTTTCACTCTAATCTCAGATAATGGCGCCTGTTTTAGCTGTAAAGCTCCACCTCCTCTATTCATTATCACTGCTGTGTGTGGCAATTATGTAATGAGGGACAGCAAAGAAATCAGTGTTCCAGGACAATTCAAAAAGTGAAACTATGCATTTCTAGTTCTGCACCCTAAAAGGGGAATATTGGCATGGGCCAGATGTAATTCACAAGTTCAGTGGGTTTTGGTTCGCTTTTAGACATGTGCGTGCCCCAAGCCTATTTGAATGGCTGGGCGTGGGAGCGCATGTCAGCCCGTGGATGGGGGCAGCATTGTTTACATTGCCAAGAGAGCCAGGTCAAAGGCAGGTTTTGCAGCCACCGGGGGGGGGGGGGTAACACCTGATTTAGGATGCCCTGGGGGAAGGCCAGGGGGCCAATTGCCATAAAACATAGCCCTTTTCTAAACATTACAAACATGCCCACGCATGCGCTGTTGGACTTGGCACAGGTGAGTTTTTACAGGGGAAATGGGGAGTTTCACACAGCGGGGCATCCCAAATAAGGATGCCCAGGGGGGGGGGCAAGGAACAAAATCCAGGATAGTTAAAATCTCAGGTTTTGTTTCAACTTTAATCGAATTAAATGAAAGATTGAGAAAACTGCTTCTAGTGAGACAAAAGAACAGAATGGCGGCACACGGGGTTCCTATGCAACTAGAGCCTCAGTGACAAAAGATCCATATCCCAGACAGGCCTCCTCTCTGCCCTCCAAAGCTGCCCCTCTATTTTGGTGGCAGGCAGTTTGTGCAGCAGTTTCCATCCCCCCAGTACAGCACTGTAGTGGTAACCTGAATTATGAGGGGGCAATAGTGGGTCTCTGGGATAATCTACAGAAAGCCTGTCTCATGAGGTGTAGGTTGTGTTAACATTTTTAAATGAAACATGGTCAGTAGAAATAGTCTTTCATTTTTTAAATCTAAATTTATTGTAATTCTACAGCATTTCCTGCTCTTTAACATGCACCAAAAAAATGCTTCTTGGCCTTGATTGAGTAAACGTTTCTTAAAGCGGAACAAAACCCAGGATTTTGATGATCCTGGGTTTTGTTCCTTGAGCCTAGGGCATCCCAATTTGGGATTGCTCAGTAAAGCATCACCTCTTCCTGGTCCTATGGCACATGTATAGGCTCTCATCCAATCAGAGCCATTTGCTGTGCATATGTAATGTTTTGACAGCTCTGTTTGTGGCAATTGACATTCAGAAAGGCTGGGCAGAAGAGTTTTGCAACTGTGCTGGGGTTTGTTCTGCTTCCAAACACTTCATGAAGATAAGGGTCATGTAACAAGCTATGATTCAAAGAAATTGTCATATTACAAGAGTTTATAAACTCTTATATATACCCCCCAGATCGCCCGAATCCAGCTCACCTCTTCCTGGTCCCACGGCGCGTCTAAGGGCCGCATCCCCTGCCTCCCTATAACAGGAAGAGCGCCCGCAGCAGGCATTTCGGGTGATCTGGGGGGTTTCACACAGCACGGAAACCCAGGATAGTCAAAACTATTGACTATCTTGGGTTTTAGTCTACTTTAAAGTGGGCCAAAACCCAGGATTTTGACCATCCTGGGTTTTGGTTCACTCCCCCGGGGCACCTCGATCGGCTATGTGAAACCCCCCAGTTCTCCCAAATTAACTCACCTCACCGCGGTCCTGCGGCGCATGTGCGGCCGCTCGTCCAATCAGCATGCTCTGAGCCGCTGAGCTATGCACGTCTAAGAGAGCGCACTGGCGGCCGCAGCTCGCGCTTCCCTCTAACATTTGTGAATGGCCAGCGGAGGCACGTGCCCTAGCGGGGATGCGGCCGCAGCCCGCGCATGCGCCGTTGGACTACAAGTAAGCGTAGCCGGCGACCTGGGGGCTTTCACACAGCAGGGCATCCCGCTTTTGGATGCCCAGCGGGGAGGGGATGGATCGGACCGGGAATCTATCCAGCAGGGTTTTGGTCCACTTTATTAAGGCTCTATTAACACCTATCTGCTTGTGCTGCATTGGATAATGCAGTCACAGCGCAAGGTAATATGCTGACCATTATTTGGGCCAGTTCACATATATACGCTGCATATATATGTCAACTGGCACATTAAAAATAATGAGCAGCATTTTCCCTTGCACTGTGACTGCATTGGCCATTTCATCACAAGTGAATAGGTGTGAATAGAGCCTTATACTTATATATTATTATTTTTTTAAATAGTCCTTTTTTATAAGTATTTTAAAGCAAGTTTATTGCTATCTATATATGTAGCAACCTAGGCAGTCAATTAGCAGGCGATTTATCAAAACAATTACAATGAATGTAGCGGCTGCTCAGTAAATGTTGGGGGTCGATGAGAGGGTGAAAGAATTTCTGCAGAAACATGTGGAGAGTTATGCAAATGATTTAGAGAAGATAAGAGGCTGGAGTTTGGAGAGCCATTGACAGAGATATATTATCTACCACACTGTAAAAACAATGTACTGTACCTTCTGTAGGACTGTCCCAGTGTTCAGTCTTGTGAACTCCTCTTATTTGATCAGGCTCCAACTCATACAGTAAATGGCCAATGATTGTTAATACATTTCCTGCAGTAAAATGGTAACATTGGCTTTTTCTCACCATGATATATAAGCAATAGGGCGACTTATACAGAACCTGAAGCATATTTATTACAACACAATTTCTGAAAAAATAGGATTCCGTCCACAATCGCCAGACATACATGGCAGCATCCATTATGGCTGTACATCACTGCTAATATGCCTGCAATGGAGGTATGCGAGGTGTGCTGAACCTGCCTTGGCACGCCCCCTCCATTGCAATGATTAAAGTAGGCATGTGGGGGCATAAACAAGGCTCTATGGACGCCACCATGAGAAGCCAATGGTACTGGAAGACGGAAGCGCTGGCTCTCCGCTACCCACACTGCACTGTGGTGGTGTTGTGGGGGAACAATGGACCTGCATGGAGGAGCTGTGAGGGCAAAAGGAGATAGACTTTTCTTTTCTGAGGACAATACCTTTAAAGATGCTGCATTGTTTACATCGTCATGGGAGTCAGGGCAAAGGTGAGGAATCCCAATTTGGGATGCCTCAGGGGCCGGCCATCCAGGGTTTTGTTTGGCTATATAAGGACATTTTTGAATGCGTTTATTTTTTATGCCAAAATGATGCTGCTGAGCTGATTTAGTTTTTTTTTTTTCTTGCTGGAAAATGTCTGTTTTAGCAGTTTTCACTACTTGAAATATGTTGCCATTGGCAACATACCCTAAGTCTGTACACCAAGAAGACAGAAGTGATCCCTGTACACACAGAACGCTGCTGCTGGGCATGTGTAAGGTTGAACGAGCTCCCTCACCTCAGCAGTGGCCATAACAGCGGTGTTCTGTATGTACAGGACTTGTCTCTTCCTGATGAACATTCGCCAATAGCAACACATTGCAGGTAGTGAAAACTGCTTTCTAACAAAAGAAAATATAAAAAATACTAGATCAGCTCAGCATTACTAGGACATCTTAGCACAAATATAGACTCTCAAAAATCCCATTGAAAGTGTACTTTGCAATAACATTTCTGTAAGTTTAAGGCATTGTAACTAAGGGCCTTGGGGCAACATGAAGATACAGAGTATATTAAAGAACTTATCTATCTCTACTGAAACACCCGGCTGCTGTTGCTTATCACGGATTGTTGAAAATAAGGGCCTTAGATTGAGAGAACATTTCTAAACTTCCTAGGAAAGCTACATCATTATTTATTAGTAAGTGTAAAATGTTTTTCTTTAAGCTGCAGTCGGAATATTTCTATGGACTAGCCAAAGTCAGTGCTGACTCCACAGCTCTGATTTCCACATGTATGGGCCCTGAACCCTCCTCTGATTTCAGCGCTGACTCCACAGCTCTGATTTCCACATGTATGGGCCCTGAACCCTCCTCTGATTTCAGCGCTGACTCCACAGCTCTGATTTCCACATGTATGGGCCCTGAACCCTCCTCTGATTTCAGCGCTGACTCCACAGCTCTGATTTCCACATGTATGGGCCCTGAACCCTCCTCTGATTTCAGCGCTGACTCCACAGCTCTGATTTCCACATGTATGGGCCCTCAACCCTCCTCTGATTTCAGCGCTGACTCCACAGCTCTGATTTCCACATGTATGGGCCCTGAACCCTCCTCTGATTTCAGTCTTTCCAGTTCGTGCCGATTTGGCTTTTCAGGAAATCATACTTTCAGTACAGACTACCTACAGTAGTCCGAATGGTGCCTAGAAATGTGCCTGCAACTCTCTATTTGGATTGCATGTAATCACATCAGCCAGAGATTGCTACATGTATGGCCAGCATTAGTGATTGCAGTTTGTATAAAGAAATATACACGGAGAAGCCATTTTCAGAGGAGTGTGAAGGTGGCAGTTTTTATATACACACACTAGCAGGCTGATTCCTAGTGACAGGTATCGGCAGATGAGCGTCTGTACAAAGGCGCTAAGAGCAACCGCTAGCAGATGCTGTAAGCGGCGCTTTAACAGCGCGTCTCAGTCACTCTAGTAACCTGGCCGGCATTGATAAATGAGATGTACGTTGGGCATTCTAACACCAGTACAGCGCTGCAGGTAGCAAGAGGTAGAGCCAGCTTATTGCGACCGACTCTCAGCGACTCACACCATATTCAACAAAAATACAGACACACACAGCGTCGGCGCTCTGGATCTGGTCGCTATAGCATAGAGCGTCAGACGCTGTGTGATTAAAGTCTGTTTTTGAACACATATAGACCTGTAACAAAGCGAAAACACATGGAATGACATTGTTGTAACATTGTGACATTAATACTTTAATGCCAGACCCGTAATGACAATTCTGCATAAAAATATTTAAAAAAATCAAAAAGGTTTTCAAAAATGACTGTATCTAGGCCAGGAGAGGGTACACAATAATTTGAGAGAGAAAAAAATTAAACACAAAAAAACCCTGTTTAAACAGAAGAAAAGGAACGTCCATTGAAATGTATAGGATAGCGACAGGTAGCACCCGCGCTATACGCTGAGACGCCTGTAATGATGAATCGGATGCTACATGGTGCTGTTAGATTCACTCACCAGAATCACCTTCATAAATGTGGTATTGCGTACAGTGCCGGGCATTCACCAGACGCTGCCTGCCGTTACGAGGCGCTACCTGCCGCTATCCGTTGATGAATAAACCCCTAGATTTGTTAGGACTAGTTTAACTGAACCAGAACAAAAAGACAACGTGCTTTGCAGTAAAGTACTTTAGCTGGCTCATTTAAAACCAAGTATAAACTGTCAGGGTAGTTATGGTTACTAAAAACAGAGCACAGAATGTCACACTTTTGGCCTTGCACATACAAACTATTCCGGGGGACACAGGGTGCACAATTGTCAATGCTCAACAGGTGAAGGGGGGGGTCAGAAATACTGTACTGAGCCAATGAGATTAATACACGGCAGAAAGATAATATGACCAGTAGCATTCACACACACACTGGCCTCGATTCAGCAAAGTTTGTAACAAAATAATTTTTGCCCCCCAGAACATCGCTATTCACTCACTTCTTCCTCGCTCCAACGGCATATGCGTGGGGCCATTATGCAGCCTTACACTCTCCCAGAAAAGTGAAAACATGCCGAGTTTGCTTTGCTGTTTCAGAGGGTCAGATTTGATCAAATGCTGTTATGCAGCTAGGCCATGAAACACAATTCCTTTAGACAATATTTTTATTTATACAACTGGAATCATCATTTCCCACAAACGGCCACACACACGTTTGCTTTTTAGTCGGAACATTCATTAGAAGTGATGTCAATCAATAGTTTGTTCATAAAGGACTGGATAAGGAATTTCTATTAAGCAAAATTTCAGAATAATTGAAAGCGGACCTAAACCCTACAAGGGGAGCCCTGCCACCCTCGTAGAAATACTCACCTATTCCCCCAATCTGTGTGACAAGGAAACATGTGCCAGGCGTGACACTTCCGCAAATAAGGCCCCAGATGCTGCAGCGTGATCTGCGGCTGGTCCCCTGCACCAACTGAGATAAGTGGTTAATCCTAGCTGTGAGCTGCTTTCCAATGTACACCCCAACACCCTTGGTTGAACTTGATGGACATATGTCTTTTTCAACTGTATTAACTATGTAACTATGTCCTGTCAACAATTTGTTTTCACTACAGGACTGAGGAAAAAATGTTCTAAACATTGGTCCTCTCGAATACTCCTGGAGGATTCTACCCCATAGTTCTGTATACGGATTACCTGAAGACACAGCCTGTGCACACTTAGCCATGCCCCTGCTTTGTGGGCAAGGTTTTCTACATTGTGTCCTGATGTTTTTTGTACTACATCTGGGTCGTGATTAGTTAAAGGAACAGTGAACACATTAACAAAAAAATAAGCAAACAAGCACTTGCCTTTTCTCCCCTGCAGCAGCTCGCAGCCAGTCCACCGCTCATAAACCTCCTGGTTTCTAAGAACGGAGGTCCTGGCATCCTCATGTTATGCCACCGCCCCTCACATCATCAAATCCCGATTTGGAATGCCCCATCAGAATTAGCTGGCTTTGGCAGTGATTGGTCCACTTTAAGCCTATGGCAAAACACAGACCTCCAGCCCATTGCAGTGCAAAACTCGGCACTGTGCTTTGCATGCACTGCCATGAACTTCTATGTTCTGGACATTGGGGGGCCATGCTGGTTATTTACCAAAGCAAGGTTCACTTTGAGTGTGCCTTGCAACCTGCATCTCAATGAACATTTTACCTTTAACACACAACAATATATTATTCTAATTTTTCCACAAAAATAACCAGTTCCTGTGATACCTTGCTTTACAGGGGAGGTACATCAATTGTCCAATGAGGTAAGGTTATTTTTGTACAGATAGTAAATAATATAACCCTATATGTTATAATTTTTTTCCTGCATACCACATAGGGCGATGTTATTTCTAAATGCCTAAAGAAAATATCCTTTCCTCATTAGAAGAATTGATGTTAATCATCTGTAAAAAAAAAAAAAAAAATCGCAAGAACAGGTGCGTTTTTGGGAAAAGGATAAAACATTTTATTGCACTTGTTTGTGTGTTGCATATATGCAGGTTGCTTGCTTACCCAAATAATTAGCATGGCCACAAACACTCGGCAGTACAGCACCTATTGTAGATGTCTATCTATTAAAAATATTTTTTTTGGGGGGGGGGGGGGGGTTCTGATTGTGGGCAGGTTGAGGCAGTACAATTGGTTACTCATCTTTTGAAACGCTCAGGTCTCTGGCACCCTAAGATCTGGGTCACACCAGAGCGCCGTGATTCAATTGTGGAGAAATTACAATTACCCTGCAATAGTGAATCACTGCCCATGTTTGCCTATGTGAACAGTCAGAGAGGCAATTGCAGAGCGGTCGCAGTCATCATCACGACATAGCTGCCGTAGTGATACCTGTAGGAGTTGGATTTAGGCCCGCTTTAAGGAGAGGAGGTTGTTGCTTTCCCCATAACTTCCTTTCTATTTAGGCTATAACGAAATGGATTTACCTCAATATACTAATCTTGTCATCCAATCATAATAAAAATTAAACGTAACTTGAAAAAGCTGGGGTCCAGTTTTTGCTTGCTTCAGTTGTACAAAATATGCAAACAATGTAAAAGGCCTGTACTCACACACAATGATTTCTCTTTTTTTCAGATCAGATATCAGATCGAGGTGCCATGTGGGGCACACAGCTCCCCTGCAAATTAATACAAACTGGTAAGCACACTCAGCTGATAACCTGGAGTTATGATTTTTTTGGGGTGCATTCATATATCAAGGGGGGTGTCCCCCACTAGTACACTAATAACTACAAATAGAAGCACACCTACAATTATATTTGATGCTGAAAAAAGTTGATACATTTATTCATCTATATACAGTGGTTTGGGTCCGCATGAGGGTACACATGAAGGTAAATATATACAACAAGGAGAAGGAGACCCTAATAATTTTAACACACCATGATTATATACACTATATACAAAGTTCTGTGTAGATCAGATCCGAATAGTAAGTAAGGTCTGCTGGTTTTGGTAGTTCCTCATAAAGAGATCGTTATTCGGATGAAGAAGCAGGTAATTGATTTGTAGAGTTAAGTAGAATGTTTACATGATTTTTGAGCGTGGTGAAAAAAAGTTCCTTTCTAGGATTGCAAGAGATTTTTTCAATACCTGATAAGCATGTGTGGAGGCACTTATGCAAAGAATTGCAGCTTTGAAGAGTCCGCACTGGGTTAATGGCTGATGCAAGAAGCAAGTCTGGTGTCCTTTCTGCCTGTCGCTGACACGTGTTTCGGGGTCAATCCATCATCAGAGCGTTTGCAGAGGAGAGCAGTAGTGATGCCAGGAGCGGTGCCTAACAACAGCTGTACGGTCAGCTGTTTAAATGCGCCTATTGCGCGCGAATTCCCCCGGGCCGGCCCTTGTGACGTAGCGGTGACGCGAACGTTGTTCGCGTCACAGTACGTCACTTCCGGGGGTGCGCGTCCCGACCCGGCGCCAACCATCTCTCGGCCGGCTCCAGTGCCAGCCGTAAGATGGCGACGCGCAGGCGCGCGGGGCGCGCACCACTCGGAATACGAAGCGGAACTCTGTAAGGTGAGTAAGGAACGTATGATGCAGGGGGAATCATCCAAAGGGAATCCGCCTAAGGAGAGAAGAAAAAAGGAAATGTTTTAAAGACACCAAAATAAAGCTTGCACAATTGCATAACATTTAACCATTTAACCATAGCCGCCATTATATGTTACATGATTTATATCCTCATATGAAGGATATTAATGATTTATGCATAAAAATAGCACAAAAAATGGCTGGGTGAAGAGCACCTTAGGGACAACAACTTTTCAATGTTGAATGGCGTCCTGTAAGTTGTTGTCCCTAAGGTGCTCTTCACCCAGCCATTTTTTGTGCTATTTTTATGCATAAATCATTAATATCCTTCATATGAGGATATAAATCATGTAACATATAATGGCGGCTATGGTTAAATGGTTAAATGTTATGCAATTGTGCAAGCTTTATTTTGGTGTCTTTAAAACATTTCCTTTTTTCTTCTCTCCTTAGGCGGATTCCCTTTGGATGATTCCCCCTGCATCATACGTTCCTTACTCACCTTACAGAGTTCCGCTTCGTATTCCGAGTGGTGCGCGCCCCGCGCGCCTGCGCGTCGCCATCTTACGGCTGGCACTGGAGCCGGCCGAGAGATGGTTGGCGCCGGGTCGGGACGCGCACCCCCGGAAGTGACGTACTGTGACGCGAACAACGTTCGCGTCACCGCTACGTCACAAGGGCCGGCCCGGGGGAATTCGCGCGCAATAGGCGCATTTAAACAGCTGACCGTACAGCTGTTGTTAGGCACCGCTCTTGGCTTCACTACTGCTCTCCTCTGCAAACGCTCTGATGATGGATTGACCCCGAAACACGTGTCAGCGACAGGCAGAAAGGACACCAGACTTGCTTCTTGCATCAGCCATTAACCCAGTGCGGACTCTTCAAAGCTGCAATTCTTTGCATAAGTGCCTCCACACATGCTTATCAGGTATTGAAAAAATCTCTTGCAATCCTAGAAAGGAACTTTTTTTCACCACGCTCAAAAATCATGTAAACATTCTACTTAACTCTACAAATCAATTACCTGCTTCTTCATCCGAATAACGATCTCTTTATGAGGAACTACCAAAACCAGCAGACCTTACTTACTATTCGGATCTGATCTACACAGAACTTTGTATATAGTGTATATAATCATGGTGTGTTAAAATTATTAGGGTCTCCTTCTCCTTGTTGTATATATTTACCTTCATGTGTACCCTCATGCGGACCCAAACCACTGTATATAGATGAATAAATGTATCAACTTTTTTCAGCATCAAATATAATTGTAGGTGTGCTTCTATTTGTAGTTATTAGTGCACACAGCTCCCCTGCTCATCTCCACCCTGTCCTGTGGCTGGCAACACTCTCCTGCATCCCTGGTATCTGAAGCCTGTGTTTGAGACCAGGCCAGGGCTTCCCCTGGGATTCTAACACCTGCAGTTAGAACCTGCTTCAGATACCGCAGGCTGGATGAGAGCAGCTGTAGGACTGGGTAAAGATAAGCAAGGGAGCTTTGTGCCCCCTATAGCACCCTGATCTGAGGTCTAATGGAAAAGTCTATAAAAATTGACTTTGCCTTTAAATCCATTTCCTCCTAACTGAGGTTGAGAAACAGAATTGAAGTCAAACTGATTGAACAAAAATCAGGGCTTGTGTGCAAGATTTACTGAAGGCAGCCACACTGCGAGTGAGTGTCAATTGAAAACTGCATTGTTGTGCTTAACTCCAGCCCCTCCATCGACCCACACTCAGTGGTATCTTTAAAACGTCTCCGCTGATGTTTAAAGCGGAACAAAAACTTGGGATGCCACACTTTGTAACCCTCCCCAGATTGCCCTAAAACGAACCTTCCCCTGCCTTCCTGCAGTCTGCGGCTCACTTACACCTCCATTTGAATGGCTGGGCTTGGAAGCATGCCTCAGCTGCAGGGAGGTCAGGAAAGAGGCGTAGGATTGCGATTGCGGTGGGTGGGGGGTAAACACAGCAGGGCATGCCAAATCAGGTCTCCTGGGTCGGACCATTTGGTGGTTGTTCCTCTTTAACCAAAAGGGGCAATAGAATCCCAGGAGAGACACATGGTTGCCCTGCTACATCTGATGTCTGTGTGTACAAGGCCTTGCACTAACCCCCAAGCATACATAAGAAATGGAAGTTAAAAACAGCCCCATTAGCTCTTTATCTGTGCAAAACAATTGCATTCTATTAAAAATATATATTTATATATATTTAAACTTTGAATACCCTTTAAGTCTACCATTTCCTTGATATGTTAAACATGATGAAAAGAACGATTACAGTGGATTCCACATATAACAATTTCATTTATACAGTTGGTAAATTCCTCTTCTAAGAACATTCAGTCAAGTTTTGGTGCACCCGGGAAAAAGGGAGCCCTCTACCACAGCTTAAAATTAGAGCCTATATATTGCCAACCATCTCTAGTAGAATCGGGAAAGGAAGAAAAGTTAATTCACAAAAAAAAAAAACTTTAAAGCAGATTGGACATACTGAACTGTATTCACACACAAACAATATAGTAGGGATGTATTTGCTTTTTTTGAAAAATACCTCACAGTAAGAAGGCTTCAAGGTGCTGTCTATGAAAAGATGGAATAGTATCACTGATTTTTAAAGGAAACCCTTCCTGATAGACTTTCCAGTCTGAGCCAGCGATAATCATCCAGAACGAGAAGTGATGTGCTCTGTCTTAGAGAAGGGATCATATGCAGGAAATTTAAACAAACAGGTTTTCTCCAGGGAGTACTTAGGCCCTTATTTATGAAGGAATAGCGACAGGTAGCGACTGGTGAGCGGCCGGTAATGACGGGCCCCGCCACAATCACACATTTATCAAGCCAATCCTGCTCAGCGACTGAGATAGCGCCATATAGCCACTCATTCATCATTATTCCAGCCTCAGCCCACAGCGCCAGCGTCCGACCTTGAACAGCGACAGGTATGACCTCTCGCTACCTGGCGCTCTCCAATGCATTTCAATGGAACAATCTTTAAATATTCATAATTAATTGTTATTATTTTTTTTTTTTATAAATGTGAAAAATTCTGTGACCACTTCTGCCATTTTAGATAAAAAATAAAAATTGTACAGAATTGATATTACAGGTCTGATATTAATGTATTCATATTACTAAATTGTTTTAAAAAAACTTGTTTTTTTTTTGGTTTCCAAAAATATGGTGGTTTGGGGGTTAAAAAACTACTTTTAACCCATCGCCTCCAGCGCTATCAACTATCGTCGCTATCAACTACCGAACAACGGCTAAGCACAGCGACTACTAGCGGGCGCTCTGAAAATGCCGCTACAGTCGCTCAACTGTCGCTACCTGCCGCTATTAATGAATCGGCCTCTTAGTGGCTGCACAGTCTGAATGGGACTTTACATCATTACTACATGATCAGTGGAGTTTGTTTAGCAGGGTCAGTGCCAGGAATCGATTTTATTGCCTGGTACTTTCAGACTCAGGGGTTTATTTAACAAACGCTAAGGCCACGTAGCGTCAGGTGAATGTCAGGTCCCAGTGCAAAAAGTGTAGTTATCAGGTCAAAAATCCAGATGGGTAGTGACCCATCTATCATCAGCGCCGGTACTGAGTTCCCTACAGTGCTACATATGACCAGTCGCTCACTCCACTGCGTGGCCTTACCCTATACATTTGAATGGTCTGTGATAGTTGTAATTATTTTAGAATGTTTTTATATAATTTGGGCTGGTGCATGCGCTACAGGATCCGTGGGCTGTTTGGGATTGTTTTTGGGTGCATTTTAGGGACTTTTCTATTGCACTGCAAACTTGTAATTTGGCCGTAAAAAATGATGCCATGTTTTTCAAGTGTCTCCATTGCAGTTCCTGTTTGATTTTTTTTTCAACATTTTCTGCCCTGACTGTAAAAAAATCAAAAACGGGCATTGCAACAGGGGCTATTGCCCTGTAATCCCCTTTTCACAGCGCCCGTGTGGGTTTGCTAGCGCATTTCCTTATACAAGACTAGTGCTGCCGGATGGAAGGGAGTGCAAGCTGAGCGCTGGCTGCCTAGTATTAACTGCTTCCATAAAACACTTATTTGCTAACATAAGAAAAGAACTGGTAGAAATGTTCATCTAGCGCCCGCTCCAAAATGTATTAAATTAGGCCCTATGACTGCATTATAAAACCACAAGACCAAATAAATGTAGCTTCTTATCACTGGTGAGGAAATAGGATATAACAGAGCAGTGCTGGCTAGTCTAGATGTACAGTATATATGGGGGTCTACTCAGATCATGCCAGATAATGTTTAAATATGGCAAATGGTAAGTTAGGATAAACTTTCTCCCTAGAGGAATGACCCAGGTAAAATATAATTTTTTTTTTATTTTCATGCATATATCACTTCTCTATAACAGAGTACCTATAACTTCTACCTTTCTAACTGAAATAAGTAGTCATCTGATTCAGATAGATAAGATATTTCCTAACACATCACATATTTTTTGCTAGTATGCAGACGTTAGGAAAGACATGAATAAATCAGCGGGTCTACACGCCAGGCTTCTACTACCGCTTCACTTGCCTGGTATCCTGGTATATCTGACTGGGGGCCCAGTGCGGCAGCCAAAACCTACAATAAAAAGGGGCTGGCTGCTGAAATGTATGCTACGGCTTCTGGTCCCATGTCTGACAAAGATCCATGTGCAACACTGACAATTGTTGCTAACTGGATAAAATAAGACTTATATCGGACCAACAACCGTTTTTACTCTACTTTCCTGGTGTGGGCTCGTAATGAAGGTGAGTATTATGAGCGTTCTGTGCGGTTAGGTGCGAGGGGCTCCAGCGTTCCCCCCGAGCTTCTTGTTATCAGCAGACAGAGGGACCAACATCCATCACCCATTAAAGTAAAAATTGAAAGTCCACTTTCAATGGCATTTTTGCACTTTTACACTAGGGCGATTTCATGTCACTGGCAATACCCACACCCACCCAATTACTGCCCAAATAAATCTATGGCCCCCTGCAGCAATAGCACATGCGATTGCTCATAAACAAATAACGATTACCAGCAAAACGCTGGCCAACCTGCAGTCTCGTTTGCATTTTCTTTTCTTATGTTAGCAAATATGTGTTTTATGGAAGCAGTTAATACTACCTGCAATCTGTTGCTATTGGAAACGTACACCAAGATCTATTAGAAGAGAAAAGTGAGCCCTGTACACACAATACAAATCGCAAAAGGTCTTTTTTTTTAATTGTCAACCTGCCCTGGAACCCCCCCCCCCCCCAAAGGAAAGAGGGAGGGTTGGGAGGCACACCAGACTGCCACCTTCAAAGGAAAAGGTTTCCTTTCAACCTACACAGCTTGTACAACTTAAAACCCACTGGGATCTAAAAGATCCCAGGGATGGCCGCTGGCTTTTCCAAATTGGGATGCCCTGCTGTGTAAAAAAAAAACCCAGGATGCCAGTAATCACTCCTCTTTCACCAGTCCAATGGTGCATTTGCAGACTCTCGTCCAATCAGCGCTGTTTGCCTTTTTGGAAAATGGCTCTGATTTTTTTTCAATGGGGAGCAAGAGTGGCCGCATCCCCTGCATCCTCGGGTTGTGTGTGCACTCCTGCCCCAGACATTCAGAGTGCACCCCCTGCTGAGGGTGCAGACCTTCTGGCCCCCCTTTGAAGGCAATCAAAGAACATAACCGAATTATGTAAACAAAGCAAAGGGCTTTGATTTTACGACCATGCACCGTTGGACCAAGAAGCGGTTGTACTAGGCGTACCGGCGAACTTTCCACACAGCGGGGCCCAGGAGCACAGAACAAATTCCAGGGTTTTGTTTCGCTATAAGGCTTGTACACACACATTGAATTTTTTGTGCAATTATCTAATACAGTTCACCTTCATTTAGTCAAAGTGCCAAAAGAAGATACATTAGATCCAAAGTGATTAAACCAATTAATTTAATTGATTCTTAACTAATAAACTGGAATCAAAACTAATAATTCATCAAGCAATTAACCAATTGCTAATTTGCTAATTGCCAACTCATCAGATGGATTAGGCGAAAATGAAAGATTGACTGAGCAAAAGAATACTTGGGTGTGTACAAGTCCTTCGGCAACTGTGTGTTACCTAATAAAAAAAAAAAAACAACAGGCACTATATATTTTATATGAATAAATCAAGGCAAGTGGACATGCCGTTTTATTTCCTTAAAAACGCATTTTAAACAAAATAAAGCTGCATTTCCGATTGTCTTGATTTATTCATACAGATATACCACGACCTGGATGAGTAAGAACTATAATAAACAACATGCACTATATATCTGTGGTTATACATCAAGACAACTGGGATAGACATTTTGCTAATAATCTGAGTTTTATGAATAGCAGAACTTCACCTCGATTTATTCATAAACTATGACCTGAATTGGCGAGAGTTTTAACAGACAACAAGCCTTGATTCACAAAGGGTTGAAAAAAAACTCTCATGGTAGTAAAAAATTCAATTCATGAGAAAAAAGCCTGAGAATTTCACTGTTAGTGAATCACCAGATAGGAAGACAATGAAAGTCAATGGCACTTTTTTCTCCTGGAAAAAGTATTGAACTTTTTACCCCTTTTTTACCTGCAGTAAAAAGTTGCCATTGACTTTCATTGTCTTCCTATCTGGTGATTCACTAACAGTGAAATTCTCAGGCTTTTTTCTCATGAATTGAATTTTTTACTACCATGAGAGTTTTTTTCAACCCTTTGTGAATCAAGGCCTATATCTGTATGAATAAATCGAGGAAACTGGACTTGCCGTTTTATTTTCTTCAGGATGTTTCGCTATTCATCCAATTCATAGGTGATTAGCAAAGCGTCAATTCCAGTTGCCATGATTAATTACTAGATATATTGTACAGCGCATGGCATCAAAGTTCTCCCTCATCCAGGTCATGGTATATCTGTACAAATAAATCAAGCCTGTTTTATTTTCTTGAAAAGGTTTTACTAGTCATCTGACTGAGAAAGATTGTCAGATGAATAGCAAAACTTAAAACAAAAACAGCAAGTCCAGTTGCCTCAATATGTCTATACAGATATACCATGACTTGAATGAGTGAGAACTTTCAGAAACAGACACTGTAATTTCTGCAGCATGGGCATTCTGGGTAAGAAAAATGGAGTCTGGTCCCGTGGTTGAATGTTCTTACAAGAGGAAGCCACTATATTTCATATCTAATCAGAAGCGTATTCTTTTCTGATTAGATTTGCATATTTCAGTATTATATCACTGCACTCATCAATGCATAAACTTTTAAGAAAGTTCAAAAAAAAAAAAAGTTTTACACATCAGTTTCCAGAGTCTTTAAATTCACACAGTTATACTTAATGGTCTCATTGCCGTTGCCTGTGCTCTGGCCGGACTTGTCTCTGACACAGAGAGACTCTTTGAGCCCCTCTTCCATCTCCAGATACTCCGACTTGTCCTGCAGAGAGGAAGAGGTCGAGCTCTTTAACTTTTTGAGCAGGTTAGTGGGCAAGTAGGGGCAGCTGGAGCTGCTGGACGCCAACGGTGCCTGCTCCTCGTTTTCCGTTTCCCTGTGGTAAAAGTAGTTGAAGTTGGAAACTATAACGGGCACGGGCAGCGCGATCGTCAACACGCCCGCTATGGCACACAGGGAACCCACTATCTTGCCCCCCACCGTGATGGGTTTCATATCCCCGTAGCCCACCGTAGTCATGGTAACCACTGCCCACCAAAAGGCGTCGGGGATGCTGTGGAAGTGCGTGGTGGGCTCGTCAGCCTCAGCAAAGTACACGGCGCTGGAGAAGAGGATGACCCCGATGAACAGGAAGAAGATGAGGAGCCCCAGTTCCCTCATGCTGGCTCTTAAGGTGTGCCCCAAAATCTGCAAGCCCTTGGAGTGCCTGGACAGCTTGAAGATACGGAAGACCCTGACCAGGCGGATGATCCTCAGGATGGCGAAGGACATGGCCTGCTGCTGCTGAGCAGGACCCTGCGGAGGGGCTTGCTGGTTGTTGTTGTCGTTGCCCAGCTCGGTACCCAGGGTGATGAAGTAAGGCAGGATGGACACGATGTCGATGATGTTCATGATGTTCCTGAAGAAGCCGGGCTTGCTGGGGCACGCAAAGAGCCTAACTGCGAACTCGAAGGAGAACCACACGATGCACACCGTCTCCACGATGAAGAAGGGGTCGTTGAAGGCGGTGTGCTGGCCGCCCGCCAGGGTGGTGCCATTGTACAGCCCGAAGCCGTCGTCCGGCGACGGCAGCAGCAAGCCGTCCTTGTCATCGCGGAACTCGGGCAGCGTCTCCAGGCAGAAGATGACGATGGAGATGAGGATGACCAGCACCGACACGATGGCGATGCCCCGGGCCGGCCCAGAGCTCTCCGGGTACTCGAACAGGAGCCACACCTGACGTTTGAACTCATTGTCGGGCAGACTCTTCTCCTCCTCCTTAACGAAGCCCTCGTCCTCCCGGTACTTGAGAAGCGCCTCCTCGCCCAACTCATAGAACTTCACCTCCTCCGAGAAGATGTCGAAGGGCACGTTGACGGGTCTCTTGAGGCGCCCGCCCGACTGGTAATAGTAGAGGATGGCGTCGAAGCTGGGCCGGTTTCGGTCGAAGAAGTACTCGTTGCGCAGCGGGTCGAAGTAGCGCATGCGCTTGTCAGCGTCGCCCAGCAGCGTCTCCGGGAACTGCGCCAGCGTCTTCAGCTGCGTCTCGAAGCGGAGCCCCGACACGTTAATAACCACCCGCTCGCAGCACTCGAACTCGCTGTACACCGGGTGGTAACCGCCGACCACGTCCGCCGCGGGGCTCCTCCGGCTCCGCTCCTCCTCACACAGGTAAAACTTTCTCTGCGCGTCCTCAGCATCGTCTTCTTCTTCTTCTTCCTCCTCGTCATCGTCCCGCAGCATCATCTCCTCAGAGCCGCAGGGAGCCAGCTCCGAGGGGAAGCTGCCTCCTCCGTCGTCTCCTCCGCCGCCGCATTCGTTGCCCGCCGCCTGCTGCCGGCTCCTCCACCTCAGGGGCCAGTAAGACTTGAAGCGCCGGTGCCCGCCTCCTTTCCTCCTCTGAGGCTGCTCGCTCTGAGGCGAGAGAGGCGCGCGCCTCGAGTTTCCCGCGCCCCCGCTGTTACTGTTGCCCTGACTGCAAGCCACGCCACCCGCGTTCCCGCCTTCGCCCTGCTGCTGCTGCTGTTGTTGCTGGTGCTGAGCTGCTGCGGCGGCCGCGCGCGAGTGAGCCAGGCGTTCCCGCTCTCGGGCGCGCGCCTGCGCGTAGCCGTACGGCAGGTGGCTGCTGCAGCCGGAGCTTTCCGCGCTCACCATGGCAACCTCCATCTTCCCTGTAGCTGCGCGTGTGTGGAGGAAGCCTCCCGATAGGAATTGTATCAGTGGTTGTAACGGCTAATCGCCTGCTTCACACGCCCCCTAGCCATAGGCACCAGTACATTGAGGGAGGAGGGTGGTGCTGCTGTGGGAGTAGTAGTTACAGGGAAACAGTGCTAACTGGCCTCTTCACATACTCTTGTCAGTCTGTCTAATGAAGCTTTGTGGGGGGAAAAGGACGACATTAAACCCTTGACCATCTCCAGGTTGTATTCTGCACCTTCCTTCTTATTTAGGGTGATAAAATAGAGGCTATTAGCCCTTTAGAATTCTGTCTGGTTTACAATGAAGCTTTGTGGGGGCAGACGGATGACATTAAGCTGATGAACATCTCCAGGTTGTAGTTTCCACCTTAATTGGGGCTTTTGTGTGATAAAATAAAGGCTCTCAGCTCTGAAGAAGTCTCTACCTTTAAAATGAAGTTTTGCGGGGACAGAAGGATGACGTTAAACCAATGAACATCTCCAGGTTGTATTTTTGCACCTTAATCTGGGCTTTCGGATGTAAAAAACGCTTTATTTTGGGGTTAGAAATGATTAAATCCAGGAGGTCTTTTTGGAGGGTTCCTCAAAGTAGGGATCACTTGCCAAATCCAAGTTCAGCACTTATGCTGGAGTCTAATGAATATTATCTGCTCATGGGGTGCCAGTAAAGGTCGGTGGAAAGTCATACAGTAAGAACAGAAGAGCTGTAGGGTCCTTGTTATCTAGAACCTCTGAGGAACCTTTTTCAGATGATCAGCCTTTAAAGCATGCTCCTGTCCGATCCTTTGGCGTATAATAAGATCTCCAGTAATAAAATTGGGTGTAAACTCTTGCCAGTAAGTCACAATAAAAACAGAGTAACCTTCAGACTGTTACTTGAGCAGACATTGCTCAGTTTAAGGGTACGGTGGGCTCTAAAGTCTTTTTAATGAAGGAACCATGCTCACGTTCGAATTGCTGAGACAATGTTCATTAAACATCTAGTAAACATTTGTAAAAATCAATGGAACCCCTTTCAGTGGGGATATGCGTCCTTGTGAGGAAGCTTGCTCGACTTATCAAGTGCTATCCCATGTGGTATTAAATGTCCATCAGGCATCCATGGCTGAAAATAATCTCCATGGCACCTTTGCGTCTTGTGATTTATAGCCACCCAGAATATCACGAAAAGTATTTTGTCTTTGAGGAAAAGGAGGGGGGCAGGTCATCGATTCAGCAATTTCCTGTATGTCTTACTGAGCACGTGTGATATTAGATCCCTTTTGATATTAGGGTCCCTTTTGAAGTTCTCGCATCACCTTTGTAAACACAAACAAGGGTTTGGGTCCTTTATGAGATATAGCCTCAATGGGTTTTGTTGGAAATGCAGGAACCGGGTTCTACATTAATAGACTGACACCACTATATAAAGGGTGATTTGCTTCCAGTGCTGTATTAAATGTCCTCGTATCCAGGACCAAATCCGTGTGTGACCTCTGGAAAGGTATTCTTTGCTGTCTCCGAAACACCAGATGCCTGGAGCTTTTGTATCCAAACTCACCGCCTCAGTCTTTGGAAGCCCTTCGAAGAAGGGTAGCGTCTGCCAAATTCCGCTATTGCCGGCACTTAAAACAGAGGTTGTTGCTTTATGATGGTTCACCAGGTATTCAGGATCAAAGGAGGGCTTTGTGTATTTTATATAAAATAAAGATCCTTTCTTGGCTGTGATCTGTACACTAAGAAATGGAAAGTAAAATGCTCTCCAGACAGGTCCCAATTCATTTAACAACAGTCAATATGATCATCATGCTCCTGGGAGGTGTGCAGGGATTCAACGCTGAAAGGGGGGTCCACTGGAAGGAGTCGGCAGCCATCACTCTGTAGCTGGATCTGCTCTTCTCATGGTGATTAGTATCCGGGCTGCGGGCGCAGCGGGCTTATCGTTAATAACAGCAGGCCATAGCGACAGGTCTCCATGGAAAAGCCGGCAAAAGAAAGCATCTCCCTTTTGGTTCACATCACGCAGGTCGCCTGCCTGAAACACAGAAGGAGAATGGGAAGAGTAAAACACTTTACAATGTGCTTCAGTTTAGGCCCTGTCACTTGTATACTTATGCTGCTCTGTGTCATACATGCTGCACAGTTATCCTACGTAAAGCACAGAGCTATGCAAAATGCTAACATATACAAATATATATATAATATATCTTATATATAAGAAGAAATCGGTTTAAGTCAAAGTCCCAGGTTAAAGGGACTTTAGGCAGACCTCCAGTCAAAAAAAAACGTAGTAAATTGCTTCCCCTCTTATGATCAGTGGCATAAACAGTTTGAGAGGGCTTAACTCCATGCAGATATTGTGTAATGGCATTAAGATTTTTTGCTCTTGACTAACTTCTTGCCACACACCAGATAATCCTGCATTCACATGAATTTACACCAAATTGAGAGCGATATATGCCTCAGACACAAGGGGAAGCTTGCCTGTCATTTTTCCCACACACTGAATAAACAGCTACTGTAGCATAGGAAATCTGTGTGAGGAAAGCTGTTACAATGTATCTCTATGCAGACGGTTGCCCCAAAATCATTCAGTCAGGGGATACAGTGTATTTAGAAGATTTCAGCTGTTAGCAAAGCAATGATAGGTCATTACAAATGAAGGGTTACTACCTCTGGCTAGAAATAAGAGATGATTACACAGAGCTATAAGGCAGTTTTGACTGGGGGTTTTTCAGAAGCAGGTCTCTCATGCATGTTTAAGAGTGCAGATTCTGCTTGCTATTCCAAACATCTGCATGGTGTTAATCACTCTCAGTAAGCTTATGTCACTTTATAGAAGCAATTTACTAAGCTTTGATTTCTTTTAACTGGAGGTCCGCTTTAAGGAGGAACAACTACTCCCTCGAGTCTAAAAGACTCTTTGGGTGGTGATCTACCTCTTTATGGGGCTGAATTGGAATGCCCCGCTGTGTGAACAGCTGACCTACTCACCTGTTCCTTGAGCCTACTGAATGCCTCCTACTGAGGAAGATGTGGCTCCCGCACATGCATGCAGCTATTTCCTGTTCCCATCAGATAGAACTACACAAGGAAAAGGCCTTTTAAACAGATCACATGGGGAAAGCTAGGTCAGTAAGGGAGGGTCCACTTTCGCAAGCCACTCCAGAACAGCTATTTTAAGATGTAGAACTCTTTAACTTGACACAAATACCTTTTACGCCAGGTTAGCTTGAAACAGAAGCCATGGGAATCTTTGAAGATTTCAAGACTTTAGTGTACATGAGCTGTCCGCTGAAGACAGCTTGTAACAGCTGCTGTGACCAAACCGGTAATTAATGTGTGTGTGTGTGTGTGTGTGTGTGTGTGTGTGTGTGTGTGTGTGTATGTATGTATATATATATATATATATATATATATATATACCTTGGCTGACCTGCTTAAACCACTCAATTCTTGTCCCCCCTCCCACTTGGATTTCACCTTCATCTCACCCTCACATATATACATGCCGGGTCAATGGTGATGACCCCTCAAATGTGTCCTCTCCTACTCACTTCCTCCCCCCTCCCACCTAGTAATAAATACAGAGTGGTTTGGGGGTAATAAAACCCCCAGAATGGAAACCAAATAAACAAATCACATCACAGATCACAAAGTCCCAAACTTCCTCTCCTGCTTGTGTCACCCCCTCCCTTGGAATGTGGTCAATCTGTATCATATAGCAGAAATGAGATTGATATATTCTGAGACAGGTTGTGATGCCAACACAAGCCCCCCTGGTAGGAGGGGTAGGGAGACCCCCTCTTCTAGGGCCTAAAAGCATGGCAAGAATGGCCAGAGACACACTTGCTGGCATTCTTAAAATCGGCCAAAAATATTAAGTGGGCTCATTTTAGTGTTGGAAAAACCTGTTTTTTTTAAAAGCAGGCCACGTCCAGCTGGCCACATCACATGGGGCACTGGGGCGGAGAGAGCAGGTGAAGCTCATGGGGAAGCCCAATATGGGTTTTGTGTCGCCTTAAGAGGAATTTCTCTTACATACAACCATGAATTCCTATTGTATGCTTCATAAATTAAAAAAAATGTGTATCAGGTGACTGACACCTGTGGGCAATAGACCGACACACGCTGATCTCCTGGAGAAAGGCAGGTTTGGAAACCTTGTCAGACTGCTCTTTTCTCACTGCTGTCAGCGTTGTGTGCAGCAGATCAAGCAGACATTTATTAAACAGGTAACAGGTATGTGATGTGCTGCACAGTGACACTACACTGTACAATAATGCTTCTTATCTTCAAACCTATATATTAATCTCATGCCAGAACATAGGCCCAGGGCTGGTTGGGTAGAGCCTGGTCGCTCTATCAATGCTGATGCCTATGTGGCCAGTTACTTTGCAAATGTGTTTTTGTAACCGCCTTCCCCTAAATTTGTCCAGCCAACCCCTCTAAAGCTGCCCCTAGGAAACTCGAAATTGTGATGCCCTGCTGTGTGAAATTACCAGGGTCGCTGTTGGCAGCATCTTGGGCTTCCCTGTAACGTTCATTCAGACTACAGGGAAACCAGGGATGCAACTAGCTTTAAAGCAGCTCAGATGCTACAACAGCCAGCCCTGGAATCTAAAAGACTGTCCCACAGGAAACTCAAAATTGGGATGCCCTGCTGTATGAAATCCCCAGGGTCGCTGTCTTTGAGACTACAGGGAAACCAGGGATGCAGCTAGCTGGTTGGTCACGTCAGCTAGCATTTTTGAGATCAGCCAATCAGCAACCTCAAAAATGCCACGTGGACCCCCCTTTTTTTTAAAACCTGGCCAGTGCCAAACTGGCTGCATCGGCTGAAGTACTCAGGTGGGGTGGGAAGGTGTTGTGCTGCTTTAAATGGACTGTCCAGACAAAAATAAAAAAGTAAAGATTCTCACCAATAATCCTGCGCGGCTCATCATCCCTATACCTGGAGTTTCCAGACCATGCCAGCCCCACTCACAACCATGGCCTGTGGTTACCTAGTTGCCTACTAGCATCACTCATGACGGGCCACACCCCCTCTCCATTCAACTTTATTAGAGAGCATTGTAATGAATGGAGTGGGCAGGACAATTCACCTTGACTGACACAAGGAGGTGGCCACTCGGCTCCACCAGGATCCAGGGACGAGATCACTGATGCCAGTATGTTTCAAACCACCACTCTGGGGCAAATCAAATGTGTGGAACTGGTGAGTATTTATCCTTTTTTTTTTCTTGCTTGGACAGGGGCTTTAACTTTTACACCCTGTGAAAAATCACAACACACTCCAAAGTCCACCATTGGATTATAACAAGGTTCAGATGGTTTTGGACCTATGGGGGTCAATTTAGAGCCAGGTGAGAATTCGTACTCCTTTTTCAGGAGACGCAAGTGCCAATCGCTTTTATTGGCTACTTTGGGGCTGATTCAGAGCAGAACAAGAATTTGTAAGAAGTAATATAAAAAAAGTAAAGATTTCATTAGGAGTTTGGTGCTGGCACTTGTACTCAATACTTTGTAGGAGCTCCTTTAGCTGAAATTACAGCTGCAGGTATGTTGGGGTAGGTCTCTATGAGCTTTGCACATCTAGACGCTGACATTGGATGGAGAGCACTTGTGAAGAGCAATTTCCAATAATGGATTCAATGGAATTTAGGTCTGGACTTTGACGGGGCCATTCCAACACATGAATATGTTGTTCTTAAAACTATTTTATTATGGCTTTAAAGCGGACCTTCACTCTGAATAAGAGTCTATCTTATATGTTTCCCACACCCTGTACATACAGATTGGCCACATTAAAAATCATCCTACCTGCATCTACTGCATGTTATGAGCCTTTAAACATCCAAGATGGCGGCTTATGGAAGCCGCCATATTATCAGGCAGCCTGCAAACAGGAAGTGCCTCCTGACTGTGCTGCTCTGCATTCTGGGACTGCTGACCTTTACCTGACCCCAGCTCCGCCCCCCTGTACCTTATCCCACTCTCCTCTCCTCAGTAAGTGTGATGCTTCCGAGTCAAGATGGCGGCGCCCGTATCCTAAATTCCTGAACAGAGTTGCAGCCCAGTGGGGGAAAGAATAATAAGTTAGTGGCTAAAAATGTAAAATATATTAATTTTAGATACTGGGGAACCGTTTTTAAGAGTTTGGGCTTTTAACACATTTCAATAACATTTAAGTTTGTGGCTGCAATGTTTAAAAACATTTATACAGCGAATGTATCATCAGCCTGCAATACTGTATGTGTTTACATGTATCTATTGATTAGACTAAAAATAACTGTATACTTGGACCTTCTGAGCATCTCATCCAGCACTATCTGCAAAAGACAACTTACTCTTCTACTGTCTCATTTCTTAAAGTGGACCAAGAGCCGTGTGGCCCGGCACTGGCTTTCCTATAGCTGAGGCGCACTCACTCACCCTGCCATCTAGATAAGCTGGGGGTGGGAGTGCTTTCCAGATTTCCCGTGGATGCAGGCAATGGGCTGGTCATGTCATAAAGCATTCTTGATATCAGCCAATCATCGAGCATAAAAATGCATGGTATCCGCGGCCTGGCGCATTACGCAAGGTACTCCGGCAGGGAGGGGGGCCAGCAAATGGTCCTGCTTTAAACCCTCAGGCTTTTTCTTTCACTCATTAGGTGTAGAAGAGCATGGCCAAACTGGCAACGCTAATGGCTGCTGACAGCCAGGACCGGATTATGAGGGGGGCACAAGGGGCATGGCCTCGGGGCTCTACCAATTTCCCTGCAAAGGGGGCCTCCACCAACCTTTGGGTTATGGTCTGGTCCAGGAGGCTTTTCAGTCCTTGGTCTGACGGGCTGCGGGGCCGGCAACAAAGCTATCGGCAGAATTGGGGCCCCCCACATGCCTGGGCAAGCCGCCTTTTGTTTTTGCAATCCTGCAGCCAAAGCCACCACAGGGCAGGACGGGGAGTCTGGAGCAGCAAAGCCGCCATCAGCAAAGCTACAGGGATGGGTGCAGAGCTGTCAATCGTTAGCCACTCACTGCACATAAGCCACCAAGCACAGCCTCTGGCAGCTCAATGCAGGGAACTGTTTTTTTTGCTGGACCAGCTGGGCAACGACATTACCCCCCACCCAGAATGACAAAGCAGGAGTTCCCGAGCAGCACACACCCGCACAAGGGTGGCACAAGGGACTCAATCTGACTTTCCAGTAAGTAGGCGGGTGTCAGACAACCACCAATCAGTTACTGCTGTACTGTTATTTTAAAGGAAAAAAAAAATACTGTATCTGGGGCCTCCACCAGATTTTGTGCCCAGGGACTTCCACCACAATTAATCCGGCCCTGCTGACAGCATTGTTGGTCTTTAGAAACTGCTGGCTGCTTTTGCAGCCGGCTCAGTGCTGGATGAGCTTCTTGTGATATCCAGTAAGGGGTAAGAACCAACCCGGGATTTTGACTATGCCAGGTTTTGTTCCCTGCCCCCGGAGTGCCTCAATTTGGAATGCCTCGCTGTGTGAAACCCCCCAGATCACCTAGAAAAGCTCACCTTTCCCCGATTCTGCGGCACATGTGCGGGGTCTCGTCCAATCAGAGCCGTTTGGCGTGCATATTTAGTGCTCAACAAATGGCTCTGTATATGGCAATTGGCAGTGCACACAGCCCAAAGATGCTGGGGAAGCAGGAGCCGATATTTACAACAGCGAGGAAGCCAGAAAGAAAGTGAGTTTTGTGTTTTTGTGCCCGAGGGGGGTGGATCTACACAACGGCTGGCCCTAGAATCTTTTAAAGTCCAGAGCTGGTCTTGTTGGATTTGTTCCACTTTAAGCTGCTGATAAAATTTAAACGAGGGCAACCACTGGCCTAGACTCTAAGACTAGTGGTTTCCCTCCGTGTGGCATGTGTAAAATATCCAGGAGCTTTCCAAAATGTAGCTTTCCAGTAACCCCACAGCACATGCACACTCCCGCATAGGGGTGTGGATTGGCAAGAATCTGTCGATACGATACGTATCACGATACACATATAATGATATGATATATCCCGATTCTGTTTCAAAGATGATATATTGCGATTTTTGTTATAATGAATATAGCTTTGGAAAATCTAATCTAACCTAATCTACATATCCACGCTGCCCCCCCATCTTTGCCCCACTCCACACTGTACCCCATCTCTGACCAGCTCCACGCTGCCTCCCATCTCTGCCCAGCTTCACGCTGCCCCCATCTCTGCCCAGCTCCACACTGCCCCCCATCTCTGCCCAGCTCCACGCTGCCCCCCATCTCTGCCCAGCTCCACACTGTACCCCACCTCTGCCCCACTCCACACTGCCCCCCTCTCTGCCCAGCTCCACACTGTACCCCATCTCTGCCCAGCTCCACACTGCCCCATCTCTGCCCAGCTCCACACTGTACCCCATCTCTGCCCAGCTCCACACTGCCCCATCTCTGCCCAGCTCCACACTGTACCCCATCTCTGCCCAGCTCCACGCTGCCCCCCTCTCTGCCCAGCTCCATGCTGTACCCCTCTCTGCCCAGCTCCATGCTGTACCCCATCTCTGACCAGCTCCACACTGCCCCATCTCTGCCCAGCTCCACACTGTACCCCATCTCTGCCCAGCTCCACGCTGCCCCCCTCTCTGCCCAGCTCCATGCTGTACCCCTCTCTGCCCAGCTCCATGCTGTACCCCATCTCTGACCAGCTCCAAGCTGCCCCCAGCTCCACGCTGCCCCCCATCTCTGCCCAGCTCCACGCTGCCCCCCATCTCTGACCAGCTCCAAGCTGCCCCCAGCTCCACGCTGCCCCCCATCTCTGCCCAGCTCCACGCTGCCCCCCATCTCTGCCCAGCTCCACGCTGCCTCCCATCTCTGACCAGCTCCACGCTGCCTCCCATCTCTGCCCAGCTCCACGCTGCCCCCATCTCTGCCCAGCTCCACGCTGCCCCCCTCTCTGCCCAGCTCCATGCTGTACCCCTCTCTGCCCAGCTCCACACTGTACCCCATCTCTGCCCAGCTCCACACTGCCCCCCATCTCTGCCCAGCTCCAAGCTGTCCCCCATCTCTGCCCAGCTCCACGCTGCCCCCCATCTCTGCCCAGCTCCAAGCTGCCCCCATCTCTGACCAGCTCCACGCTGCCCCCCTCTCTGCCCAGCTCCATGCTGTACCCCATCTCTGCCCAGCTCCACGCTGCCCCCATCTCTGCCCAGCTCCACGCTGCCCCCCTCTCTGCCCAGCTCCATGCTGTACCCCTCTCTGCCCAGCTCCACACTGTACCCCATCTCTGCCCAGCTCCACACTGCCCCCCATCTCTGCCCAGCTCCAAGCTGTCCCCCATCTCTGCCCAGCTCCACGCTGCCCCCCATCTCTGCCCAGCTCCAAGCTGCCCCCATCTCTGACCAGCTCCAAGCTGCCCCCATCTCTGCCCAGCTCCACACTGCCCCATCTCTGCCCAGCTCCACACTGTACCCCATCTCTGCCCAGCTCCACGCTGCCCCCCTCTCTGCCCAGCTCCATGCTGTACCCCTCTCTGCCCAGCTCCATGCTGTACCCCATCTCTGACCAGCTCCAAGCTGCCCCCAGCTCCACGCTGCCCCCCATCTCTGCCCAGCTCCACGCTGCCCCCCATCTCTGCCCAGCTCCACGCTGCCTCCCATCTCTGACCAGCTCCACGCTGCCTCCCATCTCTGCCCAGCTCCACGCTGCCCCCATCTCTGCCCAGCTCCACGCTGCCCCCCTCTCTGCCCAGCTCCATGCTGTACCCCTCTCTGCCCAGCTCCATGCTGTACCCCATCTCTGACCAGCTCCAAGCTGCCCCCAGCTCCACGCTGCCCCCCATCTCTGCCCAGCTCCACGCTGCCTCCCATCTCTGCCCAGCTCCACGCTGCCCCCATCTCTGCCCAGCTCCACGCTGCCCCCATCTCTGCCCAGCTCCACGCTGCCCCATCTCTGCCCAGCTCCACACTGTACCCCATCTCTGCCCAGCTCCACGCTGCCCCCCTCTCTGCCCAGCTCCATGCTGTACCCCTCTCTGCCCAGCTCCATGCTGTACCCCATCTCTGACCAGCTCCAAGCTGCCCCCAGCTCCACGCTGCCCCCCATCTCTGCCCAGCGCCAAGCTGTCCCCCATCACTGCCCCCCATCTCTGCCCAGCGCCAAGCTGTCCCCCATCTCTGCCCAGCGCCAAGCTGTCCCCCATCTCTGCCCAGCTCCACGCTGCCCCATCTCTGCCCCACTCCACGCTGCCCCCATCTCTGCCCAGCTCCATGCTGTACCCCATCTCTGCCCAGCTCCACGCTGCCCCCATCTCTGCCCAGCGCCAAGCTGTCCCCCATCTCTGCCCAGCGCCAAGCTGTCCCATCTCTGCCCCACTCCACGCTGCCCCCATCTCTGCCCAGCTCCATGCTGTACCCCATCTCTGACCAGCTCCAAGCTGCCCCCATCTCTGCCCCACTCCACGCTGCCCCCATCTCTGCCCAGCTCCATGCTGTACCCCATCTCTGACCAGCTCCAAGCTGCCCCCATCTCTGCCCAGCTCCACGCTGCCCCCCATCTCTGCCCAGCTCCACGCTGCCCCATCTCTGCCCCACTCCACGCTGCCCCCATCTCTGCCCAGCTCCATGCTGTACCCCATCTCTGACCAGCTCCAAGCTGCCCCCATCTCTGCCCAGCTCCACGCTGCCCCCCATCTCTGCCCAGCTCCAAGCTGTCCCCCATCTCTGCCCAGCTCCACGCTGCCCCCATCTCTGCCCAGCTCCATGCTGTACCCCATCTCTGACCAGCTCCAAGCTGCCCCCATCTCTGACCAGCTCCAAGCTGCCCCCATCTCTGACCAGCTCCACGCTGCCCCCATCTCTGCCCCACTCCACACCGTACCCCATCTCTGACCAGCTCCACGCTGCCCCCCATCTCTGCCCAGCTCCAAGCTGCCCCCATCTCTACCCAGCACCACGCTGCCCCCCATCTCTGCCCAGCTCCAAGCTGCCCCCATCTCTACCCAGCACCACGCTGCCCCCCATCTCTGCCCAGCTCCAAGCTGCCCCCATCTCTACCCAGCACCACGCTGCCCCCCATCTCTGCCCAGCTCCATGCTGTACCCCATTTCTGACCAGCTCCAAGCTGCCCCCCATCTCTGCCCAGCTCCAAGCTGTCCCCCATCTCTGCCCAGCTCGATGCTGTACCCCATTTCTGACCAGCTCCAAGCTGCCCCCATCTCTGCCCAGCTCCACGCTGCCCCCCATCTCTGCCCAGCTCCAAGCTGTCCCCCATCTCTGCCCAGCTCCACGCTGCCCCCATCTCTGCCCAGCTCCATGCTGTACCCCATCTCTGACCAGCTCCAAGCTGCCCCCATCTCTGACCAGCTCCAAGCTGCCCCCATCTCTGACCAGCTCCACGCTGCCCCCATCTCTGCCCCACTCCACACCGTACCCCATCTCTGACCAGCTCCACGCTGCCCCCCATCTCTGCCCAGCTCCAAGCTGCCCCCATCTCTACCCAGCACCACGCTGCCCCCCATCTCTGCCCAGCTCCAAGCTGCCCCCATCTCTACCCAGCACCACGCTGCCCCCCATCTCTGCCCAGCTCCATGCTGTACCCCATTTCTGACCAGCTCCAAGCTGCCCCCCATCTCTGCCCAGCTCCAAGCTGTCCCCCATCTCTGCCCAGCTCGATGCTGTACCCCATTTCTGACCAGCTCCAAGCTGCCCCCCATCTCTGCCCAGCTCCAAGCTGTCCCCCATCTCTGCCCAGCTCGATGCTGTACCCCATTTCTGACCAGCTCCAAGCTGCCCCCCATCTCTGACCAGCTCCACGCTTCCCCCCATCTCTGCCCAGCTCCAAGCTGTCCCCCATCTCTGCCCAGCTCCAAGCTGTCCCCCATCTCTGCCCAGCTCCACGCTGCCCCCATCTCTGCCCAGCTCCACGCTGCCCCCATCTCTGCCCCACTCCACACTGTACCCCATCTCTGCCCAGCTCCATGCTCCCCCCCATCTCTGCCCAGCTCCAAGCTGCCCCCCATCTCTGCCCAGCACCACGCTGCCCCCCATCTCTGCCCAGCTCCATGCACCAGACATCTTACCCTGGAGATGCAAAGTTAGCTGGGGCACTTGCCTCTGCTCCTAACCTCACACTAAGCTTGCTGTCTCCTAACCCCACCCTCTTGCACATCGGCCACTACCCCAACCGCCCCCCCGCACCTCATATGTTCACCCTCCGCCATCTCTCACCTCAGATGATCACTTGCCGCCCTCCCGTGTGTCGGAAGCTATGAGCCTGCCGCACTCCTACACATCGGCCTCCCTCCCGGCTCCCGCCTTTCAGCCTCCCACCTGACTCCCTCCGGCACGCCAGCCACTACCTCCACCACCCTCCTACATGTCAGCCGCTACCTCCGCCACCCTTCCGCACAGGAGGGGGGCGGATGCGGCCAACGTCATGCGGCCAGGCAAATCTGCCCAGCAACAAGTGATTCGCGCACCAGGCGCCCTCTAATAGGCTCCTGGTTGTTTCAAATCTTACACTCTAGACAGGGCTCAGTGCTACGAAGTGCCTGCCCGCCGCCAGGAGGACGAGAGCTGGAGAGCGTGCCTTTCACAGTTAGTAAAAGATCGATTCGGCAATTTTTTGAAACTATCCAATATTGCCTAATAAAATATTGCGATATTTAGGTGAATAGATTTTTTCTGACACCCCTACTCCCGCACCAGGCCTATCGGAATGGTTGCTGAGGCTTGGTGGAAGTCACATGAATGGAAATTTTTTTTTAATTTGATTCTCTTTTGTTGATATTAGTTATTTTGTTATTGAATGTTATTGAATTTTGATGAATGTATTGTTGTTTTGCTTGTATATATTGTTTGTTCTTTTCTTTGTATATACTGTATTGTATTTAATTTTTGTGTAATTTTGTGTATATCTTTTCGAACTTTGAGAATTTGTAATTTTGATTTTACATTTTTGTATATATACTTTGTGAATCATTTCTTTTAAATTTGTTGTAAATATATTTTAAGAATTTTATTAATAAAAAAAAATCTGAATGGCTTGTGTAGGTATGCACAGCCACAGGAATGCTTGCTGCTCCTCTTCCATTCAGAGATCTATGTTGCTAATTACGGTAATATTCAAAGCCCGCACATGCATTGTGGGATGGCTGGAACAAAGCACAGAGGACAGTCCTGGGGTTTCCCACATCAGGGCATCCCAAAGATGCCCCTCGAAGATGAGCAAAGCCCAGGAGTGAAAATCATAGGCTTTATTCCTCTTTAAACAAGAATTAAATGTAAAAAATATGTTAGGTCCCTTATAACATGCACCCTGAGACATCTAATTTAGGATGCCCCTGCTTTAAGTAGCCTGCAATCAGGCAATATACTCAACCTCAGAGCATTGGCGGTGGAGGTGCCATGCACACCAAAGTGGAGGACCCCACTGGTCACTGATAGTCACATGGGATGCATGACTCGGTTGAATAATCTTGCCTGATTCTGGGATTTCTAAGGGTCCTTAACTCGAGGGACATTCCAAATTCAGATGCTCCGGGAGTGGATTTTACAAGAGATCTAAAGTCTTGAAAGATCTTATTTAAAGTGGACCAAAACCCAGCTTAATTGGCCTGGGAATCTATAAGATTTCTGGGATGATCGATTCTCTCCCCCGCTGTGTGAAACCCCCCCGGTCACCCCGTTTACCTTTCTTCCCGATCCAACGGCACATGCGCAGGCCGCATCCCCGCTACCCTGTTTCCCCAAAAATAAGACACTCCCTGGAGCTCCCCCCTTACGTGCCCCGTCATTACGCCCCCTAGTGGTTACAATACAATTTTCGGGGGATGACTTATATAACGATATCCTCCGAAAGCAGGCACTAGGCTTATTTTCGGGGAAACAGGGTATCACTCTAGCATGGTGTGTGTCCGCGCCAGGCATTTGTGAGCGTGGGCACACTCCCTGTTAGAGGGATGCAGCCACCAGCACGCTCGGAGCCGCTGATTGGACGAGCGGCCGTTCATGCTCCGTAGGACTAGGATGAGGTGAGTTACTTCGGGCCATCTGGGGGGTTTCCCACAGCGGGGCATCCCTGTCCCTCAGCACTTCCAGTTTAAGCAAGCCTGAGAAGACACAGTAGTAACACTGAGAACATTGAGAAACAGGGAAGGCATCTTTTGACAAGTGTCTCTTATTGACTATAATGGGGAGCATACAACACCAGGGGATGCAGCAGCACGCTCCTAATTGATAACAGTGGGAGGGGGATTCTCTTCCCCCCGGGGCATCCAAAATCGGGATGCCCTACTGTATGAAACCCCCAGGTCGCCTCATACCCTTACCTCGCTTCCCAGTCCAACAGCACGGGCGCAAGCCACGGCCGTATCCCCACTATCCCTCTAGCAGGGTCCGTGCCCAGACCAGCATTTGTGAATGCCCAGTGCGGGCACACTCCCTGTTGGAGGCTCGGAGCTGCTGGCTTAGATGCTGTGACGTCAGCAGCTCCGAGTGCACTGATTGGACGAGCGCCCCCATTGCGCAGGGTGACCTGGGGAGTATCACACAGCGGGACACCCCCGGGGAAAAGAACCAAAACCCAGGATAGTCAAAATCCTGGGTTTTAGTCCACTTTAAAAGAAAGAAAAACCAGCCTGGCTGGATATTTCTTAATGCTGGGTGTATAATTGACCCCTCCCCCCACCATCCAGAATATTTATATAGATTTTTATCATTGGGCCATTTTTCACAATAGTGCTCCTTTAAATCTACTCACCCCCAACCTAAAGAAAGCTGCAAGCATAGGGGCACCTGCAAAAGTAGCAGCATCTGTACTATAACTATTGTTCCAGACAAGGGTTAAGGACCATGTGTTACCAACATATTAAGCTGCATGAGGGCCTCCTGGATGGAATATGAATTTAGTGGATTTATTAAAGGACAAGTATTGTTTGCCAACTGCTCTGGTGATGGGCTGTGTGTATTTTCATTAAGGTGGAGCAAAATCCCATGGGGCCAACCCTAGAATCTAAAAGATCTATAGCAGGATGCCCAACTGTATGAAATCCACCCACCCCCCTTCCCCTCCGGTAAACTCACTTTTCCGGATGGCCCTTGCGACGCCACATCCCCGGCTTCTGTGTAGCTGTGCGCGTTCCTGCGTCCAGCCCTTCTGAGTGCAGGACACAGGAGCGCACGTGTGCCTAAGCCAAAAGCTAGGGATGTGGCCAGGTAACTACACCTCGTCGCCGTGGCAGGCTTGAGATCAGCCGATCAGCGATCTCAAATCTGTTGTGGAGCGTGGCTTCAGCTGTGCTAAAACTTGTTTTTTCTTTTTGAACCGGCCCACCACCAAGCTGGCGCATCGCCCAACCTGCTTGTGCGAGGTGTGTGGGGGGGGGGGGGGGGGGTTGTCAGTGGATCACCTAAAATTGGGTTTTGATCTCCTTTAATGACACTTCTCTACCTCTCAGTTGATATTTACTTCTCCAAGTGCAGGGGAAACGTGTTACATTTAGATACAGCTGATACATATGTATCTGCACTAGTAACATATTTATCAGCTGAGAGGCAGAGAAGTGTCATGGATGAAAATACAGCCATGGCCAGAGCAATTTGCAAACAATACTTGTTCTTTAAGTAGGCCCTTGCCCTGGTTTATAAGGTAAGCATGCCCAGTGATTGCCCAACTAGGTTTCCTGTGTATGAGCAATACAAGAGATAGAACGCTCTTTGATACTCATTGTTATAACAGCACAATCCTTACCATTGGAGCTGCAGGAACATTAATGGGTGTGCTGCATGACTTTCTGGGTGGTCCTGAGCAGCTGTTAAACCATCGGTGGCAAGGCACCCACTCTCCACACCTCCTGAACTGTGACGTCCTGCTCCTCCTCATCCTTAGATGTGCCCTGACCTCCATGAGCTTCCAGCTTCCATGCTCCCTCTCCTGTCTCTACCTCAACATTTTTTTTGCTGCTCCCAGTTGTTACATGGCTGCTCATTGCTGCTCAGCATCCTCTGCTGCAAACAATGGCCATTCTGCTTTTAAGATTGCTGCAAAAGGCAACCGCTTCAACAGGTCTGGCCGAGGTCCACCCCCTTGGGTGCTTCCCTGATTTTTGCATTGCATAACTGGTAGAAAGCTTATTTACTGAGTATAGCAAAACTAAAGTCCTGTACACACAGCATTTTTATTTGATCTATTGAATTTCCATTAGATTAGATCAGGAAATGATCACTTGAAAATACAACTCGATCCTTCTAAAGTTCTAAAGAAATCCAAGCTGTTGGTAACTCCACAGCCACTACTCCCCTTGGACATTAAATTAATAAAACAATTCTGATCCTCCCCTGATGCTGGTGGGTAGGTGGGGTGTCACAAAATGCTTGGACTTCCTTTTAGGGTTCGAATTAAAAAAAAATGTATATGTTTATACCAGTTTTTTTATCTAAAGGTGTCAAAGTAGTCTATACAAGGCTGATAATGTGCTAACAGAAAAAAAAGGAGTAAAATACTGTACATTAAACTGTTGCACAAAGCTACAAACTTCTTTCCCCAAAAATGTATAGAAGAACTCTGATAGGCTGCTATCAATAGCAATGACATGACAGGCCTGGTGTATGAATAGGGTGCCCATAGCAACCAATCAGTTCTCATCTGTCATTTTCACTATCCACTATGCAGGGAGAGGTGACCAAGACCAGGGAAAATGGCAACACAAAAGGAGCAGTCATCTATGGAAAATGGCTTTTTGCTCTAATGATAAGCAGATTGCCAAAGTCTACTGCTCCATTTTTGCTCTATTGTTCTATAACTGCCACAGGGATTCTTTTTTGACATGCTCCACCATGACTACATTTTTTATACACCAGAATGAAAGTGTCATTATTGCCAAAAGCAGCACATCAGGATTAGAAACAAACTGTTGCTAACCGCATCCAGAGTGTTCTATACTTTAATTATCACAATACAGTCCATAAGAACACAAAACCTTAGCTACTGTCTCCCTATTGGTTATGGAAATACAACTCCAACCAGATCGTGGATGTATAGATAACTGCGCCTGGCAGACAATGGCCTCGATTCAATAAAGGTAGAAAAAAATTCTCATGGTAATAAAAAATTCAATTCATGAGAAAAAAGCCTGAGAATGTCACTGTTACTGAATCGCTAGATAAAAAGACAATGAAAGTCAATGGCAGCTTTTACTACAGTGTAGAAAGTAAACAGTTTAGGAGTAAAAAAGTGCCTTTGACTTTCATTGTCTTCCTATCTGGTGATTCAGAAACAGTGAAATTCTCAGGCTTTTTTCTCATGAATTGAATCTTTTACTACCATGAGAATTGTTTTCTTCCTTTATTGAATCGAGGCCATAGTTTAAGTGAACCAATCACTAGGATTTTGACTATCCTGGTGATTGGTCCTTGCCTGAATCCTGAATTAGATGCACTACTGTGTGAAACCCCGAAGATCGCCCACTTCACCCATGGCACATGTGTAGACCCTTGTCCAATGCCGGCCATAATAATAAATGGCATAAAGCCGTTGTATTGGACTTCATGTCGGCATAAGGAACACTGGCGTATGCATCTCTACCTCCCCTGTGGTGTGCGCGTTTCCGCTCGCCCAGCCTATCTACTATGACATACTTTAGATTCTAAGCCCCCGAGGGCAGGCCCCTATCTCTTAGTGTATTTCCATCACATCAGACCCTATAATACTCATGTATTATAAATGGTTTGTTTTCCCCTGCTTTTATTTACTACATTAAGCAGCCCCATGTAAGATGTTGGCGCTTTATTACTAAACAATCATAATAATACTTTGAACAACCTGTATGAGCAATCACTGAGCAACCTTTGTAAACAATGAGCAGCTTAACTAAATACTGTGTAATGCGAGGGCCGACTTAAAGTGGACTAAAATCCGTGTTGTTAATACACTATCCCTGGTCTCCCTGTAAAATCACCTTGATCCTCGATCCTTGGTGCATGCGTGGCTCTGCCTAGCAGACTTTAATGTTTGCTGGGACGAGCACATCCAGCTGAGGGAGCAGGGGATGCCATGAGGTGCTTAGGAACACACCCTGTGGCCTCTCTGCTCTCTCAACCATGCACAATGGGATGCCAGGGTTGAGCTATGCATGGGGCATTGAGAGTGAGGATCGAGGTGACACACTTTACACTGTATGAGAGGGAGGGTTGACACAGCAGGGACCCTGGGTGCAGACAGGGGGAGGGTTTAAATCAGGTTTGGTTTGCTTTGGTTTTCTTTAAGCAAGGTTGACACCTGCCCACAGGCCCAATGTATCTCCTCCCCCATCCCCTCCCTAAGCACCCAAATGCCAGAAATTTTTCATATCCACTTACCACTCAACGACAATGAAAGAGGTAAGTAGCCCTGAGAGTTTTATGATATAGGTCCACTATACAAAACTTGTTCCAAACATGTGGGTGGCCACCTAACCTCATAGCTTTGGTCAATGGTGGTCACGCACATCATGAACATGAAAGAGACGAGTATACTAACCCCATTTCAGACATTTCCTAAGAGATAAGAGTGAATAGAGATTTCTCTTTGCGGGTGGGGGTTACAGTGGCCCTGAAAGTTTTAGGGTGCAGGTCCACTTTTCTGATTATGTGGTTAATCAACCAACTTCATAGCTTTGGCCAATAGCGGTCACATGTACAGTAAAAGCATGGAAGAGGCTAATATACTACTATAACCCCATTTCAGGCATTTCTAAGGGGATATTGTGGATAGATATCTCTCTTTGGGGCTGGGGATTGCAGTGGCCCTGAGGGGTTCGGCGTGTAGGGCCACATTAGTGAACCTGTTCATAACATCTAACTTTATAGCTTTGATCAATGGTGGTCACATGTACAGCAAAAGCATGAAAGAGGCGAGTATACTAACCCCATTTCAGGCATTTCTAAGGGGGTAATTGTGGGTAGATAGCTCTCTTTGAGGTTGGGGGTTGCAGTGGCCCTGAGGGTTTAGAGATGTAGGGTCACTTTACCGAACCTGTATATAATATCGAGCTTTATAGATTTGAAATGAAAATAGATTTTTAGATTCGAAATGAAGCCCCCCACCTGTTCTCAGGCCCCCCTTTGGTGCCCCCCTGACCTTGTGCACCCAGGCAAAGTGCCCCACCTGCTCCCCCCTAGCTACGACCCTGCTTTATAGCTTTGGTCAATGGTGGTCAGCAAGAGCATGAAACAGCCATTTCTTGTGGACAGAAATCTCTCTTTGGGGTGGGGGTTGCAGTGGCCCTGAGGGTTTAGGAGTGTAGGGCCGCTATACTGAACCTATTCATAACATCTAACTTTATAGCTTTGGTCAGTGGTGGTCATATGTATAGCAAGAGCATGAAAGAGGCGAGTATACTTACCCCATTTCAGGCATTTCTTGTGGACAGAAATCTCTCTTTGGGGGCGAAGATTGCAGCGGCCCTGAGAGTTTAGGGGTATAGGTCTACTTTTACTGAACCTATTCATAACATCTAGCTTTATAGCTTTGGTCAATGGTGGTCATATCTACAGCAAAAGCATGAAAGAGTATACTAACCCTATTTCAGGCATTTCTTGTGGACAGAAATCTCTCTTTGGAGGCGAAGGTTGCGGTGGCCCTGAGGGTTTAGGGGTGTAGGGCCACTTTACTGAACCTATTCATAACATCTAGCTTTATGGTTTTGGTCAATGGTGGTCATATGTACAGCAAAAGCATGAAAGAGGTGAGTATACTAACCCAATTACAGCCATTTCTTGTGGACAGAAATCTCTCTTTGGGGTGGGGGTTGCAGTGGCCCTGAGGGTTTAGGAGTGTAGGGCCACTATACTGAACCTATTCATAACATCTAGCTTTATGGTTTTGGTCAATGGTGGTCATATGTACAGCAAAAGCATGAAAGAGGTGAGTATACTAACCCAATTACAGCCATTTCTTGTGGACAGAAATCTCTCTTTGGGGTGGGGGTTGCAGTGGCCCTGAGGGTTTAGGAGTGTAGGGCCGCTATACTGAACCTATTCATAACATCTAACTTTATAGCTTTGGTCAGTGGTGGTCATATGTATAGCAAGAGCATGAAAGAGGTGAGTATACTTACCCCATTTCAGGCATTTCTTGTGGACAGAAATCTCTCTTTGGGGGCGAAGGTTGCGGTGGCCCTGAGGGTTTAGGGGTGTAGGGCCACTTTACTGAACCTATTCATAACATCTAGCTTTATGGCTTTGGTCAATGGTGGTCATATGTACAGCAAAAGCATGAAAGAGGTGAGTATACTAACCCAATTACAGCCATTTCTTGTGGACAGAAATCTCTCTTTGGGGTGAGGGTTGCAGTGGCCCTGAGGGTTTAGGGGTGTAGGGCCACTATAATGAACCTCACTACATCTAACTTCATAGCTTTAGTAAGTTGATTGCCTGTTTGTATGACCAGCATTAAGCTGTTAGTGTCCCTGAATTCAATGAATTTGAAAGGTTTTTGTTGCTTCATAAATGTTGGCAGTGTAATTATACAAATATAACTAACCAGCAATATTATTATTATTATGCTTTTATGCTACTTGTTTAGGACACTACATTGTAATTCATGTACAATGTGTATCCTATTGTACTGCGTACATTGCGTACACCGAATAGTGATAACATAGAAAATACTAACACATAATTAAAAATGAAATTCTAAAATTAAATACATTACAAATTAAAAAAAAACAAAAAACGAGTTCTTATTCCTTTTAAAATGTAACGCCTCCCATTTTGCATTATCCATAGGAGCAGAAGCATCGTCACATCTAGACCCCGAGAGAGGTATCATCCCCCTTCTTGCAATTGTTGCACAGGCCAAGCAGCAACTTAAAGTAATGCCATAAAAATAATATTACATAATAGATGCCAAACTCCAGCTCCCTGGAGGCTTGCATTATTTATTATGTGATTCTCCAACACTGTGAAGATTAATTTAGCCCTAAAGCATCGCTATGTATTTTTTTTTTCACAGCACTGGACTGTGATGTAACAAATATATAAAGCTTAGTTGATTTGCTCCTCTTTAATCTGGATCTAACAACCACCTCCTCCCCCCTATAAACATGTACTTACAGCTCCATTCTTGTAGGCATCTGTTGAGGCTAGTTGCTTGTGATGCTTTTTCTTTATCTATAGGCAGGATTGGCTTTTTTTTCTTTTTCTAGCTTTCACCCAGGTTCAGTGATTGATGGCAGGAGTTGATGGAGTCAAAGAAGAAATGATTTGTAAAGCCCAGGTTTGCCCATTTCATTCTCTTTTTGTGGTTGGATCTTCAGGTCTGTGTGTCTTGGCCATGTCCTCATCTGACTGTCATATTGACAAAAGGGGGATGATGATGATGATGATGATGATGAAGCCTGTTCGGAGATTTCTCTCCCAATGAGAGAAATGAAAGCTCTTGCATTCAGCTGGACCAATCTACGGGCTGGAAAAGATCCTCAGCAGCATCCTTTGGATTTGAGGAGCAGCTCTCCATGATCCAGACAGGGATGACATCCACAGATCAGCCTCTTTATATATAGCAAAATCAAATAGAAAACGCTTCTTATAAATCAGACTGCTGCAGGAACAAGTGCTGTGTTCTCCCTGCCAGGCTCCAATTCCCAATTGTGTGTTGTGTACCACTGAAGGACAAACGAGTGAGCCCAGCCTGATTTATTCCCAGAGCTCGCCGGCTCCATAGCGGCCTCTAGCGGCCACAAGCCGGAACTGCGTCCTGTCTGGAATGCCATTTCTCTCTCTCTCTCTTCTTCTGTATAAAGAAATATTAATTATTGAAGTAGATATTCCAAATTTTAATTATGCATACCCCTCTAATAAAAGATATTACAGAGGGCAAACTATTATTTCCAAACTCCATATGCCAGAGAAAAAGAATGTCTCTAGACTTTCCACGAAATGTTTCAGTGTGAGTAATTCCTTGTAAGGAATGCATCAGAAGTTTAACAATACAATTTCATTCTATTTTTGAGCTACTTCGCCGAAAGACTAAATGCAGCCACAATTTATTATACCAGTACATTTTATTTTAGGTTTCTAAACAAGTCTGTCAAGAGCTGTTCCCCTAGTACAAACTTTAAAGAGGAACAAAACCCATAGAAATTTCGAGTTTAGTTGCTCCTGCCTGGGGTATTCCGATTCAGGGTGTGTATCCCCTGGGACTATCCAAAAACTCTTTTTTTCATTCCAATGGCACATGCCAATCAGTGGCTCATAATCAATTCAGTGGCAAGAAAATCGGCATGGACTGGGCACCGCCAACCACAGCCGCCAGCCATATACCTGCTTAGCTATAGGCTGTGCCTGAGTCAGCCATTCAGAAATGCCTAATGCAAGTATGTGCTTAGACTATTAGGCTGAGCCGTCATTCACACCCATCTGGTACCGCATGCGTTTCTGCATTCGCAGTACCGCAAAGAAAATCCAATAATGGCACCTCTATGGCCCCTTTCACACCTCTCCAGCGCAGCAGAGAGGAGAGAAATGCGGCTGCAAAAGTCCTGCCTGCCACGTCCTGGCCACAAACGCACCTCAATAAACAGGGCTACCTATTAAAGTGGACCAAAACCCTAGATTTTGACTATCCTGGGTTTTGGTCTTTGTCCCCCGGGCACCCCGATTGGGGATGCCCCACTGTGTGAAACCCCCCAGATCACTCAATCTCACTCATCCTTCCTCAGTCCTATGGCACATGTGCAGCCCTCTCGTTTAATCAGCGCCCTTGGATCTGCTCACGTCAGCTCGTCTAAGGCGAGGGACTGTCCATGTCCCCCGTGCCTTATTGTTCTCATGTGTCCCTCTTTGAAGTGTAACATGCAGATATGCATCAATAAATGATTCATTAGCCTATTCAAAGTGTTTATTTGAAAAATGTCCCCTCTTTCCCCCCCCCCCCCCCCCAAAAAAGATGGAAGGTTTGCTTTTCTGGATGCCCCATTAAGAAGAAGTCCACTGGACCTAAAGTCTATAAGGCTCCTGGGGTGGTCCTGACTCAGGACACCTCACTATGTAAAGCCCCTATGGGGGCCTGATCCACGCACATCTTCCCCGAACCCTGCATTTTGATCATGGGGTTGCATCCCCAGCATACCTCCAGCTAGGCACACATCCACGCCAGGCCTTTCTGGATGGCCAATAGCAACAGATAGTTGCACAGAACACTGCTGCTGCTGTGTACAGACTAAGGCCCTTATTTATGAAGGAATAGCGACAGGTAGCGACTGGTGAGCGGTAATGACGGGCACCGCCACGAGAACGCCAGCTCCCCACCACAATCACACATTTATCAAGCCGATCCCAACCTTGAACAGCGACAGGTATGACCTCTCGCTACCTGGCGCTCTCCAATGCATTTCAATGGAACAATCTTTAAATATTAATAATTCATTGTTATTAATGTTTTGTTTTGTTTTTTAAATGTGAAAAATTCTGTGACCACTTCTGCCATGTTAGATAATTTTTTTAAGGTAAAAAAAAAAAAAAAAAAAAAAATTGTGCAGAATTGATATTACAGGTCTGATATTATTGTATTCATATTACTAAATTCTTAAAAAATAAATTCTCCAAAAATATGGTGGTTTGGGGGTTAAAAAACTACTTTTAACACATCGCCGCCAGCGCTCTGGGGTTTAAACATGCATTTCACAGCGCGAGAATTTTTTGAGCGTGATTTTTTGATGAATATGGTGGGAGCCGGTCGCTCTGACTAGTCGCTATCATGCGCACCCATACATCGCGGAACCTGTCAAATAGCGACTCGTCACCCCGTATTCAACATTTCTGTACACCGACTGAGTCGCTATCAACAACCGAACAACGGCCAAGCACAGCGACCACTAGCGGGCGCTCTGAAAATGCCGCTACAGTCGCTCAACTGTCGCTACCTGCCGCTATTAATGAATCGGCCTCATAATGTACAGCTAGATAGATACCGTGTTTCCCCGAAAATAAGACCTACCCCGAAAATAAGGCCTACTGTGCTTTTAGCATGAAGGCTAAATATAAGGCCTTCCCCGAAAATAAGACCCCCCCCCCCCCCCAAATAAGACCTCCCCCCAAAATACCGTATTTGCCGGCGTTCGGGTGACATACCTGCAGACAGGGGCGGACTGGCCATCGGGCGCCCCAGGAGAAGCTCAGGTCGGTGAGCAGCTGAAACAGGCTGGTTGCGGGTGAGTGGCGATGTGCAGGAGGGCGGTAGAGGTACCGGTAGCAGCCAACATGCGTGGGGGAGGGAAGCGGAGTTAGCGGCCGACAAGCTGAAAGGCGGGAGCGAGGAGGGAGGCCGATGTGAGTGCTGCAGGGTTGTAGCTGCCGTCATGCGGGAGGGCGGCGAATGAGTATCCGATGTGCAGGAGGGCGGGTGGTGACACTGGCCAATCAACGTTCTGACGTTTGCATACGGTACCTCACAACTGGGCAGGACAATCACGGATTGGTTGTTATGTCCCGCCGCCCCGCCCCCTCAGGAAATGTCCTGGAATGCCATTGGAGCAGAGTGCAGGGCCGCAGGAGGCATAAGGCCATGTGAGGCCGCAGCGGCGGCGCCTGTCTCTTTCGCCTGACAGAGCGGAGCCGGCTAGCTGCGGGATTTGGGGGGGGGGGGTGTGGTCCCAGCAGCTGATCCACCAATGAATCAGGCGGCACAGGCTGAGGGCCTTCTGATCACCCGCCCCACTGTCTGATCGCTCACTGGACGCCTGCTGCTTCAACAATACCGTAGGTGAGTGCTTGCTGGAGAGGCTGAGGTAAGCCTTTCCTTTAATAGATGTAAGCATACCTCCCAAGTGTCCCTATTTGGAGGCCGTGTCCCCCGTCCCTCGTTGTTCTCATTTGTCTGTCTTTGAAGTGTAACATGCAGATCTGCAGCAATGGTTCATTTGTAAAAATTTGTAAAAATGTACTTTAAAGTGGACCAACACCCAGGATTTTGACTATCCTGGGTTTTGGTCCACTTCGGTGGGGCACCCCGATCGGTGGGTGCCCCGCTGTGTGAAACCCCACAGAACGCCCAGAAACACTCACCTCACCACGCTCCTACGTGAGTGCTCGTCCAATCAGAGCGCTCAGAGCCGCTGTGGTATGCATGTACAAGCCGCGTCCAACTACAGCGGCTCTGAGCGCTGGATGCCGCGTCTCGTGCTTCCCTCTAACAGGGAGCGCCCTGCTAGAGGGAAGCTCGAGACGCGGCCGCGTCCCGCGCATGCGCCGTTGGAACGGGGTTAAGGCTTCCTGGGGGGTTTCACCCCGCGGGACATCCCGATTTCGGATGCCCCGCGGGGAGGGATCTGATCGGCCCGGGAATCTTATAGATTCCCGGGCCGATCCCCCCTGGGTGTTGGTCCACTTTAACCTAACTGCCATTGCTGTTTAGTTGTGAATGAATGAATTAGCCTGTAGCTGCCATTTAGACGTCATACTGCTTTTAGTGTTTTTAGGAATATTGGGCAAAGGCTTTATTAAAAAAAAAGAAACACAGACTGTTTGGGGGGACTGGGCTGGGGATGGAAGGTGACCACATAAACATCTTCTCTGGGTATAGGTAGACTTTTATTAAAACATGGAGGTCTGCTCCGGAGTGGCTCATTAAGTACATTCCAGGACCCACAACATGAATTTGTGTTACACCGTCTTGTAAGTTTAGGAAGATAATCTGTCCACCCACAAGTTTACTTCGAATTAGGCGCCACCTATAGAATTCCCTGTAGATGGCTAGCAAAGCAATGTACATGGAGAGCGGTGTGTGAGTGGGATCAGGTCCTGTGTGACCCTGGTGGCACTATCTATAGATATGAGGAATAGCTCAGTGTCAGGCATCACGTATGACCTTCAGCCTTCTTGATAGATCATTCTGCTGATATTTGACTGTCAACTATGTTAAGGTGATGTTTCCCCTGAATACCAAGCGTGAGCCAGAGTCAGCAAAGGCCGCACTGTCCTCTGTCTCCTTCCCTGCTCTGATGTCTCCATACACTTTAAAGTGATACAGCAGGCAGAGGTAATTGTTACACTATTGCATTGGGCTACGTTTAGACCTGTCCTAAACTGTTTTTAAATTGAAGAAGAAAAAATATCATGGTTGAAAGGTTCACCTCATGATTTAGCTGCTGAAAAAACTGAACGTAGCCAATGGATCTGTGATGCTGACTTATAATTAGCATAATGAGTAGGGTCTCTAAGAATCCCAGAACTTTAAGACACCCTTGCTTCTGAAAAACGTGGGTGTGCCTTATGGATCTGTGATGCTGCATAATAATCAGCATAATGAGTAGGGTCTCTAAGAATTCTAGAATGTGCATATGGCTGTGCCTCTCCCATCTCCCCCTGTTGCTAGGTGACATTGGAACCTAGACCAGCACTCCCAAAGTGCATGTGCGCACTCCCAAATCACATCCGTACACTCCCATGTGCGCATGCAGAGGAGCAGGTAGGGGCTACAGCCGCCGTGACGCTCTCTCCCGGCATTGGACGTGGGGCAGCAGGCTTCTCTTATGTTTCTTCTCCCCCCCTTGCATGAGTGGCGGGGGAAGGAATGGGCTGCACCGACCGGCGGTGTAGCTCTCCCCGCTGCTAGGTGGCGGGAAGGGTAGCTGCATGTCTCCGCTTGGCTGGTATGTCGGCAGCCACAGGGGGCAAGTTTCTTCTCCCCCTGCTACATGTGTGAGTGACAGGGGAAAAGAAACATGCCCTCAAGTGGTTTCTGACATAGCCGCCGAGTGGTGTGGGTTCTCCTCGCTGCTGGCTGACGGAGAGGTGGTGATGGGGGGAAGGAGGCTGTCAGTGCTCAGCAATGTGAGAGATCTGGAGAGAGGCAGCAGTGGTTGAGGACGAAATCTGGAGGAGGAGACAGTGGGAGGGGCGGGAGGAGGGAGGGACCAGCAATCCTGTCCCAGCTCTGCTGAGCTGATTGGGGGACAGGATGGAAAAAGCAATGTCATTGGCTGAACCTGTAAACTCCGATATCTCTGCCATTTCTGCTTCAATTTAAAAATGGACAGACAGTGCCAAATGTAGCCTAACAATTACCTTTGCTTACCTTTTGCTCTTGGCATTTTCCCCCATTTGCATACAAAATAAGAAAAAAAATCACCTTAATTTGTGATCCAGCTCTGGGGGTCTCCTCTTCTCCTTGGGAGCCTCCGATCCCCATTCGTTCCCCACTTGGCGGCTTTTGACTGCTCGTTCCCACCGCAGGGAGGCTCCTTTTACATTGGCGAGTGAGATGACGTCATCCCACTCAGACAGTATAAAATGCCCCTCCCTGCAGCGGGAGTGAGAACAGAATCCAAAGTGATCAGAAAACTCCATGTCCCAGTCTACTAGCCCCCATAGCTTGTGCCCGGACTGGTCTTACTGGAGAAGGGGGTACCCCACACCATTTTGTTAAAGGTTTTAACCCTTAAAAGTGAAAAAAAGCATGGGCAGATGGGACGAGAGATAGTATTTAAAAGTCATAGGACATGCTTGGTAACTCTGATGACGTCACACAGCGGGTGATGAAACGTACAGCAGTTTTGTGTTTTAATATGTTTTGTTTTGGCTAATAAAAATGCTGTGGATTGAAGAATATAACTGCTTTTGGCTGTGCTGTATATGACCCACACAAAGCGCTACAGGTGAATCAGTGTCTGGTTGACATCTCGCTGGGCAATGGCTGGCTGAAAGCCGATACGAGAAGAAGGCGCGCCAAGGAGCAAAAGACGCTAAGTGACTGAGGGTTAAGGGAACCAATCCAACAGCAAAAGAAGATGAAAACAGTCGAGGTGATGGAGACATGGAGGTGATCAGAAAAGACTCAAAGGGCACTATTGTCAGGTGGTCCCTGGGTGTACACCTGCCTGTGCCACAGAGGTGAGTCATTTTCTTACATTTATGTGCAATTTAGGCAGTACTTCAGGATGTTGGGATTACAGGCTCAGGCCCAATAGGATTTGAACATGAACTGTTTATTTTGACGGCCTTCTGCTTATATATTTGATATATGTACACTGATGTAATTGCGCTTTTGTCTTAATATAATTAATGAATTCAGGATTATGGACTAAATTTTGAATAGCTAACAACATCATGACTTAAACCTGTTGCTGTACTTTATGGAAAGACCAGGGAAATGTCAATAACAAGGCATCAAGGAGCTCACCTGAAGTCTGTCCCAGGTGCCTCTCCACCATTTCCTGCAGCACATTGTAGATACTGTAGCAGGTCTCCAAAGTTTGCTCTTTCATCAATTGTGACCACAAATGTCAATTAGTGCACCCGGCATGAGTGAGCCAAGAAAGCCACAGTTGTCTCGATGCAAGCTCTGACCACAGTAGGACGTGTGCATGATTTATCAAGCAGCACCACTCACCCTGCGAGTCACAAATGACAACCATGAATGGCAGCATATGGGATTTCATTCGATTCTGATAAGAAATAGAAGTGTCATGTACCTTATTGGGGACCCGGATGAAGTACGGTAGATATAGACAGCTACTGGTGGGTGACTGGGGAAACTCAGCAGTGTGGAAGGGGAGTGTTGAAAGAGAAACACTAGGCAGGAGCTGAGGGAGATCTGGAATGTAATAGAGTTAGAGCTGACTGTACCTGGAAGGAGCGAGCAATGACCAACTGATGAAGTGCTACACCACGCAGGGAGTCTGCCGACAGGTCTGGTTTCCGCCGAACTGCGCTGCAGACATGCCAGGGGTCCACTACTTTTGCCAATGGCCAGTGAGACAATGTGGGAAAAGTCCAGGGAAGACTGATAAAACAGAGCCAGGGAGTCCAGAGCCAGGGAGAGACCTAATCCAGAGCTAGAGTTCAAAGAGCCAAAACAGGTAGTCATTCAAGCTTCAAAGCCAGAGGGTCAGAGCCAGAGCGGGGTCAAAATCCAAAGCCAGAAGTCAGAGCCAAAGTGGAACCTGGTACACACGGGAACAGGAAAGATCTGTAGCCAACTTTTGGCCCCAGTAAGTGCCTGCCATGTATGCACAGAAGAGTGGAAACTCGCGCATGCACACTCTGTTGATAGCGTTGCACGTGTGCAAGAACCTGTCCAGGGGCCATCCAGGCATGTGCAAATCAGCACGCCGATCACCTTCATGATTGCATGCCCCCCCCGACCACACACTGCCCAGACAGAAACACCCAAAGCACAATAGTCAGGGGGCACCACTTGCTTGCTCGCCCCTCCCCCACATTCAGTTTACTGGTTAATTGCTTGCTCCCCCCTCCACCAGCTCATTGCCCTGCCACCTACTGGGGGGGGGCTGTGAGAGAGTTCAAGGGGCACATAATCTTTGCCACTGCATTTTATGGTGGATTGAGGGGGCTTAATTGGTTGCTGGGGTACTTATTTTGTCATGGTTTGGGGGGAGGGCGACCTATGCCTGCTTACTTTTTTTTGGAGAGGGTGGGTGTCAATTGAAACTGCTGGGGTTGCACAGAGAGTCAGCCATCTCTGAAATCTTTTAGATTTCAGGGCCGACATTAGGCTCGATGCTAGGTTATGTGCAGGGGGCTTCCGGCAGAACCCAATGCCCATCGGCAACCATGTGGGCCAGTAGGCCAGTAGTGAGGAAGTGCAGAAGTGTTGAGGAGGGGCACCATCCTGTAGTTTTGCAAAGGGAGCCTTCCATCCTAAGGCCAGCCTTGCTTGGAGCTCCCAGTACAAGTGAGCATAGCAAACCACAGTGGTCTCACAGCTGTCTATGACCACAGCAGTTAGTGCTCAAGACTTCAAGCTGCACCATGACATGCCCTTACCAGCTCTGCCACACCCAGGGAGGAAAAGGTTTTTTTTTATACCAGTTAAAAGGGCAAGGGGCAGCAAGCCCCCAACCTGACATGCCAGAGGGTGGCTTGCTTATACCCCCCGCCCCATTACCTGCAACCCCCCCAAGCCAGGTGATCCTTGGCATGGGCCTGGTGTCCTTCCAGAGGTAGATGTGCCTGGAACTGTGCTGAAGGGCCTGGGGCTGGCAGTTCAGCCCTTGAGTACCTGATTGGTAAGTTTTAGGGGAGAGGAGCCAAGCTTTCTTTTTTGGGGGAGGGCATTACAAAAAAGCATGGGTGGATTATGGGGTGAAGTGGATTATGGGGACTCCCCACACCCCCAAAAAAGCATGACCCCCTCCCTTAAAGCTTACTAACCTGATGCACCAAGCATAGGGGCTGGTAAGCCACCCTGCAACCTTTTGGGCTTCCTTACAGGAACCATGAGAGTGTTAATAAATATTGTACAAGGATAATTGTATGCTGTTTGGTCCCGATATTTGTAGCTTTTCTTTCAAAATTGGACAATATCATTTCTGATGTGAAGGATGCAGGGTGGAGGAAATTGGTTGCATCAGAGCCTTTTGTCCCAGCACTGTTCCTTGTTGCACTGGTAAATGCAAAGACGGGGAGGTGCAGAGATCAGTGCCCTGTCTGGGTGCTAGGGGGCACCTCAGTTGTCGCTGTATAAGCAGCACCTGCTTTACTTACGGCTCTTGTGATAATAGTAGTTGTATAGAGTGGTTGGCGCTCAGCTTGACAGATTTCTTTTCTCCAAAGCTATAAAAAGATTTTGGCTAGCATTCCACTTTAACAGGTTTCAGATTTTTCTTTGGCCTGTTGTTTATGATGTTTTTATCATTGTCAGATGATGCCATGAACTTCATCAGTTACAATAGCAATATGATGGTTCAGTGCCCAGAATATTTATAATTGGGTTGGAAAGCTCTAGACTTTGGCAAGCAAACTTGGATTTCTGCTAAAGTAACTAAAGAAATGAAAACCCATCAGGTCCTATTTCCAGGGATTCTTCAACTCTTGATTCACATTTCTTCTCCCTTTACAGCCAAAAATGCCTCTGAATTGTTTTATTGTTGAAAGCTAACTTAAGTTTAAATGTTTAAAAGTCCTGTAAAAGATATAACAGTGTAATAGTACGTGAGGATACCCGCAGCCAGTGTGCAGTTCTACGATACTGGCAGACATCCCTGTGTCTGATGAATTACTTTTTTGGGCTGATTTGAAGAGAGTGGAGACATAAGACCTTCTGCATTTAGTTTAAGTGATTGATTTGTTTTGTAAAAAAAAACAACTGGGAACTGCATTCACTGAAGTTGCACTAGCCAAGAGTTTCTGATATTAAGTTAAACATTAGGAAAACTTGTATATAAACTGAAACTGTGTGATTTCCAATAATGTTCTGTGGAGCTAGTCTAAACAAAAACTTTACTACAGTTTTGATTAGAAGAGCTATTTAGATATGTAATCAACTAGAACTTTGGAAAACTAGTAACCAAACAACCTACATAAGTATTTGGAATCACCAGATTTGGTTTGGTCTCCAAAGTTCTACTGTAGATGGACTTCTTGGATTTGTTAAATTAAACTGAACCTTAGGTCCTTACCTCGACCCCCTTTCCCTGGCTAAATCTTGCCCTGCAATCTGCTGTTGGTGGTTACTTGGTTTGGGATTCTTTGGACAGCCAGAGTCTGAGACCAAACTACGTAAATGTAGGTGGCTAATGCATGAGGCCGGATTTTGCCTTGGGTATTGGAATGATAGTAAGAAAAAGCAGGGCTAGTGGTAGTGTATGGGTGTATGGAGTGCGTTAGCAATCATAATGCCCCCATGCACTTGTGCCAACACCTGCGTTGTTAAAAATGCGTGTAGGTACATTTAAACCAGTATAATACTTAAACATCTAGTATAGTCACAGTTTTGGATTAAAACTGCTCAATATACACACTGTCTACTCCATGTGATTAAACTGAGTAAAGTGGAAAAATCTATTTTAATCAGCCAACTTCTGCTGATTATTAATGGCTTTTTCAAGGAAATGAATAATGATTCTAGGTTTGATTAAACAATATGCTTCCAGGTAGTTGCCTCCAATTCTTGCAGTCCTTCAAAGTGGACAGGTAGATAATGTAGGGAAGGGAACTAGTCTGTACTGTAGAACCTTGTAATGTGGAAGTGAGAATGGACTTTTTTATCCCCATAGATGATGTAGATCATTGATGTTCATCAAGCCTAGGTATTCTTTTTGGACTTTTTCCTGTTTTTATTAAAAATAACCCCCAATATAACACCAAATTATTATTTTTTTTTAATTCTTTATTTTGATTTTACTTTCAATAAAGAGACAAGTAGAAAGTATAACATTTGCAAAGTTACAGAGTTATCTCGCAGGTGAACAGGGTATATATATGCAAATCATTGGCATGTTATCTTATACAACGGATATCCCTTGGCAATCCTCATCTGTATGTGGCTCTCTACCCATCCCAGCGACGGTCCCCTGCTAGGGCCCAACAATCAGCCCCCACTGGGGGCCCCCGCCCGGGCAGGGGGCACAACTCCAAGGTCCACCACACTCCGCATAGAATCTCTTGCTCCAGCGTAGAATGGCTCAGTCAATGAGAGCCTTGTATGTGAAGAGAAAAATAAGAAAGAGAGAAAAAAGAAGATAGGGGGAAGGAAGGTAGGGAAGGGGAAGTAGGGGAGAGGGGGGATTGAACCAGGGGGCGGTCAGCCCAATGGTATGCTTCTCCGTGCTACAGCAGCGCGTCCTCAGCTTTCCTCATCATTTTCCAGTGATTCTGTCCCCAGAGCAACATAAACCCAGTATCTAGCTGCACCTGAGGGTCTCAGGGGGGAGGGGGGGTAGGGCCGGGGGCGACAAGCTGCCCAAACCTGTCCGTCTCTCTGAAGAGAAACCACGGCATCCATGTCTGCATTCCCAGAAGATGTGAAATGCCACTCCCCAAAAAAACATACAGTTGAGAAACCAGCCTTGTAGGGGGCTCCTTTGCCCTTGCTAATTGCTCGAAGGGGGTGAAAGCCCTGAGCATCGCCTGTCTAGGCCCTAAGCTCAGGAGGAAGCTTTGGAATGTGAAAAAGAGCCAGTGATCGAGCAGGTGTGTGTCCCACTTTTCTCTTAGGTCTTCCAATCGCGCCCACCCGGAGGGTAGGATGAGATCTAACCCTCTCGGGACACCTTTTTGCTCAAAGCTCCCATGAAGACGAGGGACAATGCCTATGGGAAGGGATGGGTTGTGTACCAGTGGCACCAAGGGGGGCGGCTACGGGGATATCTCCTGCCTGTCCCTGACCATATCAAAGACTCCGAGAGTAATGGAGATAAGCGGATGGTCTCTACAGAGGGCCTGTCACGATCAGCTTACCTGTACCGCGTTCCAGCGGTGTCCCCGTCGCCCCGCCATCCAGGCGCCGGCCGCGCCGGGCGGCTGCGGGCGCGCCCCCTCCTTCTCCTCCTGCCGGCGTGTCCGGCGCGAGCACGTTCCTTCTATGCCCTCCGGCGGCGCTGCATTCAGCAGGGCCGCCGGAGGAGGTGAATAAATTAAAAAGGGGCACGCCCCCTTTTCAGTTAAAGGGCCTATGAGCCCAGCTGGCCAGCACGTCCCCTATTCCTTCTGAAGGGCCAATGAGCCCTGGGTTCAGTGGGGGGACACGCCCCCTCCTGTTGTGCACTCCAATCATTATCATGATCCTGTGTGCACCAATCACAATTCCTTCCCTCTTATGTCTGTCCCTATAAAGCTCTTTTCCCCGCAGTTGGTGGTTGCCTGTGATAGCGCCTAGACCCCAGCCATTGTCAATCCCTGATTTTGATCCAGATTCCTGTTGCCGACCCTCGCTTGTTTGACCATCCGTGATCTCCACTCCTGTTGCCGACCCTCGCTTGTTTGACCATCCGTGATCTCCACTCCTGTTGCCGACCCTCGCTTGTTTGACCATCCGTGATCTCCACTCCTGTTGCCGACCCTCGCTTGTTTGACCATCCGTGATCTCCACTCCTGTTGCCGACCCTCGCTTGTTTGACCATCCGTGATCTCCACTCCTGTTGCCGACCCTCGCTTGTTTGACCATCCGTGATCTCCACTCCTGTTGCCGACCCTTGCCTGTCCTTGGACTCCCGCCATACGCTCACATACCGGCTACCCGATTCCACTTCCAGCCGCGGGCTCTCCAGTACTCTGTACCGTAAGACCTCAACCTTTGAGCCATTAAGTCCTGGGGGCAACCGATCCCGAGCAGGCGTGCTCTGCGTCTCGGCAAGCGGGGGCTCCTATAGGTGAAGCTGGCTGCGGAGATTGGGGGTTGAGGTCCTTACCAAGAGAGCTGGAGTTGTCCAAGTGGTAAATTGTGGTTCCGGGAGCGTGATATTATCACAGGCCTTCATGGATGACCTGGTACAGCAAGTTCAGGCTATGGCCACAGCTATAAATCAACTTGCCCAGAGAGTGGCCAATCAAGAAACCAGGCAGATTCCTGCATCCGCTGTACCACCTCACGTGTCGGAGCCGAAGGTCCCGTTACCAGAGAAATTTTTTGGAGATCGAGCCAGATTCTCCAATTTCAAAAACTCCTGCGAGCTGTACTTCAGATTGAGACCTGGGTCCTCGGGCACCGAGACCCAACGGGTGGGGTTAGTTATCTCCCTTTTGCAAGGAGATCCCCAATCATGGGCCTTTAGCCTGCCTCCAGATGATGCTGCCCTGCACTCCGTTACTTCCTTTTTTCAGGCTATGGGTGTGTTATATGCTGACCCAGACCAGCAGTCCACAGCCGAAAATAGGCTTCGGGCCTTGAAGCAAGGTCGGAATACTGCCGAAGATTACAGTTCTGAATTCCGGCGGTGGGCAGTAGACTCCAGATGGAATGACCCAGCCCTGTGTAGCCAGTTCCGAATGGGTCTATCAGAGGGTATCAAGGACGCTTTGGTCAATTTCCCTACACCAGCAGATCTAGACCAGCTAATGCAGGTCTCCATCAAAATAGATCGGCGTCTTAGGGAGAGAGCCAGGGAGAGGGTTAGGACTTCTTCGTCCTTTAAGCCATCTCAGTCCTCCAACCCACTCCCTTCCCCTGGGGCAAACACACCTTCCTCCTCACTGGAAGAACCCATGCAGATCGGTAGAGCTCGTCTTACCCAGGACGAGAAGCAGCGTAGACGCTCCATGGGTCTCTGCTTATATTGTGGGAATCCGGGACATTTTGCTAGGTCCTGTCCTAACAAGGGATACCCGGCGGGAAACTTCCTCGCCTAGATCAGGAGGGGAGTACTGATCTAGGTGAGTCCGTTAATTACTCTCACTTGAATAAAATGTTAATCCCCATAGAGCTTTCTTGGGGTCCCTCCAAACGGGCAGTATCCGCCTTTATCGACAGTGGAGCTGCAGGTAATTTCCTGGACCGGAGCATGATCTCCGTCCTGGGGATTCCGCTGGTACCCCTTGGAAAATCTCTACAGGTTCTAGCCATAAATGGGAAGGCCATCCAGGGAGGTCCGGTTAGTACCAAGACCCCACCTCTCAATTTAATCGTTGGCTCTTCTCACTCTGAATATATCGAGTTCTTGGTTTTTGACTGTCCTGAAACCCCGGTAGTACTGGGATATCCCTGGTTAAAACTCCACAACCCCATTTTAGACTGGCAGACTGGGGATTTAGTGAGGTGGAGTAATCACTGCAAGACACATTGTTTTTCCACCGCCCTCAAAAGTTTTCAGATGCTGCCACAGGGATTGCCTCAGCCTTACGCAGATTGGGCTGATGTTTTTTCCGAACGTTCTGCCGATTCCCTTCCCCCTCATAGGCCCTATGACTGCCCTATTGACCTGCTCCCTGGGACCATCCCTCCTAGAGGGAAGGTTTATAATCTCACTCGGCCGGAAGAACTGGCCATGAAGGAGTACATCTCCGAGAATTTAAGCAAGGGGTTCATCCGTCCTTCAACATCACCCGCGGGGGCTGGCTTCTTTTTTGTGGAGAAAAAGGATGGGGGTTTAAGGCCTTGTATAGACTACAGAGCCCTGAATAAGATCACGGTTAAAAACCGGTATCCCCTTCCCTTGATTGGGGATTTATTTAATCAAGTAGTAGGAGCTCGGGTGTTCTCCAAGTTAGACCTGAAGGGGGCCTACAACCTGATTCGTATTCGACAAGGGGATGAGTGGAAAACTGCATTCAATGTTAAAGATGGTCATTACGAATATTTAGTCATGCCCTTTGGCCTTTGTAATGCCCCTGCGGTCTTCCAAGACTTCGTTAATGACGTCTTCCGAGACTATTTGGGCAGGTTCATGGTAATTTATTTGGATGATATCCTCATTTTCTCTAAGTCTTTGTCCGAACATAGACTGCATGTGAAAATGGTACTTCAAAAACTAAGAGAGAATAACTTGTATGCAAAGATTTCTAAATGTATGTTTGAGGTCACCACCGTTCCCTTTTTGGGTTATATAATCTCTAGCCAGGGGTTAGAGATGGATACGGGGAAAGTTTCGGCGGTGCGGGAATGGGTACAACCCAAGACTTTAAAAGAATTACAGCGTTTTTTAGGTTTCGCTAATTTCTATCGACGCTTTATTAAGGGTTTCTCCAAGATTGTTGCTCCTCTCACCAACCTTACTCGCAAGGGCGCCTTCACTGTAAACTGGTCATCTTCGGTCAATGAGGCCTTCCAGACTCTAAAACAGGCTTTTACTTCGGCGCCAGTTTTAGTTCATCCTGACGTTAATAAACCTTTTACCATCGAAGTAGATGCATCTGAGTTGGGTGTGGGGGCGGTGTTGTCTCAATACTCTGGTCATCCTGATCGTTTGCATCCTTGCGCCTACTTCTCACGGAAATTTAGTACCGCGGAACAGAACTATGATGTTGGAAACAGGGAGTTATTGGCGATTAAACTGGCTTTTGATGAATGGCGTCACTGGTTGGAGGGGTCATTGTATCCGATCACGGTCTATACTGATCACAAAAACCTCGAGTACATTAGCTCAGCTAAGAGACTGAACTCTCGTCAGGCCCGTTGGGCATTATTTTTCTCGCGTTTTAATTTTATAATTACATTTAAGCCAGGAGTGAAAAACTCTAAAGCGGATGCTCTGTCCCGTTTGTTTGGGGATTGTAAGGATCGGGGTGATATGGGTGAACCTATTTTGCCTGTGGGATGTGTGATTGGGGCCTTGCTTCCTGATCTTTCGAATGCACTGGCACCATTCCAAAATGAGTCCCCTGTAGATGTACCTTTAGGATGTCAGTTTGTACCTCCGCATATGCGTTCCGATGTAATTCGCGAGTTTCACGATGCCAAAACTGCTGGACATCTAGGAAATCGTAAAACTTTCATTTTAGCCCGACGCCTTGTATGGTGGCCTACTATGCGCCGTGATATAACTACCTTTATCGACGCATGTTCTGTTTGTGCACGAAGTAAGGGGGTTCACAAGGCCCCTAGTGGGTGTTTAGTCCCACTTGAGATTCCTAAAGAACCATGGACTCATATCTCTATGGATTTCATTGTAGATTTGCCTCTCTCACATGGGAACACTGTGATTTGGGTGGTCGTCGACCGTTTCAGTAAGATGGCACATTTTATTCCTTTATCTAAGCTACCATCAGCTCCTGAGCTTTCGCGGTTATTTATCTCGCACATTTTCCGTATCCATGGCATACCATCGAATATAGTTTCCGATCGGGGTGTGCAATTTACTTCGCGTTTTTGGAAGAACTTCTGTTCTCGCTTGGGGATTCAGATATCTTTGTCTTCTGCTTACCATCCTCAAACCAATGGACAGACTGAGAGAACCAATCAGAGTCTAGAACAGTATTTGCGGTGTTACATTTCCGACGCACAAGAACAGTGGTCAGAATATATTGACTTCGCGGAATTTGCATACAATAATGCGCCGAGTGAAAGTACCAAAGTCTCTCCGTTTTTCTGCAATCTTGGGAGGAATCCCAGGGCTTCCTCTCTCTCTGGGTCCCCTTCCAATTTACCGGCATTGGAAGAGTGGCTCCAAGAGCGGAAGAACATCTGGGCCCGCGTCCAGCAGACTTTGAAAGAAACTATTCTTAGATACAAAAGGTTCGCCGATCGCCACAGGTCTCAAGAACCCGCGCTTCAGATTGGGGACTTTGTTTGGGTTTCTACAAAAAATATTTCTCTGCGGCAACCGTCCAGTAAGTTAGGGCCCAAGTTTATTGGCCCTTTCCCCATTATTCAGAAATTAAGCAACGTGTCCTTTAAGGTTCAACTCCCGCAAACCATGAGAATCCCAAATTCTTTTCACGTGTCACTGTTGAAACCAGCCAAGAATGTACCGCGTCCATCATCGCCGCCTATTCTAGTAGATAACGAACCAGAATATGAAGTAAACAAAATTCTTGACTCGCGCAAGCTCCGTAATTCTTTACAATATCTAATTGACTGGGTTGGTTATGGTCCTGAGGAGAGATGTTGGGTTGCGGCAAAAGATGTGCATGCTAAAGTTCTTATTAAAAAGTTCCATCGTGACAATCCGGGGAAACCTGGTGAGGGTCCGGAGGCCCCTCATGAAGGGGGGGGTAGTGTCACGATCAGCTTACCTGTACCGCGTTCCAGCGGTGTCCCCGTCGCCCCGCCATCCAGGCGCCGGCCGCGCCGGGCGGCAGCTCGCGCGGCTGCGGGCGCGCCCCCTCCTTCTCCTCCTGCCGGCGTGTCCGGCATCTGCGCGGGTGCGCGAGCACGTTCCTTCTATGCCCTCCGGCGGCGCTGCATTCAGCAGGGCCGCCGGAGGAGGTGAATAAATTAAAAAGGGGCACGCCCCCTTTTCAGTTAAAGGGCCTATGAGCCCAGCTGGCCAGCACGTCCCCTATTCCTTCTGAAGGGCCAATGAGCCCTGGGTTCAGTGGGGGGACACGCCCCCTCCTGTTGTGCACTCCAATCATTATCATGATCCTGTGTGCACCAATCACAATTCCTTCCCTCTTATGTCTGTCCCTATAAAGCTCTTTTCCCCGCAGTTGGTGGTTGCCTGTGATAGCGCCTAGACCCCAGCCATTGTCAATCCCTGATTTTGATCCAGATTCCTGTTGCCGACCCTCGCTTGTTTGACCATCCGTGATCTCCACTCCTGTTGCCGACCCTCGCTTGTTTGACCATCCGTGATCTCCACTCCTGTTGCCGACCCTCGCTTGTTTGACCATCCGTGATCTCCACTCCTGTTGCCGACCCTCGCTTGTTTGACCATCCGTGATCTCCACTCCTGTTGCCGACCCTCGCTTGTTTGACCATCCGTGATCTCCACTCCTGTTGCCGACCCTCGCTTGTTTGACCATCCTTGATCTTCACTCCAGTTGCCGACCCTTGCCTGTCCTTGGACTCCCGCCATACGCTCACATACCGGCTACCCGATTCCACTTCCAGCCGCGGGCTCTCCAGTACTCTGTACCGTAAGACCTCAACCTTTGAGCCATTAAGTCCTGGGGGCAACCGATCCCGAGCAGGCGTGCTCTGCGTCTCGGCAAGCGGGGGCTCCTATAGGTGAAGCTGGCTGCGGAGATTGGGGGTTGAGGTCCTTACCAAGAGAGCTGGAGTTGTCCAAGTGGTAAATTGTGGTTCCGGGAGCGTGATAGGGCCTTCCCTGACCTGACGGCCCAAATTGTGTCTTTTAGCGGGGTATGAAGCCAGGTTGCCTCCAGGCTCACCCATTTATTCGTTGGTGATGCCAGTCTAGTATACCGTGGAGGTGGACCGCGCGCCAATATTGCAGTAGGTCTGGACAAGCTAGACCCCCCGACGTCTTCTGAAGACAGAGGGGCGTGCACATTATGCATGGGAATGCTGTTCCTTATTGCTCTATGTGATTACATTGCGTGCGCGTCATGGGACTTGCATATGACGTGACTAATGAGTCACCTGCCTTCCTGTTTAAATACCGGCTTTTGGCTCCAATCTTGTTTCTCAGCTGAAGCCGCTACAGCGGTGAAACGTACGTAGGATAAGGACAAAGGCTGTGCCTTTTGTTTACTTCAAGGAACCCTGGCGGTGAGAACTGTTCGCTTCTGTTGTATTTGAGATACGCTGTTTTTAATCTTATATTTGTGAGTGCATTTCTTATTAAATATTAGTCTTTATTTGAATGAGCGCTCTGCCCTAGAGGGCTTTATTTATCTCCCACATGGTTAATCATTCGACCGGATGGTCTTTGGTGCATATCTGAGGAAATTAAAGCGTTGCAAAACTGCATCTGGGCATTGGAAGCTATACCCCCTCAGTGTGGAGCCGTGGAAGTTTGAGTCTAATTGCTGATCCTAATATGCCCATTGTCATCATTTATTTGGTAAGAGGCCAGCTTTATTGGTGACTTCACGGTGGATGTGCTGTGGGACTGTTGAATCTTGATATGAGTTATCACTTATTACCTACTACCAGCTCTGTGTTTTGCTACAGTTTTAGACCCACCGACTGCTTTGGCCTAAAGAGGAGCTGCAACTTTAACCTTGATTTACTCCCCTGCCAAAAAAATCTAATAAAAATTGAGTTTAGGGATTTAAAGTATGTTCTGGGGATTTGAATTGGGAGGGTCTGTATAATATCTTTGGTAAAACCATAATTTTAAGTATACTGATTCTGCCCAACCACGAAAAGGTAGGGATGTCCCAATTTGCCAAGTCGCTTTTAAGTTTAGTTAAGAGAGGGCCAAAGTTCGCTGCATAAATCCCATCCACCGTTTTCGTGATCTTAAGTGCCTAAGTATGTAATGGCTGAGGGGGGCCATCTAAATGGGAAGGATGTCCTCAGTTGGGCCTCCACTTCTCTTGGGAGGTTCACCCCTGGGGTCTCCGATTTATCATAGTTTATCTTCAAGAAGGATAGTCTGCCGAACCGCTCAAATTCCTTCAGCAATACCGGCAGCCCACTGCTGGATTTATAAGGAAAAACAAAAGGTCATCCGCCAATGCTGAGATCTTATGTGTACCTGAGCCCACTGAGATCCCTTGAATGTCCCGCTGTCCCCTGATTCTGAACAAAAAAGGCTCCATGGATAAGGCGAAAATCAGTGGGGAGAGTGGACATCCGTGTCTGGTGCCATTTCTAATGTCCACCCGCCCCGATAGCGCGCCATTAACTTTGATTCTTGCCGATGGGTCAGAGTATAGGGCCATGATCATCTGCAAGGCTTTAGGGCCCAGACCAATATGTTCCAAGACTGCTCTGATATATTGCCAATTTACCCGGTCCAAAGCCTTCTCGGCATCAGTGGACAGCGAGACAACCAGTTCTCCGGTCTGTCCCACCCTATGTAAAAGGTTCAGCACCCTGGTCATGTTGTCCCGGGCTTCCCTGCCCAGAACAAAACCCGACTGGTCACCATCCACTAAGGCCAGTAGTAGCCCCGATAGTCTGTTTGCAAGGATTTTTGCAAATAGCTTGAGGTCCACATTTAATAAAGAGATGGGCCTATAACTTCCACAGGAAAGTGGGTCCTTCCCAGGCTTCTGGATAATTGTAACATAGGCGGATAGCACTTCACTCGGGATGACGGCCGGATCGGGGGATGCAATTAAAGATTTAAAGGCCGAGAGAAAGTGCGGGGCGAGAAGTGGAAGGAATTGCTTATAATAAGACACAGAAAATCCGTCTGGCCCCGGTGACTTCCCGTTGGGGGACTCCCTTAACCGCGGCACTCAACTCAACTGGAGATTGGGCTCTCCAACGCCTCCCTCTCTCCCTCCCGGAGCACAGGCATTCCCGACTCCTCTATATACCGCTTAATCAGTTCTAGGCGCCCCTGACCCGGGTCTGCCTCATCGGGGCAAATGTTGTATAGTTTCTGGTAAAAGGACTGGAAGGTTCTTGCTATATCCGGCGTGTTATACAGCTTTTTTTGTTGCCCGTCAACAATTGCTTCTACAAAGTTTAGCTTTTGTTGTTTCTTAAGTGCCCTAGCCAAAAGTGCACTACTCTTATTCCCCCATTCAAAGTATAATCTTTTACATCGCTTTATGATGTATGCCGCCCTTGAAGTCAGCAGAGAGTTTAAAGCTGCTCTGGCCTCAGTGAGTGCCAAGAGATTACTTTTGGCCAATGAGGCTTTATGCGTTCTTTTCAACTCTTGGACCTTCTCGAGGCGCCTTTGCAGCTCCTGCTCTCGTTCCGTTTTCATCGCGGTCTCGGGCCTGATGAGCGAGCCCCTGATGACTGCTTTGTGAGCCTGCCAATGGAGAAGTATCCGCGCTTTTGTTAAGCTCAAAGTAGCTTTTGATTTTTGAGTTTTTTGCAGATCCTGGACCAACAGCTCATTCTGCAGAAGGGACTCGTTCAGCCTCCACGTCCACTCCCCCCTCGAACCCCCGGACAAGTTGATAGTGAGAGTCACCGGGGCATGGTCAGATATGACCGTAGGTTCTATTTTAGTGTCCACCACCTGGGGCAATAGTCCATGGGATCTTAGGACATAATCAATTCTGGAATACGTGGCATGGACCGCGGAATAAAATGAGTAGTCTTTAGTAGTTGGGTGGCTGATACACCAAGGATCGCAGCGCTGAGCCCTATGAAGGGTTTTCTTGATTTTTTTCAATGCCATGTATGCCAAAGCTGATCGCCCCATAGAGGAGTCCAGCAAAGGATCAATGGGCACATTCAGATCTCCCCAAAGGATGATAGGACCATCCTACACTGCAAGAAGCTTGTTCATAAAAGCCTCATTGAAGGTCACCTGCCCAGAATTGGGAGCATAAGACACTGCCAGGGTATATTTTTTATTAAACAGGGAGCCCTTAAGAATTAAGTATCTGCCCTGCTCATCCGCTATCCTGTCTGAAACTCGGAAGGGGGTATTCCTGGCAATTAATATCGCAACCTCGCTCGCTTTAACATCTGGCATGTTGCTTGTGTAGGATTGGGAGAAGGACCTGGAGGACAGCCTGGGCCCATCCCCCCCGCCCCTCAAGTGCGTTTCCTGTATAAATGCAATATTAGCATTGTGGTTAGTTCCTGGAATAATTTAGATCTCTTCAAGGGGGTGTTCAAGCCCCTGGCGTTTACCAAAATCACCCTGAGCTTTTGAGTGAAAGGAGGAGCAGGACTGTCGGTCGCACGAGCGCCTGGCGTACTCCGCCTCCGAACATGCTGATAATTTAAGGTTAGTTACTGCCCTGGTTCAGGAGGGGCCGGAAGGGGATGAAAGGGGCAAAGGAGAGAGGGTCAGATGACGAGAAGGAAGATGGGAGAAAGACTATAGAAAAAGATAGATAGAGAGAAAATAAGAAATCAACACTTCAAACTTTTTAGAACTAGTTATTAATCACCAAGGCGGGCACCACCCGCACTGGGACATGCGCCGAGGGTCCAACCGGCGAGCCGGAGCCACTAACGGGGCACCGACCCCCGATCTACGACACCCCGTCGCACCTAAAGTGTGGGGACCGAGAGGCCACAGACCAGCAGCACCAGCAGAGTGGGCAGCGGTCACTCAATCCACCAGTGCAAGGTGAGCGTCCGCCCTTGGCAGCCTACCAATCAAAGATATACAGTGTAAACATTTATAAACTGTTAAACATGAGAGCCCAAGTGCTCCAACTAACAGGCTACAGCTCCACCTTGCTGTCCGTCCGGTCAGGAAGTCCCCCAGCCCCATGGTCAGCCATAGGGGGAGATAGTGGCTGAGGGCCCAGATCGGGCAGACGGCACAGGCCAAGCTGATCAGCAACACTTATAACAAAAATATCAAAATAATTAGCAGCGTCAGAGTCATACGACCTGGCGAGGGATAAGGGTCTGGGGTATAAGAGAGCCAGTGCGGCACCCGAACGGGGCTCAGATCAAACTGGCTAAATAGGCCGGCAGGTCTTCATGCTTGCGAAGGGAAAAGGTCTTCCCCTGCTTTGAGGCAATTAAGGCGAAGGGATACCCCCATCTGTAAGTGACATTATTCTGATATTATTCTGCTTGAGAGTCTCCAGCAGCGGTCGAAGGACCCTCCGCCTCGCCAAGGTGGACCTTGAGAGATCTGAATAGAAGTGTAAAATTGCACCATCAAAGTCCAGCGGACCTTTTCTTCTGGCCGCTGCCATGATTGCTTCTTTTTCTTGGAAAAAATGAATTCAGATAACGTCTCTTGGGGGGTCGTTCTGACGAGGAGGGAGGGCGATTGCTCTATGCGCCCGGTCTATCTCTATTTTGGAGTTGCTGCCCGACGGTTCCCCCAACAGCGTAGAGAAGATCCCCTGCAAGGTAGGTAGAAGGTCCTCTGCTCGCGTCGCTTTGGGGAGCCCCCGTATGCGTATGTTGTTTCGCCGATTACGGTTCTCCAAATCCTCCAGATCAGGGGCGGACTGGGACCAAAAAACGGCCCTGGACTTTTTGGTCAGACTGGCCCTTCTGTACTGTGCTCGGCCCGGTAAAGTGAGTCAACGCCACATTAATATATATATATATATCTGAGCGGGATCAGCCCGGGTGGAGGTCAAAATCGGGATGCCCCAGGTTACCTGTTACACTTACCTTACTTTCCGGTCCAACAACACATGCGCGGGCCACGCCCGCATCCCGGCTATCCCTCTAGCAGGGCGCATGCCCGCGCCAGGCATTTGTGAATGGCCGGTGCGGGCACGTTCCCCGTTTGAGGGTAGCTGGGGATGCGGCTGCGGCTCACGCATGCGCCAATGCACTTAGGACGCTGGCTTAGGATAGTCAAAATCCTGGGTTTTGGTCCACTTCAAAGAGTTTTGGTCCTTTTCTGTGGGGCGCCCTGATTTGGGTTGCCCCATTTTGTGCAACCCCCTCAGATCACCAGTAAAACTTACCTGACCAGCGATCCACTGGCTCATGCATGGGTTCTCCTCGCTAAGGGCTGGGTGCAGCTGAGCTGGCTGCCAGCCACATCCCACCAGCCTCTAGCTGGTGCAGACACATGTTTGAACCACGCATGTGTTGTTTGATTAGCGGCCAGGTATTTTTACTGGGAATTTGACACAATGGGGCATCCCAAATCAGGATGTCAGGAAGGGGCCATGTAAAGAAGCTTCCATCTGTCTATACAATACATTGCTACACCACAGTCCAGCTCCCCTGGCGCTGTGCGTCCTCAATAGATAATGGGTCATACCATGTGCGGGCGGGGGGGGTACTCAAGGAAAAGAAAATCAACAACCACAAACTGTAAAAACTGTACAAACCCCCCCCCCCCCCCCCATAAAACAGCAGTGTCCATGCTGCTGGGGCCCCATAACAATACTGGTGCAATGCAAATGCTGAAAGCAAACTTTTTTAATGCCCCTGCTGCCGCCCTATTCTATTACACTCTATTAGGGTATAAGGGAGGATACAGGAGGAGAAGAGCTTACACTCTATTAGGGTATAAGGGAGGATACAGAGGGAGAAGAGCTTACACTCTATTAGGGTATAAGGGAGGATACAGGAGGAGAAGAGCTTACATTCTATTAGGGTATAAGGGAGGATACAGGAGGAGAAGAGCTTACAATCTATTAGGGTATAAGGGAGGATACAGAGGGAGAAGAGCTTACACTCTATTAGGGTATAAGGGGGATACAGGAGGAGAAGAGCTTACAATCTATTAGGGTATAAGGGAGGATACAGGAGAAGAGCTTACACTCTATTAGGGTATAAGGGAGGATACAGAGGGAGAAGAGCTTACACTCTATTAGGGTATAAGGGAGGATACAGAGGGAGAAGAGCTTACACTCTATTAGGGTATAAGGGAGGATACAGAGGGAGAAGAGCTTACACTCTATTAGGGTATAAGGGAGGATACAGAGGGAGAAGAGCTTACACTCTATTAGGGTATAAAGGGGGCGGGTTGACAGGAGGGTTGGTTGGTGGGTATTTAGATGTGCCAGTGGGCAGGTGGTCAGGCAGGTAAGTAGGTAGGTGGGTGGGTGACTGCCACCTCCACGTCAGAATCCGCTGATTCCGCCTGCACAACACTCGAGTCTGCTGATGGCCCAGGGTCTGGGTAGGTATGTGAGTGGCAGGTATATAGATAGGTGGGTGGATTAGGCAGTTGGAATAATAGGTGGGTGAGTGAGCAGGTGGGTAGATGGGCAGGGCAGGGTGGGTTAAGAGAAAAACATTGCACCATTAATTAGTATTAGCATTTAGTTTGAGGTGTATTGGAACACAGTACAGCAACAGCATGGACTCACCTGGAGCCACTTCACTGCCAAGTTGGAGAATCCTTTCTGTTGTTGAGTTCTTCTCTCCTTCATGGTGTCTGCAGGCTGCTAACCTGTCCTCGTGGGTAAGACAGACACACATCTCTCTCTCTCTCTCCCTCCCCCTTCCTCTCCTCGGGCTATGGCTGCAACACACACACTCACACTCAGACTCAGACTCTCTCTCTCCCCCCTCCCCACTCACCGACCTCTGCTCCAGCCATCAATCACACTTTCTCTCGTTTGATCACTCACGTCATCCTCTCCCCGCGCTGGCCGGCCAGCATGACAGGAAACGGAAGTGCTGGCCTCTGCTGTGCTGTGCTCTGGGCTGTCCTCCGCAGTAGGGGAAACAGGAGAGGAGTTTTTGGTTCCACTGAGCCACCAATGTAAAAAAAAAAAAAATGACAGCTGCACAACGTGCGCGGCCGCGCTCCCGCGCATCTTACAAGGAACACTGCGACTTTCGGCCCTCCCTGGCACCGGCCTACCGGGATTTTGCCCGGTATGCCCTATGGCCAGCCCGCCCCTGCTCCAGATGAAGGGCCAGAGTAGCAGTCACAGATTCTTGCTTCTGGAGACGGTGCGTGAGTTGTTGAATAGTGGATTTGTCTTCCTCACACTGCTGTTCAACCCCGGCAAGCCTAGAGTCCAGTTATTTGAGGTCTCCACATAAGAGCCCCACCTCTTCGAGCAGCTTCTCGCCGATTGAGCGAGTGATCGTGGAGAGATCCTCCTTTGTCGGCATAGACCCCAGATAGGCCCAGATATCGGACAGGGTACTGTCAGGCGTGGAGGAGCCAGGGCTCACGGGGTCTCCCCTCCCCCAGTCGCTGACTCCCTCATTCGCCCCCCCGGAGGGTCCGATTCTTGAGCGGGTTCTATAGGCTTCGACATGTAGCGGTTTAAATCACCTTGAGTAGTTGCTGCTGCACTTCTTGCCTGACTCCTGTTATCCTTAGGTTTGCTGCCGCCTCCCATTTCTGAATCTCTTGGCTTGAGGGAGAAAACCTGTCCCGGAAAGCTTTGAGGGCCCTTAAATGAGAGGGAGACCGGCCTAGGACAATTGGGGGGCGCCCAAGTGCATGGCGTTCGGGCCAGGGAACTTTACAGGCGCTTAACTGAGGGGGGGGTCTGGCTCTAGATGCTTTGAGGGTGCTTCTAAAAGGGCTGTCAGCTCCCAGATGCTTTGAGGGTGCATGAGTGAGGGTTTCCAGTACCCGGGGGTTTTAGGGAACACCTCAGTGGGGGTTATCAGGTCTCCAAGGTGCTTTGAGGAAGCTTAAGTGGAGAGTTTTCAGCCCAGAGTGCAAATAAGGTACTTGAATGAGAGATATCCGACCCCTAGCCTGGGTGCAGGGAGGGCGATTTAATAGGGGATGTCTGAACCTGAGAGCTTTGAAGGTGCTCAGATGAGGAGTGTCTGGTCCAGCCTTCTTTGAGGGCGCTTCAGTTAGGGCTGCGAGAGTCTAAATGCTTTGAGACTGCTTAACTGAGGATTTTCTGACCCAAGATGGTTGGAGGCATTTCAATGAGGGCTGTCTGGCCCTGGGTGCTTTGGTGTTGCTTCAGTAAGGAGTAACCCTTCCAAGGTGCACAAAAGGCTCTGATATGAAGGGTGCCCAGCCCAGAATGTTGCAAGGGCACTCCAATGCACGGCGTCCTTCCCAGGATACTTGCGGGGGCCAATGAGGAGTGTCCAGCCCAAGGTGTCCAGGGGGTTCTCTAATTCCTTCCCTCCCAAGACTGCCTGCGAATGGTAAAATGGAGGGGAAGGTAAGCCTATAGCTCTTTTTCAGGGGCTGCAGAGTCCGGTCCCCTGCTTGTATCTTCCCCTTAATGGCAGGGGGATCTTCCCCTCAAGTGCAGGGTAAAGCCAGGGATACCACAGGTGCACTTTGGTATTGCACTGCTCTAGTGCAGGGTGTGCTGACTGGCGCCGGGCGCCGAGGCTCGCATCCAGCCCCGCTTCGATTTGCGTCCAGGGAGGGGGAGAGAAAGAAGGAAGTGGTCCCCTGACTGTCTGGGATCTGATGCCCCTGGCCTCTCCTCACCTCAGCTGTGTTCTTCTTCGCCGCCTCAGTCAGCCGAGCACAGGATCCAAGATGGCTGCTCCCTGCGCACAGTCCTGTGTATGCAGGTCCTCACGGCCGCGACCATGCTGTCTCCTGTCCGGATCAGCTCACCACTCTCCCGGCTGCGTGACCTCGCCAACTCCAGTCCAAGGTGGGTCAGGGGGTTCCCACAAACGGTGGGTGGGTGATCCCCGATGATAGGGCTCACAGGGCTCTCTTCCTTATGCAAATATGACCTATAGCTGCCGGGAGCAGACTGCCAGCACGTCTTCACCACTCCACTGTCTGGGATCTGATGCCCCTGGCCTCTCCTCACCTCAGCTGTGTTCTTCTTCGCCGCCTCAGTCAGCCGAGCACAGGATCCAAGATGGCTGCTCCCTGCGCACAGTCCTGTGTATGCAGGTCCTCACGGCCGCGACCATGCTGTCTCCTGTCCGGATCAGCTCACCACTCTCCCGGCTGTGTGACCTCGCCAACTCCAGTCCAAGGTGGGTCAGGGGGTTCCCACAAACGGTGGGTGGGTGATCCCCGATGATAGGGCTCACAGGGCTCTCTTCCTTATGCAAATATGACCTATAGCTGCCGGGAGCAGACTGCCAGCACGTCTTCACCACTCCATGGCAAGCTCCGGCCCCAACAACAAATTATTTAAAACATTTTTGTTATTGCCCTGGATAAAGGCAAGTCAGACTTCATCACTGCCACAAAACTACTTGTATTCATACCCTCCTTGGTCTTGAATAGGGTAAATATTTTTTCCATTTCACAGGTGTTTCCACAACTGGTGGAAATACACATGTGTGCCTAGCAGGGTTAAACGTATATTCCTTTCTTGCCTCTACCCTCTAATCTCTTGGACATTTTCCTCTGGGTCTCCACCTACAGGGATGGAGAAGGACAAGATTCACTTCAAAAAGATAGGCAATGGGTTTTGGTAAGTATTTATATTTTTGGTGACTATAGATGTCCTTTAGTACATGGTCCCAGCTGTATGGGATACCAAGGAGTTTATTTTAGAAACACTTAGGCCATGTAGTGCCAGGTGAATGTCAGGTGACTGTCAAGTCCCAGTGAGATGGTGTATTTATCAAGTCAAAAATCCAGAGCGCCTGTGATAGTGCCAGGTAGTGCCCCATCTATCATCAGCACGTTGGTATGCTGATTGCACGATGGTATGTGCAATGGGTGAGTACCCTACAGTTCCAGATAAGTCCAGGTGCTCCCCCTGCACTGTGTGGCCTTATCCCCTACATTTCAATGTGATTTGCGCCGTGAGAAAGCTGTGTCATGTCTTTTATGTGTCCCCAATGCAATTCCCATTTAAAAAATAATTCCATGACCCTAAAAAATTAAAAATTGGGATTCCGACAGGTGCTGTGCACCTGGAATCCCATTTTTGAGCACCTCTGGGAGTGCTATGTATTTTTTCTTAAATAGTTACAATTTGCAGTGCTCCTGGCTGGTGCTAGGTGTAACTGGCGCATAGGTATTTAAAAGCCGTGCGCTGTGAACACTGCCTGTCCGGCAGCGCTACAGCTGATAGCACCGCCAGCCTAAAGTCGATGTTGCATCTCAGACAAGCCATTCAAGTACCCCCCCACACCTTTTATAGTAAATTAGCCTCCAAATAACCCTTGTTTGTTTCTGTATATAACAGAGTGGAATACTGTTCGCAAGCTTTCATACACATGTGGCCAATAAAGACCCTTGGTCATAGTCCCTAGTGAACCATAAAGTCCAAATGTAATACATGTCAGCAAAAACTTAATAATTTAATTAATAAAATAAAATAATTTTGCCTCTTCTTTATTACAGCTATTCTGCTGCTCGATTAACTGTGCAAAATATAAAAAAAATACTTCAAAAATTACAAATAAAAAGTATTGTCTTTAAACATTTTTACTCGAGCTTGTGAACCAACCAGAAATGTATATTATATTTTATTGAATCTGTCAGTTTGAAAGGGTAAAAATGCCTTGGTCATTATTGAAAGGAAAGCATGTGTGAAAAATATAATCCAAAAAATCCAACTTCGAGGTCAGAACCATACTCTTAAATCCAACTCTGTAAGTCTTCAGATATTGCCCAGGGGTCTACTAAGATTGTTCACACTTCAGTTGCATAAAAATGGCTGACACATCATGTCTGGCTATGTAATACATGCTGTTATTGGCAGGAAAAACACATTTCATTAAGTGGGGCTCAGTTTTATACTCAAAGCCAAGACTGAAAAATAACCAATAATCTCTCTTTGTATGATGTGTCACCATTGCTTATAGTTCTTAGTGGCTTTGCTGCATTCTCTAGTGATAACTAGGGATGGGAGAACCCCCCCAAAGTTTGGTCCCCGAACCAGGTCACTATTGCAGAATGTCTTCACTCATGGAGGCAGAGGGCCATCTTTTTGTAGCCCCGGCTAGGGCCAGTTTTAAATCCTGCTGATTCTGCTGCCACCAGAAGAAGATCGTGGGCAGAGGTGAGTTACACAAGCTTCCTGTTGCTGCAACCTTAGGTGAAGCTGGTTGATGGGCTGCTCAGCTGGCTGAAGTCCCATGATCTGGTTTGGGAACCTGAATTCCCAAAGTTCGGTACAAACCCGGTTCGTGTTCGTCCATCTCTACTGATAACATATACTACTAACAAGTCCCCAAAGGAAGACAGGCTGTTGAACATATGTCCTTAATTGTAGTTAATAGTTAATTGTAGTTAGTGATCACTTACCTACTATTGTTCCCAATATTGCCAAAGGTTTTAATTCATCCAAGTCATCCCAGGTATCTGTGTTATAAAAAAAAACAGCTGGCGTTGCTGTGTAGTTTCTCAATTAATATGGCTAATAGTAAATCTACCCCACCATTTTTACTCAAAAGGATGCAAGCAACGTGATCCATTTTGGCAACCCAGCATAAGCAGTTCCTGGAGAAAAAAAAAAACACACTCCACACAACAACAAAAAAAAGCATTTTGTATGCCTAGTGTTTGGTGCCCAGAACCTGCAGTTGTATGCAAAAGTTTTGGCACCCCTGGTCAAAAATACCATTTTGTGAGTACTCACCTGAAAAATGGATATTGTTGGTGTGCCACACACCCCGCTTCACCTTTAATATTCTTCACTTATTGGGTTAACTCACCGCCAGGTGACGCTGTGCAGAGAGGAAGTCTTGTAACAAGCCCCCTTCCGGCCTATATATACCTGGTACCTCCCATTAATCACCAGTATATTAAAAAGCAGAAAGACAAGGTACCAGTAAATTAACGGTAACCTCAAAATAAATCAATATAAATAAAAGCTTCACCATATAAAGGATTCGGAAATACCGAAAAGGGTGGGAGTGAAGCGGGGTGTGTGGCACACCAACAATATCCATTTTTCAGGTGAGTACTCACAAAATGGTATTATTCTTGGTGTGCCACACACCCCGCTTCACCTTTAATATTCTTCACTTATTGGGACATCCAAAAGCAGTGTCCACAAGGGATGGGCATCTCAAGGACAGGTGAAGCATAACTTAAATGACTGCAGTCTGCAGAACTTTGCGGCCAAAAACAGCATCCGCTGAGGCTCGCACATCAACCTTGTAAAACTTAGAAAAAGTATGAACAGAAGACCAAGTGGCGGCCTTACAAACTTGTTCAACAGAAGCTTGGTGCTGAAAAGCCCAAGACGCCCCAATGGCGCGAGTAGAATGAGCAGTGATACGAAAAGGGGGAACTTTCCCCTTAGCAGAATAGGCCGCAGTAACGGCCTGACGTATCCACTTGCTAATGGCAGATTTGGCTGGTGCCAAACCCTTCTTAGGCCCATAGGGCACAACAAAAAAGGAATCCGTCTTACGAAAAGGAGACGTGATAATCAAGTAGTACTTAACACAACGTACTACATCCAAACAATGCAAAACCCTCTCTTTGTCATTCTTAGGATTAGGACACAAGGAGGGAAGAACAATATCTTGGTTCAAATGAAAAGCAGAAACAACCTTAGGAAGGAAGTCTGGCTTGAACCGAAAGACCACTTTATCCTGATGCCTCTCAAAGTAAGGCGCCTGGATAGACAAGGCCGCCAATTCCGAGATACGCTGGACCGAAGTGATCGCTACCAAGAAGACAATCTTCGGAGTCAGGGTAGACAAAGCAATATCTTGCAAAGGCTCAAAAGGAGGAGCCTGAAGAGCAGAAAGAACCAAATTCAAATCCCAAACCGGGAGTAATGGTTTCCTGGGAGGCCGCACATGCGTAACCCCATGGAAAAAAGTTTTAACTAAAGGCTGAGGCGCAACACGCTTCTGAAAAAAGATAGATAAGGCAGAAACTTGCCCTTTCAACGTACTTAGCTGAAGACCAGAGTCCAGCCCAGATTGTAAAAACTCCAGAATCCTGGAGACCGAAAAGACCCTACAAGGAAAAGATCTCATCTCACACCAAGTGATGTAGGCTTTCCAAGTCCTATAGTAGATGATCGAAGAAGACCTCTTCCGGGCACTGATCAGAGTCTTGACAACTGAGTCAGAAAGACCCTCCTCCAAGATGGAGGTTTCAGCAGCCAGGCCGTCAAACCCAGTGCTGGTAAATTGGGGTAACACTACCGACCCTGAGTGAGCAGATCGGGCCGAAGAGGCAGGGCGAACTGGTCCACTGCCAGCCGAACGATGTCTGCGAACCACACTCGCCTTGGCCACCTTGGGGCCACGAGAACGGCGGACACCTTTTCCAGAGCCAGCTTCCGAAGCACCCTGCGCAGCATGGGTATCGGAGGAAACAGGTATAGAAATCCCAGATCCCCCCAGCTCAGGGACATGGCGTCCACTGCCAGAGCCAGAGGATCCTGGGAGAGTGACACGAAGTTCGGGAGCCTGTGATTGTGACGAGAGGCAAACAGGTCCACCTCTGGTGTCCCCCATCAGAGACACAGTGAGCGAAACACCCGAGGATGGAGAGCCCATTCTCCCAGACGGGGAGAGCCCCTGCTCAACCGGTCCGCTTCCTGGTTCTCCACTCCTGGAATGTATACCGCCGAGAGACAAGGAACATGGGCCTCTGCCCAGGTCAGGATCAGGGACACCTTTCTGAGAGCACTCAGACTGCGAGTCCCTCCCTGATGATTGATGTAAGCAACCGCTGTTCGATTGTCTGAACGCACCTGGACCGGAAGGCCCAGAACGTGCTGAGTCAGGAGAGCAAGCACCCGATGGATGGCTCTCAGTTCCAGAACATTGATGGGTAAGTGGGCCTCTTGAGGTCCCCACTGCCCCTGGAACTGCAGCTCCTTCCAAAATCCGCCCCAACCAGACAGACTGGCGTCCGTGGTGACAATTTCCCAAAGAGGGGTCAGGAAAGACCTGCCTTTCACAAGACTGGTCGAGACCAACCACCACTGGAGGGACTGCCGGACCCGGGAGGACAACTGGAAGGGCTGATCCAGCGACCGAGGCTGCCGGTCCCAGGACGCCAACAGATAAAGCTGAAGCGTCCTCGTGTGAAATTGAGCATAAGGAACTGCCTCGAAAGAGGCGACCATCAACCCTATCAGCCTCATCCCCAGACGGATGGACGGCCGAGGATTGGAAAGTAGGACCCGAGCCAACTCCTGGATCAGATGAATTTTGGACTGGGGGAGAAACACTCTGTGTTGAAGAGAGTCCAACTGCATCCCCAGAAAGAACACCACCCTGGCCGGAGCGAGGGAGGACTTGGGGAAGTTGATCACCCAACCAAAGCTTTTCAGCGTGGAGACCACCAACCTGGTGTCTGTCTCCGATTGATTGAGCGACGGAGCCATGATGAGAAGGTCGTCCAAATAAGGTACGACACGAATACCCCGAGATCTGAAAATGGCCATGACCCCTGCCAGCACCTTGGTGAACACTCTTGGAGATGAGCGGGAAAGGAAGCCCCCCTACCCGCTCTGAATCCCCGAAAAGAAGGCCTACCAGCACTTGTCCCCTTAAAGGGCCTCTTGCGTTGTGGCATCTTACCACCCTTTGCGACTGAATCAATTTTCTCACCAAACAGACGCAAGCCCAAAAAGGGAAGAGCTGTGAGCACCCTTTTAGAAGCTGAGTCCGCCGACCACTGACGCAGCCATACTGACCGACGAATAGCCACCAGCATTGCAGCTGCATCGTCCTGAGCGGATAGAACATAGGAAACAAAAGATTCACACTGCTTGAGCGCAGTAAACTCTTTGCAAGTGGGATCTAGATCCTCATACAGCTCCTGAATTACAGACCTAACCGCCAATAGAAGAAGGGCCGAAGCACACACCGGGCGCATCGTTGACCCAGCATAAATAAAACCATGGCGAGCGTACTGGTCAATCCGCCGATCCTCCCCATCTTTAGGGACAGTGGTCTCAGCAGACTGTACCATAGCCGTGCTGGAGAGCCCTAGCACAGGGGTATCGACGTCAGGAGGGACGGACCAGAGCTTCACCAATTCTGGCGGAAAAGGATAACGCTTTTCCCAACTGGAAGGGATTCCAGATAACCGCGTGGGATGTTCCCATTCCTTAAGGACCACCCTCTCAAAGTGGTGTTGTCTGAGAAAAACGCGGCTGAGGCTCTTTAAACAACTGGCCCTTTGGCCGGGTGACAGCCTCAGGCGGATCTAAATTCAGAATTTCAAACATCTGAGCCAGAATGGAGGGGGAACATCAGCCGACCAATCGCCAATAGCATCAGCCTCAAGCTGATCTGCAGGCTCATCTGACTCCAACAGGAATTCTCCCTCGTCCGGGGAGCCATCGGACCATTCCACAGGCTCACATACCTGTGAAGCCGAAGGTATCGGAGTCAGGTGCTTCCGTTTTGCAGTGGCTTTAGACCCTGCTTTAACGGGCACTATTTTCCGGAGGCTGGCCAATCGCGCCGCCACCTCGGATTGCGAATCCCCACTCTTGACAGTGTTATGCGGGGTCCGGAACAGGGAGGGAGAGGTAGGAGATGATGGAAGATGCGACGGGCCAGCAGCCGAAGGGACGGACTGACGCGCAATACTCTGCCTTGCACAAGGAATGCATACAAAGACATCATCATGTGGGAGCGGAGTCCCACATCTTTCGCACCCCCTAGATGGCCCAGAAGAACCATTTCCGGTAATAACGGAAGCCTCCATATGGTGATTTATGGTATTCGCAATTCTTTAGGGATTTAAGGCATAAGCCGACCCGGGATGCCCCCTTATTGTAAATGTCCCGGAATTTTTTATTTTTTTTATTTTTTTTATTTTTTGGGAGGATTTAAATCAAAAAGAAGATCCCCTTAATAATCTATATATAAATATAGAATATATATATATATATATATTTTTATTTTTAAATATATATACGCAAGTATATATAAATAAATAAGAAAATATGTCCCAATTTAGGAGAAAAAGAGACTAGCCAGGCAATAAAGAACTGGGAGGCTACTAATTGAAGGAATCCCAGGATCTGTGGGGAAAAAACAAACCAACAGTAAAAAACCCCCAGAAACCAATGGCAACATGCAATATAACATACATACACAGCACCAAGTGCTTTGAAGAGGCAATAAAACTGGCCTCTGATTTTCCTCCTTAAATATTTTTCCCTATTTTTTTTTTTTTTTTTTTTAAACAAAAGTATATTTCCATTAAATATATAACTTTTTAATAAACAGTCAAACCCATAAAAATATAGACGGCCCCACACCAGGTGAGGCCGCTTACCTGCCCCAGTAAGGCTTACAAAAGCCCAGCACCCAACCAAAGAGGTGGTGGAGACAGGCAGAAAATGTCAGCGAAGGCGGGAGTGGCCGATTAAAACAAAGGAGAAAAGCGGAGGGGAGCTGGATAAAGTGAGAAAAGCGCAGGCAGCCAAAAGCAAGCCTGACACCATACAGCCCGCCCCGGTCACCCCTAAAGCTGACCCAAAGCTCTGGCTCTACAGGCCAGCAGCAGCAGCCCGCAAAAGAGAGACTGCCATATAAGGAGGAATCAAAGTCAGGCCATATGCACACTCACTTGCAGTGCAGCCTGACAACGTTGAAATAAGCAAAACACATGAACATACAGTAAACCATACACACAATACACATCCCTCTACCCCCCCCCCCCCATAGTGAAGGGAGAAGGGATCGTAACGGGAGAGTAAGGGGCTAAGGGGACCCTCGGGACAGGGGCATCCCATTTCCGGATCACCATGCCGGATAGCCGCATTGCCCCCAAAAGAGGGGGTCGAGCGGAGGAGATAAGCTCCTAGGCACCTATAGTGCCGCCTACCAATTGCCCAGTGAGCAGCCTAGGCTGGGAGGCTTCCATTAAACCACAAAGGTAATAAACAATCAAAACCGGGCAGAAATAGACCAAAAGGGGGTGCCGGGGTAAGACCCCGGCTACCTGTAAACAGGAGACTTCAATCTTCTGTCTTGTCGTCAAGCAGAGAGAAAAATACTGGTGATTAATGGGAGGTACCAGGTATATATAGGCCGGAAGGGGGCTCGTTACAAGACTTCCTCTCTGCACAGCGTCACCTGGCGGTGAGTTAACCCAATAAGTGAAGAATATTAAAGGTGAAGCGGGGTGTGTGGCACACCAAGAATATGTGAATAGTTAAACCAAACCAACAGTCTAAATCATTGTCAGCCCTTAATTTGCTCCTGTGTCATGGTCCCACACATTCCACTGTTCCTACATATGGGCGGCAGAGACCGCAGTCTCACAATTGCGATTCTGCACACGCTCGTTTGCATCCAATTGGTGTCCCTGTTTGCCGCGTGTGTGCATCTATGCGCATGAGTTTGCACAGTCGGATGTGTTCGTGCTGAATTGCGCATGGCACATTTAAGGAAGCCTGAGACAGCAGTAAGATGCCAGCTGATCTTCTAGGAGTGACGCCCACCTTCTTAGTTCCTGGTGACGACCCTGGCTTGTTTGACTGTCCTCTTGGGTTCATGATCCTGGCTTGGCTGACTACCTGCTCTGGCTACCAACCCCAGCATGTTTGATTACCTGCTTTGGTTCCTGATCCCGGCTTGGCTGAGTATCTGCTCTGGCTTCCAACCCTGACTTGTCCACTGGTATTCTGCTTATCCTGCCTGTGTTTGGTGACGGTTTTGGGTGCACCTGCAGCTCAGCTTGTCCTCCCTTGCAGGGGGCTATCCAGTAGACTCCCAATTCCTGAGCCTGTGCATGGTGGTGATCAACTACTTCACTACTCACCTGATTCAGTATTCATTGGTTCCTGTACTCACCTGTTCCAGCACTCACCTCTTCCAATACTCATCTGTTCCTGCATCCACTCAAGGATGAATTTCTGCCAATTTTCTCCTGGTCGCAGCCATCTTGGAGCATCTGAGAGGCTTTTTTTACCAGCATCCTAGCCGTTCCGCTTTCTGGATTTAACCATTATAACCCACAATGCAAAGCAGAAAACCCAGCTTAACTTTTTGCAGGCCACTGGGAGATCCATAGGACACCATGCAAGGTAAGTTGAATATTCAGGTGCAGCAAACTGAATTGAGGGATGCATATGTGCACTGTTTCTGGTAAGGGTGTTGGCCTGGCTTAAAGTGATCTTATAACCAGAAAGGAAGTTTACGTCACCGCCTTCTATCCCCATCCCAGTGCCCCAAAACAGCCTGTGTTTCTTTCTTTACTAAAGGTAAAAAACACTGCAGCGGTTCTGATTTTCCTTTCTAGCAATCCAATGAGCAGCTGAGTCCAGGTATTTATAAAGATTTTGGATCACCTGGCTTTACCTAACGATTATTCTGAACAAGCTTTCACACTAATTGGGGTCTGAGACCTCTGTCAAAGTTATCTGAGTTTACAAATCTCATTAGGTTCCCATACATCTGCAAGTTCCCTTAAAACTGTACCAAGTCTGCTGCACTTACGCCAGCCAATCTGAATAGAACAAGTGCTGCTGATTGGTTGATGGAACAAGGAAAATGTGATTTTTCCGGCAATCACAGGTGATACACACAGCAGGGCATCGCAAATCAGAATCCCCCCCAGAGAAAAACATGACCTAAGAAAATCAAGTTACAAGTAGGCCTGTGACCACCATCTTCCTATGACAGAGCCAAACCTTACTGGAGCAGCTGCAGAGGTTAATAGGCATTTTATTTTTATCCAAGCCTGATCAGTGCCTTTAAAGCAGAAGTCCAGGCTGTGGGGCAGCCCAGAAATTCCTCCCCTCCCCGTAAGAATTCCAGTTCTGGATGCCTGCTGCCTGAATTATTCTCATCCGAGCAGCTATACTTACTATTCCATCTGCCTATGGCTGCAGCATCAGAATCCGCAGAACACAACTTTACACGTGTCACAGCACTGCCTCCACCAATCAGAGGTGTGCACTGCGGATAATGTGATGTGAAGCCGAGTCCCATTTAAGCATTATCTGTGAGTTCTGTTTTACAGCTAATACGATCCGGTTTTTCATCTGGAGGGTGAGGCCTTTTAAAATGCTATGCCAGATCCACGAAAGGAACCCCAAGTCAGTAATAAATAAGTCATACTATCTGCTTAGTCGAGTGTGCATTTGGTTTTGGCAGAAAAACTAATGATCTGCAGAAGATTTCTGCCTACTGTAATCCCAATGGCCCGCTCGCAGTGTGAGAGCTTCTGTTTATGTTGAAACTAAAGTAATATGGTATAAAGAACTTTCTGTTTGGTTACTGTACACAGTAGGGGGGTCATTCTCATATCTCATATAGCAAAAACATATTTGCAGCCAACCTAACCTTCTTTATTCTGTTCAAAACATAAAGAGAAACAGGAAAAGAGTGCTTATTTTACATGGAGAGTACAGGACTTGAGATCATCTCTTTATGTAGATATATAGGCTTTCTTGCCTGTCAAGTGAATAAACCCCCCCACCCCCCACAGAATCCTTTGCAGCTTTTCTGCATTTAAAGGGTCACTATAGTCAAGTCATCAAATCCTTATTCACATGTTTGGTAGCAAATAAAATCTGTGACCCGGGCGCTAATCATGGAGTCCCCCTGCCAGGAGCCGGAATGAACAGGAGGGGAACCTGTGTTCCTCTCCTTGCTAAATGCCACTGGATTGTCCTGTTCATACTCCATTACCAACACTACTAATGGGTATAGTGCTGCAGATGAGCCCAGCGGCTCATAACATGGGCCAGGGAGGGGCCTATAGAGGGTGGTAAGGGAAAATCCCCTCTAGGCTCTTGCCCTTCTGTGACATAATGTCTGGGAGATTCCATGGAGGCCACGCCTTTAAGTGTAAATTGTTGGCTAGATAAAAAAAATTGTATCTAACCAAAAATGCAAAAAAATTACCCCAAAATATTAAAAAAAATAAAACCGCAGGCAGTTATCTGAAGCGGGAATGTATTAAACAAGGGAAAACCTCTTTATTTTTTATTTATGTATTTAATTATTTTTCTTTCTGTGATTATTCGGTGTATTTTCCTTACCCCATGGTGTTACCACCCGGAAAAATTATTATTTATTTATGACTTTCTAAATTGTTTTGGCTTTCTGTTATTATTTTGAGTACTTTCTCTACCCCAAATTGTGTCCTCCCCCCAATTTGCAGCCCTCTATACCATTTTTTACAGCCATTTTTGGGCCCCCAGTTTGGGTCCCTATTGACTTCAATGGGGTTAGGGATCGGGTTCGGGGTCAGTCACCCAATCCTGTGCAACAGTCTGACTGTATTGGTCAATCACTCAAGTCTACAGCTGCCATGCACAGTCTCCAATCAACCCCCTATGCTGTGCATATTAATTCATGGCATACAACCCTGTATAGACACAGAGCCTGGCATAAGGGAGCGGGCCTCAGTTACAGGGGAGCCTAGGATGTGGCTGCGGCTGATGAGCATGACATGCCCTTGGAACCACCAGAAAGGTGAGCAAATCCTGGTGAAACATAGGAGGAGGGGTTCACAAAGCTAGGTTACTTGATCAGCCAGCCCTGGAGTCTTTTAGCCTTTTAGGCTGGCTTAAAGAGTGGCTGGTCTACTTTAAGGATGCATTTATTTTTTATGGAAAATTAAATATCTTTTTTTTGATAAATGCTAAACTCAACCCTCAACCGAATTGTTCCTCAAAGAAATAAGGGCAATATTGTAAATAGCTGCTTGCTCTGGGCAACATATCAGTGAGTTTTATATGCCCCAAAGTTTCACATATATACTTATATATATATATATATATATATATATATATATATATCCTCTCGAAATTACCTGCTGGCAGATTTTGTTGTCTGCAACACTAGAGTCATTAAAAACTGAAAACCAATAAAAAGAACAGAACACAGCTGGGTTGTGAGCCGGAGCCTATCTGTGCTGTGGTGCTGAGCAGAATACAAGATACAAAGCACAGCCAGCTCCCCATTGTCTCCCTACATACAAAATAATGTTTCAGATTTAGAGGAGATGCACACACTGCAGAGCATCGTTCTATGGCTGTGCCCAGGGCTTTTACCTGCCTGTACCAGATAGACAGGAGAATGTTGACCTAGGGTGTAGCGATAACCCTTATCGCCGGAGGGCTTCACCGCCCGAGACGTCCTTTTCCCAATCGTAAGAGCTGCTGCTGGAATTCCAGAGTCGTCCGTGAGGAAACAGGAACAGCCCTTACAAGGGCTAGTGAATTGTAATATAGCGTTTCCCCCAATAAGAGACAGAACTCAGTATTGAGGGTGAAGGTGAAGTGTTTTTATTAGTGCCACTCTAGGCCTTATATACACAAGTCTCCATGCAATGACAACCACACTGACCAATAGCAGCAGGGCAAACAATCCCTCAACTCTGCCGGTGACGCAATCAGTAGAACAATAGCAGGCTGTAATACACTCAATCAGAACAATGCCATTGACTGTGACGTAATCAACAATACACAATGGCAGTCAAAATACAATGACATTGCCTGTAACCTAATTAAGAAAAGGCCAGTGAATGACCCGGTGGGCAACTGAATAGTGATGACATCCAAAAGACAGAGCCTCTGTCACATAGGGGTTTTCTCATCAAGCCATAGCGAAAGGTAATGACTGGCAGCGACAGGTAGCATGAGGTAGAGAACGGTGACCGCTGGGCGCTGTACGCAATACCACATTTATTAAAGCGATTCCGGTGAGCGACTCTAACAGCGACACGTAGCGACTGATTCATCATCACAGATGGCTCAGCATATACCGCCAGCGCTATGGCTTCCAGACCTGTCGCTCTCCCATACATTTCAATGGACGTTCCTTTTCTTCTATTTAAACTGGGTTTTATTTTATTTATTTATTTATTTATTTATTTTTATTATCAAATATTTGTGTGACCTCTCCTGGCCTATAAAAAGTCATTTTTGAAAACTTTTTTGATTTTTAATATTTTTATGTAGAATTGTCATTACAGGTGGTATTAAATTGTTAATGTCACAATGTAATAACATTGTAATTCCATGTGTTTTCGCTTTGTTACTAGTGGATATGTGTTCAGAAACAGACTTTAATCACACAGCCTCTGGTGCCCTGGGCTACAACGACCCGATTTTGAGCGACAGCGCTATGTGAGGCAGTTTTTTTGATGAATATGATGTGGGTCGGTCGCACTGAGCAATCGCTACCATTCGCTCCCATACAGCGCTGTACTTATGTTATAGCGGCTCACATACAACATATTCATCAATGCCGGCCAGCGACTGAGGCGCTCTGTAACAGCGACCCATAGCCCATCACAGCGAATACTAGCGGTCGCTCTAAGTGCCTCGCTACAGGCGCTCATCTGCCGGTACCTGGCGCTAGTAATGAATCAACCTGCTAGACATAAATCTGATTGCAATGAACAGGTCAGGGAGGAATCTTTTAGCATAATTAGGGAAGGCTGGATCAAAGTTTGCTAGGCTTTTTTGCTTTTCTCTAGGTCGTCTTGGGCATTTCCTGTAATTTTTCCCCTGGTTGAACTTAAGGGAACACTAAATAGGCGAAAAAACAGGCTAATAATAAAAATCCATATAAATGTGCTGGATGCCGGGAGGAGAGGTCACTTATACACCCGGCATTAAGAAATATCCAGCCAGGCTTGTTTTATTTTTTTATTAATGGAAGGAAAAGGAAATCAAGTGACAGGTTCTGCCACCCCCTGATACCCTAAGCTTGTCATCTCTGGATTTTATTACTACCAGGAGAAGAAAACCACAAGCTTGGCGGGAGTTTTATTCAATTCGGGTGTCTAAGTGACCCCTCCTCTCATTAGCCAACGTGTTTATATGGATTTTTAATATTACACAATTTTGTGAAAGTGCTCCTTTAATGGACAGTTATATTAGTGTGTGTTTTGAGTTGGAGAAGATGTCAAAAATCAGTGTACATTTATTCAAAAAGGGTTGAAGATACATGAAAACATTTAGAGAGAGCCTCTGTAAATGTTATTGCAATACTTTCCCTTTATGTCGTAGGCTGAGAGCCTCTCCAAAATGATATTCTTTCCTTATATCCTCTGTTCTAAACAAAAACAAACTGAGAGTTCAGCTTTAAAGAGGAACATCGGACCAAGAATAAAAAGGGACCGATCCCCCGCCCTGTCTGCTGTGGTGACACCCGGCAGCTTCAGGGCCCGATCCTCTGCCCCCCTCCAGCTTAACTGTCTTCAAATGACGTGTAAATAAGTGCGGCTTATGCTGTGCTCTTCAAAGTCCTGCGCCACTCAGCAAAGTCTTGCGGGGTTTGCTCCATTGCATCCCACTCATGGGCACTGCGCAGGTGCAAGTTCGGGGGCTGCTCGCAGTGCCTGATGGGATGCAAGATAAGGCGTCACCCGTCAGAAGTTCGCACGGGATCTGAGGGTCCCATAAGATGGTTCCCCCCGAAGAGATGAGTAAACATTGCCCAAAGGTAAAACAAGAGGTGGAGGAGCAGATCGGGGAGGTTTAACCTCCCCCAATGTTCCTCTTTAAAATGGTCAGTGGTTATAGTAGGTATTCATAACTTTTTTCATCTATTTCAAGCATTATGGGCACAAATGTATTGTATTTTATTGATTTTAAGCAGCAAGTAGTTGTGAAGTGTAAACAAAATGACACATGCTTTTCCTAAAAAAACTGAAAAATGTGGTGTACATATGTTTTCAGCCCTCCTGTACTCGGATATCCCTTAATAAAACCAAGTGTGACCAACTGCCTTTACTTTACCAACTTTCCTGTATTTCATTTATTCTACAGATGTTAAGTGAAGGCCTTAGAAATGTGTTAGAAAACTTTAGAGAACAAATAGCATCATGAAAAGCAAGGAATACAACAGACAGCACAGGGATAAAGTTGTAGTGATGTGTATTGCAGGTTTAGGTTATACAAAACAGCCCACACTCTGGAGCACTTTTTAGTCTATCATCAACGAAAGAAAGGTGTATGTAACAACCTCAAACCTGCCAAGACATGGTTGTCCACCCAAACTGACAGCCCAGGCAAGGAGAACTCAAATTAGAGAAGCAGCCAAGAGGCCTAGGGTCACTCTGGAGAAGCTGCAGAAGAAGGAACTATTTTTAAAGTAAGCCATAAGTAGTCACTTTTGCAGTTTTTCTCAATCTATTTAGGGGACTCAGCAATTACGTGGAAGAAGGTCTTACGCTCAGATGAGACCAAAGTTGAGCTTTTTGGCCTAAATGCCAAAAGCTGTGTGTGGAGGAAAGCTAACACTGCACATCACCCTGAACACACCATCGCCACGGTGAAACATGGTTGATAGAAATATGGACTTAATTACAGGGCAATCCTGGAGGAAAACCTGTTAGAGGGACCTTTAGGAGAAGGGGAGTGTTGTGGCGCCCCGGGGGGGTTACACACAGTGGGGCATCCTGATCTGGGTTGCCCCGGGGCAAGACCAGCGGCCAACCCTGGAATTTTTTTGATTCCAGGGCTGTGCTGCTAGGGTTTGAAGACTTTTGCAAGTCACTGTACAAATCTCCAAATGATCTTTTTACATGGATGCTGGAAGGTATAGCTCCTTTACAAACAGAAGACCATACTCTGTGCAGCACTTTAATTGAAATGATGCAGCCAGGAAACATATGGATGCACGCCACTGAATCTTGCTGCAAAGGATTAACAGGGTGTTAGCGACTTCATCCGTGTTCCAATTATTTATTGACGGCGAGCTTTTCCCACGGCAGAACAGAGCCAGGAGCTGCTGACTTTTCTTGGATAAGCGGGGAGAGATGCCCACAGCTACTTGCCTGCTTAAGTAAAGGTCAGTAATGCCTGGCAGATTATACCAGGCAATGTGCAACTGGGAATCCTGAAGTATTTTTAGATGCAGAGGTGTTGGTACCACAATACAGTTGTGACTGTGATGCTGCTATTACAGTGATGGGATTTGGCTCAGGGGCGGGTGTCTGGAGTCTGGGAAACCGAGTTGCTTAAAAAATAAATAAATAGGAAAATAGAAGACTGACTTGCATACTTAAAAAAAAGTATTTTCATTCAAGTTCATGTACATATGTGTCTGCTCTTCAGTCCATTGCAATGACAGATCATGGTTTGGGGTGGATATGCCAACTCCTAAAATTATACTGAAGCTTGAGTATTGTGGGGGCAAATAAAGTGGTAGAGCCGGGGTTGCAGTGTAAAGCTTACTGATGCTCATACAAAAGATTTCTGCTGTAGCTATTGCACTAACTTTTTATGGGTATCAGGATTCCCCTGTATTCGGCTGCCTGTGTCTTCTGCAGCATTCCTCTTCACACTGTCCATCCTTGGAATTCCAAGCTGTTTTAGGAGGAGGTCAGATATTAGGGACTCCGTCCTGTGGTGAGTACTGGTTGCGTAGGGACCAGGCGCCCACTGCTGGCAAGGTGGACACTGAAGACTACTGCTCAGGACCCAGTCCTCAACCCATATGCCTGAAATCTAAGGGTCACCTTGGTCTTCCCTAGAGGCTGCCACAGGGGAGGATAGGTTTGCTGTAGGGGTGAAACCTATCAGGGCAGATAGTGCCCTGTGGAGCCAAGGATCTGAGCTGAGAGCGGTAGTCACCTGGTTGAAGGTTGACTAGGCAGACAAGGGGATGGAAGAAATTATAGTCAAGGTCATGCAAGGGTTAATCAAGTCCAGTAGAAGGTAATCCTGATAACAAAGTCAAAGTTCATGCATGGGTTAATCTGGATCCAGAAGAGGGTTGTTCAGATGCACGGGTTAGTACAGATTCAGCAAATGGTTGTCCAGAGCCTAAGCTGAAGGTCATGCATGGGTTAATTCAAGGTTTTCTCTAATCCAAGATACAAAGATATAGCAAAGCAGCACGGCAGAAAACCATAGGCATTTTCTGGCACCAAACTGAAAACTGTTAAAATGGCCCAGAGTAGAAGAACTGGTTCTCTCACCTGAGAAGCACACCTTTGTTACCTAATTAGCCTACCCTCCCCTAGTCAGCTGACAGGCACACCTGACTACCACAAAACTTAAAAGGGCCACAGCACTCAACCCTGTTAGCTTGCAGCCAAACCTATAATCTGTCTCTAAATCTGGTTAAGCCAGCTCTCTCGCCCTCTCCTAGTCAGATGACAAGTATACATGACTAGGCAGAAAATTAGTGGTATTAACCCTACGCATGCACCACAATATTTTGCGCAAGAGCACCGGCCGGCATTCAGCACAAGGGAGCTGGGATTATGACACAGGGACTGGGCACATAGCGAGGGACTGAGCTTATGGTGGAGGATTTCAGGGACTAGACACACAGGGGAGGATGTAGTTTGGGGTATTAAAAAATATGATACAATACCTTTGCCTCTTTGGTCCCCGTCACCATGATGCTGAAGCCATACTATGCCTGGGGTGCTTGGATGTGGAGTACAGTGGGGCTAGCTACAGGAAGAGGAGTTGATTGGAGATTTCAGAGGCAGGAAACAGAGGGTAGCGTTAGAAGACAACAAAGTGAATTCATGCACAGGTTGAAGCTACCTTTGTGATTGGGGCTATGCCCAGCCCCAAAGCAGTGCAGCTCACCAGGATTTTTTCAGAGAACAGTTATTACCATTTCCTTCCTCGTGGATGACAGCATTGGCTATCTGGGGCCATAAATGAGCCCAGTATTGGCCCAGCAGTCTTATGACCAACCTATGGCATCCCAACTACCTTTCAAAGCAAAACAGCAGTATACCTGGCCAACTTGATGGTGCTGAAACTTTAGTATTATAGGGTCAGATAATGGAACCCCCCCAACCATGATTCTGAAGTCACAGTATTGTGGGCAGGGCATATGCTGGGGTTTGTTGGATAGGAGGGAACACTGGGGCCAGGTACATGGGTGCTGGGTGAGAGACTAAGGTGGGTGTGCTAGAAGCAGCTCAACATACCCCAAAACAGTGAAGCCCATCAGGATTTCCTCCAGCTCTGCCTATGTCCAATCGCCCGTTTTTTGGGTTTTTTGTTGTCATCAAGCTCCCAAACTTACTACAATACTACCGTACATGACTACACATACCCTGAAAATATTTCTTAGCCTTGTTACTCATTGGTAGTTTCTGCCATGCCGCGAAAGACAGCACAGCTTTATACAGGATTTGCTATAGCTCTGTTCATATGCCAACACAGTGCTAGTGATGCTGAATACTGAGTACTTTGCTAGAATGTAGATGAATAGGACAACTTATTCGGTTTTCTATATAGGTATAAAATCAAAGCTTTATTTTCTGGCTTCCTATACAGCCGTTACATCCTTCTGTGTTGCTGTATAAAGCTGATGATTGCTTATTTCTTGCCCACCCAACTTATTTTTTAGCATGACCACCTTTTAATAGACTGAAAGGTAGACTGAGCCCTGCCCACTTGTATAACACTGTGTGAGGTACACCATTTGCTGTGTGTGCAGGGGGTAACTGCTTCTATCTCTGCTTATCTTGTTTCTTCTCAGTTTCTTAGTCTCTGGAAGCCCTTCCTCTTCACAGACTGAGAGTAACACAGACACTACAAAGACACCAGAAGGCTTTGCTTAAAGTGGACCAACACCCAGGGGTGATCGGAATCTATAAGATTCCCGGGCCGATCACCTCCCTCACCGCGGGACATCCGAGATCGGGATGTCCCGCGGGGTGAAACCCCCAAAACCTCAAAAAAACCTTACCTCCCTCTAGACATGTGCGCGCCCGCGCCGGCCGTTTGTGAATGGCCGGCGCGGGCGCGCACCCTGCAAGAGGCGGCGGACGCGCTGTCTTGTCCGTCGCTGTCACCCGCTTGTCCGTCGGCGGGGATTGGACAGCGCGGTCACGTGGGAGCGTGGTGAGGTGAGTTTTTGGGGCTTTCTGGGGGGTTTCACACAGCGGGGTGCCCCCCCCCCCCGAAGTGGACCAAAACCCAGGATAGTCAAAATCCTGGGTGTTGGTCCACTTTAAAACAGGTCCATGACTATATCTTTCGGAAAAATCAAATAACCTTTGGTTTTAGACATAGCCCAAAGAGGTTTCACTTTTCGATGTACTGCTCCTCCAAGTGGCGCGCTCAGCCAATCAGCGCACTCGTCACTTAGCTCCCTTCGGCGCCGCTGAAGGCTAAGCCCCTGAGCGGCACTGTAGGGAGCAGAGTGCACTGCCAGCCGCATACCCCGCTCACCTTGCAACTGTGGTGTGCCCGCACCGCTCATTCAGAAAGACGGCCATGCGCACGGCTAGAATTGAGTGGGGATGCGGCCGCAGCACAGAGACATGACGAGGGCTCGGGAGAAGGTGAGTGGATTTGGGCATCTGGGGGGGTTTCACAATGTGGGGCATCCCAATTCGGGAAGCCACAAGGACAGGAACTCAGAAGCCCAGGAATCTCTTAGGCCTCTGATGTTCCTCTTTAAGGTCAATTGTATTTTCAGCAGGTAGGTTCCACCTCTAAATATTCTAAATATGCCACTTTATTAGACCTATGTTTATCCCAAGTACAGTATGTTTTACGTTCACTTACAGATTACCCATTACTTGCAATGATAGTTTCCCTACTATTTAGTTTTTTTTTTTTTTTTTTTTAAATGGAGTCACAAATAACTAATGCATGGCAACTGTTAAAACATTCATGAATTTATAAAGAATGTCCACATAATCCTAATAATAACTAGGACTTATAGCCTGTGCAAGAATTCAGAGCTTACTGAATTGTTTGACATTGCTGTGATCTGTTTGGAAAGTGATATTGTCAGGCACTATCAGTTGTGTCTCCATTGTAGTATATTGTTTTATATCTGTCACATTATTGACAGTTTCCCTTTACAATTCAGGCAGCCAGCTAATCTCTTTGGGTTTCATGGTGCAGCTATTGTTTGGCGCTTATTGTTTGTAAGCCATGCTTTAATAAATTAATCAATAAATGGGACATTTTATTGAAGGTACTGTCAACTTTAGACTATTGTCCATTTGAAGCTATTGGTGTTGAAGCCAATAAGCTGTGCTTGAAACGATACTCGGGGAGCCTTATATAAGAAGCGGCAGCACCACACAGTGCCCCTTTTTTGACCTCAGGGGCACTCAGCATCCGATTGAAAAAAGTCAGCACCGATGCACCCGCTGGCTAGCGGCTGATGCAGCGCCGGGCGCACTGGTTGAAGCAGCCCCAGATAAAATGCTGGCGCTGTAGCTCAAGATGCCATAAAGCACAATGGGCAGAACTGGATTGTAGTGTTTAATGCTTATAATTAATATTAAACACATTTTTTGTACAGAACTTGCATTGGGACTTTGTGACCTAGATGTCACAAAATGATTTTTTTTTATGTTAAAATTGATTTTAATGGCTTCTTTTGCTTAACAATGTGTAATTTGGACAACAACAACTAAAACTCAACCTAAACGCTCTGTCCCCAGCAGTGTTTTGTAACTGTAATGATGGAAGGCTGACCAGCGCTGGGAAAATACAAGATTTCAAGGTGAAAAAAAAAATCATAAATATGCGGTTGAGAGCCAGAAAGATGGTGTTCCAAAGTGGCGCTCACTGGCGCTGGGATAATCAGCAGCCAGGTCCAACAGGCGCTTACATAGAACAGCCAATACCTAGTGCAACAATCATAGCTAATTAGTAGAATTCTGCACAGCAATTGCTAGGGCCAATGTAGTCCACAGGACCAGATAAGACCAAAAGCTCGACGCTATAGCCAAAAAACAGATCCTAAATGGCGCACATCATAAATTAGGCCCTCAGAGATGGTGGGAGTACAGCTGACAATTTTCTTATTTTCATTTATCAATGCAGGTCTATTGTTTCCAGTGTGTGCTCCCTATGCTGATTCCTAATCCCTGTACTCCATGTATCAGTTACCTATTCCTATAATTACCTATTATTTACAGTATTTGCCTATTATCTTTAACAATGGATAGAGCCCATGCACATTTTCTATTTTTACAGTACTCATAACTTAAGCACTTAGAAAGAGCAGGCCAGGTGTGCAATGCTTAAGGAGCACTATCGCAAAAAATGGTCCAATGATAACAATCCATATTAATATGGATGGTGGAAGGAGTGGTCACTTATTTCTTTCTTGTGGAAGGAAGAGAAAATCAGGGGGGCAGGTTCTGTCCCCCCTGATAAATGCAAACCTGTCACCCCTGGATTTTATTCCTACCAGGAGAAGAAAACCACAAGCTTAGCAGGAGTTTTATTCAGTTCGGGTTTATAAGTGACCCCTCCTCTTATTAGCTAATGTATAGATTTTCAATATTATACAATTTCACAATACACCTCCTTTAAGTATATCTCCTAATTTTTTTTGGACATTTGTTTTATGAGAGGGGTCCTCATAAGCACAAGGCTGGAAGGTGATGGCTTCAAGCTAGATAAAGCTTGGGAGGCAAAAAGCCAGCTTTTTCTAGGTGTCTGAAAGAAGGCGGAAAAAGATGATTTACATGGATCCTCTATTGCTAAGAATCATAGCAAATCCTGTTTTACCTCATATGTATGTGCCATGTAAATACTTTGTTTCCAGGATGTGTCCTTTGAACAGTGGGGGTTTTGGTATCTTGAGCCCCTACATGGGTCTCTCTCTAAATGGTCTGGTCACGTTCTAATTCTGTATAATGGTTACTTGTTACCATGTCTTGAGAATTCTGTCTATCTCAGTGTTTTAGTTGACTCCTTCTATGTATGTCTGTTTGCATTCTGGGCAGACTACCTAGTATGGACCTGGCTTGAATTTAGACCTGTAATGCTCTTATAACCTTTTTGTTATTGTGTTTATTCCTTGACCCCCTAACTAGTTTTGCCTGTGGCTTACTCTGACTTTAGGGTCGATCCCCACCATTTGTAAATGGTTCACTTTAGAATAGATTAGAAAAAATTATTTGTAAAGTACACAGTGTGCAAAATTATTTTTGTTGCAGTTCACACCATTTCCATATACACCAGACTTAACTAGGAGCTAAAATGACATGGAACAAGGACTGTTTTTGGGGATGCAATAAAGTAAATCCCCAGTATAGTGCAGTAATGCATTTGCTGGCATTGGTTATCTGTGGATACCAGCAGAGCAATCTTCATTGAGTAATTGAATGGCTGTAGGGTAGAAGCCACTATTAGATCTGATGGTCAAATATGGTGGCAATCTGAAGCACCAACCCAATAGTAGGGGTCAAACAGTCCATGACCAGGATGGGAGGTGTCTGAAATATTCCTCCTAGCCTATGCCATGCCACTTTTACTCCTTTTGTACAAATCAACTAGGGGTGGTTGGGTAAATAAATGGCTGTGGGGTAAAACCCACCATTAGTTCTAGTGATCCTGCATGGCAGTAGTCTGAAGCACCACCGTAATAGTAGGGGGCAAACAGTCTATGGCCAGGGTGGAAAACAGTGGTACTATAACACCCAGCAAAAAGACTTAATGGGCCATGCATGCTGGGAGGGGCCTGGTTTTATGTGGCCATCAGCCAATCAGGACAGGAGGCCAGAGTCAGCCTACTTCCTGTGGGGAAGCTGACCAGCAAAACATGGCCATAAAAGGAGACACACACGCCTAAAGTTATGCCGGGGATGCGCAGCCATACCAACAGCCAGAGCACACAGGGAAGGTGATTAACCAGCATATGGGGGAGATGAAAGCCTGACACACAGAATGTCATAGGCGCCCTAAACTTTAATACGGGAAGGCTTTTAGCCACACTCCTAAAATAAAATAGATGTGCTCTTTTTACACCTAGTGTTGAAACAACCCCTAGATAGACATTAAAGTGAATGCCACTTTATACCCCCAAAAGAAAAAGTAGTGCACCTTTTCAGCCCAATGCTGAACTGGAAGATCAATTCGGCACCAGGTGCAAAAAGTGCACTACATTTTTTTTTGGGATTAAAAAGTGGCCCCGTGGTACAGCTAGGGGGTGGGGGGAAGGGGAGAAAGGAGGAAAAAATTTTTTTTCAGCAAATACCCGCACTTGATGAAAAGAGGACCCCACCTGCTGATGAAAGATCACGAATCTGAATAAAGCAAAGGGAGACTTAAATCTGAGCGGGAAAAAAAAAAAAAAATTGGCATTCACTTGTATTGTATACCTAGGGGTTGAATCAGCACTAGTTGTAAAAAAAAGTTAATTTGTAAATTATTTTTTTTATTGAAAATAAACTTTTTACAAATGGTATTGCATGGCCCCCTTTGTTGCCAGGAGATTCCAGATATTTTGGCCCTGCCCACATGAAACAGTAACAAGAAGAGAACACACATGGGCCCATATTTAACAAGGGATAGCGCCAGGTAGCGAATGGTGAGCGAACGGTAATGACGGTCACCGCCACGAGAACGCCGGCTCCCCTCCGCAATCACACATTTATCAAGCCGATCCTGCTTAGCGACTGACAGAGCGCCAGATAGCGAATCATTCATCATTATTCCAGCCTCACCCCACAGCGCCAGCGAGCGACCTTGAACAGCGACAGGTATGACCTCTCGCTACCTGGCGCTCTCCAATGCATTTCAATGGAGCAATCTTTAAATATTCTTAATTAATTGCTATTAATGTTTTTTTTTTTTAAATGTCAAAAATTCAGTGACCACTTCTGCAATGTTAGATATTTTTTTAAGGTAAAAAAAAAAAAAAAATTGTGCAGAATTGATATTACAGGTCTGATATTAATGTATTCATATTACAAAATGTTTTGAAAAACATGTTTTTTTTTTTTCAAAAAATATGGTTGTTTGGGGGTTAAAAAACTACTTTTAACACATCGCCGCCAGCGCTCTGGGGTTTAAACAAGCATTTCACTGCGCCAGAATTTTTTGAGCGTGATTTGTTAATGAATATGGTGGGAGCCGTTCGCTATGGCCATTCGCTGTCATGCGCTCCCATACAGCGCGGAACCTGTCAAATAGCGACTCCTCACCCAATATTCAACATTACGGCAAACCGACTGAGTCGCTATCAACTACAGAACAACGGCCAAGCACAGCGACTACTAGCGGGCGCTCTGAAAATGCCGCTACTGTCGCTCATCTGTCGCTACCTGGCGCTATTAATGAATCGGCCTCATAAGCTGTGTCATCAGAGAAGGAAAGTTTTGTGAACATTTGTAGAGAAGGAACTTCAGGGGAATCTCTTTGTATATTTTTGTGATAACTGAAGGAGGGCATTAATTCCATCTTGGCTAAGCTGATATTCCATTAACATTCATCTACTATTACACAAGCTGACCTTAAACAGAATATTTTAAGTGTCATATATAATTTAATGAGTATGTTCTCCGGGGAAACGCTTTATGGACTTTAGGCAGATTGAAACAGGAGCTACGCTAATAAAATGATTTTGTTCTGCTTGTACAATATATTATTTGATCTTTTTTTTTCTGAGAATGTATTAAGAATTTGCCCGAAGCAGTAATTGGCATGAATATGTAAACATTTATAGACTTACATTTAAACTTTCAACAAATGTATTGTCATTTATAGAGGAATGTTTTCATCTTTGGAAGAGGTTGGTAAGACTGGCACAGGAAAGGAGCTAATGCGCCCTAGAAATGAGGCAAATCCCACCTACTCAGGCTAAGGGGGAGCTTGTGTTTGGCAATCTCATGTCTTTAGACATCTTTAGATTCCCTAAACATTGGGATTAACATCATCTGGCTCAAAGTTAACCTGTTGCAATTCCAATAGGATCCTGAATCACAAGGACACTAAACAAACATACCTTACCCCTTCGCACCATCAGTAAGCCTGCTATTCAAGAGATACCGTATATACTCGAGTATAAGCCGAGTTTTTCAGCCCACTTTTTGGGCTGAAAAAAGCCGCCTCGGCTTATACTGGAGTCAGTGGCCGCTCTCACACACACTGACACTTACTGGCTGTTGCGCGCAGGTTGGTGGGAGGCGTCCATTGTTTCTATTGGACGCCGACCACATGGGGCACGCCCACCAACCGGCGCGCAACAACCAGGAAGTTCCTGCGCGTTTGTGAGAGCGGAGGCAGTGGCGGCGGCAGAGGGAACGGAGGTGGCCAGCGCGCGTTTGTGAGAGCGGCGGCGAAGGCAGTCGCGGCGGCAGAGGGAACGGAGGTGGCCAGCGCGCAACAACAGGTAAGTGTGGGGGGGGGACCACTGGGTTTTTTTTATTTTTAATTGTTGTTAACTGTTAATGATGCCAAATGAGCACACATATGATATCCAGGGCCAACCTGAGGAGAAGAAAAGATGGGAAAAAGAGTAATACTTCCAGAAGAGATGGACAGAATGTGGAAAAGAGAATTTAAAAAGTAGTAAAGTAGTAAAGAGTAATTTTATAAAAGGGAGAGAGGGGTAATGAGGAAACATGAAGGAAGAGAAGGTGATAGAAACCTATGTGTGACGGCTTGGCCCCTAGTTTGAATTGGGCCCCAGCGCAAACCAGCCTGGGGGGGGGGAGACAGGCACTCTCATTTATAAGCAACACCAGCAGTAATAGTGTGCCAACCTGCATGTCTCAGGTCAGAGTGGCCATTATTAGGGCCACCTAGCCGGGCCCCCTTTTCATCCCTTGGACCCCTATACCTGAGCCCCTAATGGCTGCTGTCATCACATCCACAGCCTGCATTTCCCACCCTAGGCTTATACTCGAGTCAATAACTTTTTCCAGTTTTTTGTGGTAAAATTAGGTGCCTCGGCTTATATTCGGGTCGACCTATACTCGAGTATATACGGTACTTACTTTTTACTAGCACTTTGCTTTTTGTTACTGAAAGAACTTCATTCAATGAGAGTCAGAAAAAGCCTGAGCACATGTTTGGCACGTGCACCTCCGTGCCATGCAAGTGTTGTGCTTGTATCCCTCTAGGATGCTGTTCTCCTTCAACTTAAGGCCTTATGACATGGGCTACAAGATGGCTGTCAGCCAGGGTTTGTACTTCAGCTCCAAAGATAAGTCTATTGGTGACAGGAGAGGTCTGTGTCTTGTGGCTGCCCAAAGCAAGTTCTATTGTTTCAAACCAGCTCAACATGCTTATGGATGAGTTTGCTCTTTTTGAGTTCGGATCAGCCAATTGTCTGTGCCATATGCACAGCATCAGGTTTATTATTAACCTACTGTAGTTTAAACCGGACCAACAGCCTGGCACAGCTGGAAAAGAAAGGTAGCGGCCATTTTGAAGCTTCCACCCCCAACTGACATAACTGACAATGCACAGTAACAGGTATTCCAGCAGCACTTCCTGTATTCAGGTGGCCTGCGAATGCATGAACCACCATCTTGTTCTTAAAATTGACCCCAGCAGGAGTTAGAAAAAGGTAAATTTATTTTTATGTGCAGCAATCTAAATTGCCCTGGGGAGGAGGCATATGAGAACAGTCTGTTGTGTTGGTCTGTTTTAAATAACCTAAAAAATGCCTGGCACTAAAAAACAGCTAAAGTTGGTAAAACTGTTGCTAACGGAACTAGCAAAATAAAGCCATAAATCTATTGGCCTCCTTACACCATGCAATTAAATTTTAAAAATTTTTAATGTATTTTTATGTATCAAAAATCATCACATCACAGACCAGCCAGTTGGTCTATACAAATAAAACTTAGGGCAAAAATCAGTCTGATCTATCTTCTATCACTCAGTCTAATTGGGAATTTGGTTGAGCAGACTTTCAAGCAAACCAATGTCCCTTTTTAAGGGATGTCCCTTTCAAGAAAACAGCATGACCAAAAAATGCTGGAATTAAGTTGAGTCTTCATCTCCAAGCAGTGCTCCAGGTGATGTGGGAAAGTCTTTCAATGTTCCTGCAGGAGTAATTCCAGTATCAAGCTCCACCACATGATCTGAGCAACCGCGGAAGAAGGAAAAAACACACTCCAGTTGCTGCAGATTCTTGCATTGCTGGGACCCAGTGGTAGTGGTTAGTAGAACAGCCAATTATTGTGCCTACATTTTATTATCACACAGTGGATGTTTTTGATAACTTTGATAGATAGAGATGATCAAGTCGTTCTTATATAGCCTGCTCCTTCTGAAGATACAGCCATCTTATACTCCCCATCTTATACTCCCCTATACTCCCAAGTTCCTGGTACATTCAGTTCTTTGGACTCTGAACTATTTTGCTTTTTCTGATTTAAGCCAATACATCTCAATGCACTCCAGTAAAATGTAACCAATTTTAGTATTATTTTAAATATCTCTGTCTTCCAAGGATTTGCCTTTTTTATACACATGATCCCACCATAGTGGGCAGGCTGGTGGCTGGTGGCTGCCTTAACCCTTTAACTGCCAGTCTACCTTTGTCACCCTTTGTTGCCAGACCATTTTCACTATGTTCAACTGTGATTTTTGAGGGAATTTCCCAGGAAAATTAAATATATAAATATATATATATATTCAGCAGTCTGAGCTTCAACATGAAATGTTTTGTTCTGCATTTTTTTTGTGTATTCACAATATTTTTGGGTGACTTGCCAGAGCCTTGTGAACTGGTATAGGGGTCTCATGGATCCCTTACCAGTTCACAAAAAGGTTAAATGTAAAAAAAGACACCACACAGAATAATTTATTTATGATTTTTATTTTCTTAACTCACCTATGATCCTGTGTTCCCCGGCGATCCTGTCCCATGGTGATCCAGTGACAAATGTGATGGGTGATAAAGGGAGGCTGGGAAGGAAGCAGATCACAGCCCCCTACAACCTCTCCTCACCAATCACCCGGCACTCATGAACATCTTCAGATGGGTATAGGATGACGTCATCCGTGCCACCAAAAAAAGGCGGGGCTCGTGTTGGCAGAAGAGGGGGAGAGGGCATGTCTCGGGCCCTCTCCTCACAAGAGGAGGGATTGGAGGCCCCCCAGTTTAATAGGAGACACAGTGGGAGGGTTTGCAGCCACAGGTGAGTAAATTCCTTTTTTTTTTGCAGATGTCAGCGGCAGCAGAAGCAAGGTGGACCCCTTTCGGGCCCTCTCCTGAAGCCAGAAGAGCCCAGGGATGGAGAGAAGACGCAGCCAAATTGAGGGTCAGGTGCTTTTTTGGCCGCTAACAGGGGGGAAATCCAGGCCCATTACTTTTACGTGCTTAGCGATTAACAGCAGAAGAGTCAACCATGTGAGAGTTACGGGGTTGGCATGTAGTGTGAAATTATTTAATATTAAAAATCCATAATAATCAGAATAAATGGGTACTGAGAAGAGGGGTCACTTATTCACCCAAACTAAATAAAACTCCCGCCAAGCTTGTGGTTTCTTCTCCTGGTAGGAATAAAATCCAGGAGTGACAGGTTTGAGTGTATCAGGAGGGACAGAACCTGTCCCCCCTGATGTCCTTATTTTCATGATAGTCCTCCTTTAAAGTGGACCAAAACCGGACCTAACATCTATAAGATGTGTGAAACCCCACCGTTCTCCCATTATAGTTTGAAACCATTATGTATATGTATGTCCTTGTTTAAATTAGGTTTTATGTATATCCTTGTTTAAAATTGAGATTTTAATGTTCAGTTGTCCTTGCCGGATCATTTGTTTCATAATATCTTTTGAGACATTTTACCTCCACCATGTAATAAAATGACCTGCCAGCATTTAGGTCAGACTTGCTCTGTATGAAATTAAACATCACTTAAAACTCGGTCATAAACTTCACATGCTTATGGGACCCCATTATAGATGACATTTCAAATAGCAGGCTATTGATTGTATATTTAAAGCACATTTGTAGACAAGTCGATACAACCAGTATCTACTGTACTTAGAACAATGTTCTAGTTTTTGTGCCATGCACAGCTTGTTCAGAATTGTAATTCACATCTTATAAGTTTTAATTCACATGTAATAAGTTTTAAAGTTTAACCTCATGTTGCATGTAGAAAACATTAGATCAAGACAATTATCTAGGGCATAGATTTGTGCTGAACACACATTGCATATTAAAGGACAACAGACCAAAACATTCAGGCATTTGACTAAGGCTAGGTAGATGAAACATAGGAACTCAATGCTTCATGTCACCAGTCATAGTGGTGATGAAGAAATAATTAGTGATGAGTTTTTGGATTCCAGTGGTGCTCAACGTGATTAAAGCTTGTTTTATTCAGCAGGAGATCAGCGTCATTAGTGAGAATACCCTGAGCAACAAATCAGCAGCCACAGTTCAGTAGATCAAATTTTTCCTCCATATTGGGCACAAACTACAAATTTGGCCCTGGGGTATAAAAGCTGTCACCAGTGCTCAGGAGAAATGCTGTGGATGAGTGCTTCTACAGAAGAGCTGTACATGCAAAGATGGATGGATACATTAATAGATTAATAGATTTAAATGTAGTCTACCATAAGCATACCTCCCAACTTTTGAAAACAGAAAAATGGGACACATGTGGAAACTTTTCATAATGAAACCACCCCCCTAGCCCCACTAAAGGGAAACACCCCCTAATAATTGCATAATAATAAATTACAGCCAAGCCCCAACCCCACACAGCCAAGCCCCCCACAGCCAAGCCCACCCCCACACACAGCCATGCTCCCCCACACACAGCCATGCTCCCCCCCCCACACAACCATGCTCCCCCACACACAGCCATGCTCCCCAACACACAGCCATGCTCCCCCCCACACAGCCATACTCCCCCATACACAGCCATGCTCCCCCACACACAACCAAGCCCCCTCCACACAGACAAGCCCCCCACACATATATCCTACCCCCCACAAACAAACAAGCCCCCACACACACAGCCAAGCACCCCACACACACAACCAAGCCCCCACACACACAGCCAAGCCCCCCACACACAGCCTAGTCCCCCACACACACAGCCAAGCCCCCCCACACACAGCCAAGCCCCCCCACAGACACAGGCAAGCCCCCACACACAGCCAAGTTCAACACACACACAGCCAAGCCCCCCACACACAGCCAAACCCACCCTTCACACAGCCAAGACCCCCCCCCCACACACGTCTCTCTATCTCTCCAGATGCCGCCTCACCAGCTCCACACAACACATCACTCCTCACGCCGCAGCAGTTCCAGCAATGACCATCGCATGACCGCCACACCCCTCACACCTCCCTGCCCCTTGCTATATCAGCTCCACCAACCACACCTGCCCCAGCACCGCCCCCCCTATTTTCTGTCCAGCTATGGGCCGCCAGATTTCTTAAAGCGGTACCAGCATGATCGACCGCGGGACTCCTTAAAGCTGCAAACACGCCACCAAGCATCTCTGGATGCAACACTACAGCACGGGACAACAGGAGGCAAGTTGTATTAGGCCAACTACTGGAGGGTAACTCAAGGCCCCAGTTCAGAGCTTTCATGTAAAGTTAATTTTTAGGAAAAGCAAGGCCTCCGACATTTCTTGATAAAATGGACAATCAAACACAAGGGAAAAAAAAATGTTCATTCTTATTCCATATCTGACTAGCCACCAAATGTTAGACAGAATACCTTTTTCCATGCAACTTCTAACACAGGTATCTGGCTGTGAGAATATAGCTAAAGAAGTCTGTCTGTTGTCCGGTATCACCAAAACAAGACTTTTCAATTGTCAAGTGTTATGGAGCACCAGTTGCAGACCAGATTTTAGTCCATTTTCTATTGAGTCTCTCAGCTCTCTTTTCCAGGTCAGCATGTAGATGTGTTTAGGTGGGCTCCAGGAGATGTTAATGAATTGGATATGGATGTGATCAAACGTGGGGCAGAAGCTTGTGACTGCCAAGATCTGAAAAATCTGTACAAATCTGTACAATTTTCAAAGTTTCTTTCAAACTATAAAAGAGCTTCAATTCTCACACCATTTGGAGTAATTGGGGAATGAGTTGAATGAAACCCTCAGATGGCTATCATTGGAAACTGGCAAGAGAACAAGAGTCTGGTAGGAACAGAGAGTGATTCAAAAACAAAGCAAGCAGGAAACAGGGTGATGTAACATGCACTTAAAGTGGCCCAAAATCCAGTTAGACTGCTTGACCAGTACCTGTTTGGTAGTTTTGCTTTCTCCTTCACCCCACAGCACTTGTTATGCCTCATTATCTTCTCCAGAAGTCCAGACCCTCACTCCTTAGCTGACAGAGTGATTGACACTCAATAGACTTAGCTGATTTCTCTTCTTCAATGCCTTGCCCTTCCCTATCTGTACCAGTGGTGCATGTGCAGCAATACAGAAGGGAGACGCGCTTCCATTTTCAGTGTATGCGTAGGATTCCATCTGATTGAAGAGGGCCATAAAAGGTGACTTCTGGCCAGGCTGGAATCCAAGATGGTGGACAAAAAAGCAGTTCTGTGAGTACTCACCTGTAGAATTGTTTTTGTTCTTGCATGGCACGGCCTGCTTCGTATTCATAACAGTTGGGTTATTCCGCCACAAGGTGGCGCAGTGGTACTGCAGAAAGCTGTGGCATCTCCCCTATAAAAGGGGGATCAACCATAGAGTTCCCAGCGTAGACAAGCAGTGAGACAAGAAGCCGGGAGAGAATAAAAGTAAAAAATGTAAAAAAGGTAAAAAACCCCAATTAACTTGGAACAAACACCATAAAGAGGCAACCAAGAATAATGATAACAAGGGTGGGTCGAAGCAGGCCGTGCCATGCAAGAACAAAAACAAGTACTCACAGAATTGCTTCTTTTTTTTAATTTTCTTTTTTGCATGGCACGGCCTGCTTTGTGTTCATAACAGTTGGGACATCCAAAAGCAGTGTCCAAAAGTAGGGTGGGTTCCCCAATAAGCAACAGCCGGCAGTTCAAGTCACTACCGCCTGAAGCACCTTGCGGGCAAAAGCAGCATCCACTGAGGCCTTAACATCAATCTTGTTGTCACGCTCAGGGTACTCTAATGTCACGCTCAGGTAACTCCAGCCCTCCAGGTAAGCCCTCAACCCCCAATCTCCGAAGCCAGCTTCACCTGTAGGAGCCCCTGCTTGTCGGGACGCAGTACACGCCTGCCCGGGATCGGTTTCCCCCAGGACTTCAATGGCTCAAAGGATGGGAGCTTACTGGTTGGAGGTCTGAAGAACCAATAACTAGGAGCGGAATAAGAGCGAGTCCAATTGTTGGAGCGAGTTAGCAGGAAGTCCAAAAACAGGCTAGAGGTCAACACCCGGTAATCAGAGATTGCAGCGGTACAGTAGGATGAGGCAGCTCGAGGTCGGGGAACGAAGCAGGGGTCGGCGACAGAGATCAGGCAGGGAATGGTCGGTTTCAGGCAGGGGTCGGCAACAGAGATCAGGCAGAGAATGGTCGGTTTCAGGCAGGGGTCGGCAACGGAGATCAGGCAGAGAATGGTCGGTTTCAGGCAGGGGTTGGCAACGGAGTTCAGACAGAGAATGATCGGTTCAGGTAGGGGTCGGTAACGAAGATCAATCAGAGTATAATACAAAGACAAACTAGGAACAAGGCGCTATCACAGGCGCTGAGTAACTGACGGGGTAAAACCTTTAAAGGAACAGATATGATTGAGGGTGGGGGAAATGGGTGTGTGATAGGTGCACATTAGGATACAGAACATGATTGGACCAGGGCGTATAGCCCAACAACTCCCTAGGGCTCATTGGCCCTGTCCTTCCTAAAGTGTACTCCCCCCACCCCACCTGGGTTTTTCCTCCGGCGGGCACGCTGACAGCAGCGCCGCCGGAGGGCATACATAGGCGCGCGCGAGCACGTGAACTACTGCCGGGGACGCCAGCAGAGGAGGAGGCGGAGGAGGGAGCGCTCGCAGCAGTGCGAGCAGCGGCCCGGCGCGGCTGACGAACCAGCGGAACTGCGGTGACACCGCTGGAACGTGGCGCAGGTAAGCGAGTCGTGACACTTGTAAAACTTGGAAAAGGTATGAACAGAAGACCAAGTAGCGGCCTTCGAAACTTGTTCAACAGAAGCTTGGTGCTGAAAAGCCCAAGAGGCACCAATAGCACGAGTGGAATGAGCAGAAATTCTAAAGGGAGAATCCTTCCTCTTAGCAGAATAGGCTTGAACCACCGCCTGACGGATCCACTTGCTGATAGTGGATTTAGCCGGAGGCAAACCCTTCCTAGGTCCAGAAGTGAGAACAAAAAGAGCATCAAATTTCCTGAAAGGCTCAGTAGCGACCAAATAAAACTTCAGAGCCCTGACCACATCCAGAGTGTCCGCTCCTTGGAATTAGCAGGATTAGGACACAATGAAGGGAAGACAATGTCCTGATTGAGATGAAAGGCAGACACCACCTTAGACAAGAAATCTGGCTTAAGCCGAAACACCACCTTATTCTGATGCCTCTCAAAATAAGGAGGTTTGATGGAAAGCGCCGCCAGCTCGGAAACTCGCCTTACAGAAGTGATAGCCACCAAAAAGGCTATCTTAAGAGTCAGAATGGGCAAAGCAGTCCCACAGATAGGCTCAAAGGGAGGACCCTGCAGAGCAGACAACACCAGATTCAAGCCCCAGACTGGTAACATAGGCTTACGAGGTGGACGCACATCAGTAACACCCAACCACCCGGTGGTTGGAAAAGGATCTTTGGAAAAAAATTGCCAGAGCTGAAACATGGCCTTTGAGGGTACTTAGTTGAAGGCCAGAATCCAAACCATGTTGCAAAAATTCCAGAATCCTGGGAATGTAAAAAACCCACAGGAAAGAGACCTGGACTCACACCAGGCAATGTAAGCATGCCAGATCCTGAAATAGATAAATGACGAGGACTTCTTCCTAGCCCGAATCATGGTATCCACAACAGAGGCAGGCAACCCCTTCTCTGTCAAGATGTAGGTTTCAGCAGCCAAGCCGTTAAAGCCAGCGTTTGTAAATTGGGATGGCGTAGCTGTCCCTGAGTGAGAAGATCTGGATCCCTGGGCAAGACGTACTGGTCTACTGCCAACTGCACGACCTTTGCGAACCACACCCTTCTTGGCCAACAGGGGGCCACCAGGATGGCTGACACCCCCTCCTGGGCAATCTTGTGCATGACCCTGCCCAGTAGAGGGAACGGAGGGAACACATAGGGGAGCCGAAACTCCGTCCATGGCATTGCCAGTGCATCCGTGGCGAAGGCCAGAGGATCCTGTGACAGGGAGACAAACCTGGAAAGTCTGTGATTGTGACGAGACGCAAACAGGTCCTCATCTAGCTGACCCCAGCGGTGACACAGGGAGAGAAACACCTGGTAGTTGAGGGACCATTCCCCCAGAGGAGACGTCTCCCTGCTCAAGGAGTCTGCCACCTGGTTCTCCACCCCCAGAATGTATACCGCTGAGATGCAGGGGACATTCTGTTCTGCCCAAGACAGTATCAGAGACACTTCCTTGAAGGCTCGCTTGCTCCGAGTGGTTGATGTAGGCAACCGCCGTCTGGTTGTCTGAACGGATCTGAACAGCCCGACCCCGAAGGTGTGTGGTCAGGTGGGACAGAACCAACCTGATTGCCCTCAGTTCCAGGACATTGATGGGAGCATGGGCCTCCTGGGGGCCCCAACGACCCTGGAACTGTAGGGACTTCCAAAAACCACCCCTGCCCATCAGACTGGCATCCGTGGTGACAGTCTCCCAGCATGGGGGCAGGAAGGTCCTGCCCACCAGAAGATTCCTTGAGTCCAGCCACCACGAAAGGAACTGCCTGGCCAGGAGAGACAGAGCAAATTCCTGATCCAGGGACACAGGGTCCAGATCCCAAACTGACAAGAGGTGCAACTGAAGAAGTCTCATGTGAAACTCGAAGCAGGACACCATCAGGCCCACCAACTTCATCCCCAGACGAATTGAGGGATGAGGACACAAGAGCAGAGCCCGTGCCTGCTTCTAAAGGCCCTCCACCTTCTGCTGAGGAAGAAACACCTTGATCTGAGAAGTATCCAGAGTCATGCCCAGAAAGGACCTCACCAAGGACGGGGACAGGGAAGACTTGGAAAAATTGATCACCCAGCCGGACAAATGACCCCTAACTCCAGCAGGCATTGAACCGCTGAAAGTAACCCTTGAGCTGTTTAAAGACATCCGGGATCTGATGAATCTTGGGGGCGGCCAAGCTGCAAACTCTATCTTGTAACCGGAGGACACCACCTCCTGAATCCACCAGTCTGAAACGTGGAGGCTCCAGACGTGAGCAAAGAGCCGTCCCGATGGGTGAGGGCGCCCAACCCCAGGAGAGACCCGGACGTCCACGGGATCTGCCATGTCCCCAAGACTCTGTGCGGCTACCTGAGAAGAGGGAGCCATGACATCCTCTGGAAGAACAAAAGGAGGGAAGGGAGACGGAGGACCCCCGAAAAGGTCAGGGCTGCACCCTACACTGAGGCAGCCTGCCATCCTTGACCAGAACATCAAGATGCTCACCAAAGAGCCGCAGCCCCGCAAAGGGGAGCCCAGAGAGAGCCTTCTTAGCAGCAGCATCAGCTGCCTACTGACGTAACCAAACAGAGCGGCGCATAGCCACCAAAAGTGCAGAGGTCCTACCTCCCAGCCTCACAACATCATCCATGGCAGTAAGGATAAATGCATCAAAATCAGAGTAAGTTTCTTAAGGGCAATAGCAGTAATGGCAGTAGCACAGGCCGGGCACAGTCCAGCCCCTACACAAGTAAAAGCATGGCAGGCTAGCTGATCCATGCGCCGGTCCTCGCTGTCCTTCAGAGTGGTAGGGTAGTGTCAGGAGAAGGCATGACCGAAGTATTAGACAGGCCTAGCACGGGAGCGTCCACCTCAGGGGGACAGGACCAACGCTTTACTATATCAGCAGGAAAGGGATACTTCTTATCCAATCCCTTGGGCACAGCGGCCATTCTATTAGGACGTTCCCACTCCCTAAGCACCATAGAAGTAAACTGGCCCTGCTCAGGGAACTCCAGACGCTGTTTACCAGGACCAAAAAGCTCACCCTGCTTTCTCTTAGCCACCTCAGGGAGAGTAATGTGCAAGATTTAAAAAATTTGTGACAGCAGATTATCAGTGTCCTCAGGGAACCATGATTCCTCCCCGGACGCAGACCCAGGGTAACTTATGCAACCCTCCTGCTGGTCCCCAGAGGAGTCAGAGTCCTGGAGCAGTTGCCCTTCCTCTAGGGAATAAAGTCCCCCAGTGGCATCAAACTCCTCATACTCCTCAGTGGAGCGTGAGGGAGTGGAAGTCAGGTGACGCTTCTTGCCCGAGGCCTTCCTAGGAATAGGCCCGGCAAGCTGCTTCTCAATGTTGGCCACACAAAGTGCCAGATCAGACTGTGCCCCCCTGCTAGCATCCCCCTCACTGGGAGCTAATTGCAGCAGTGGGGGGGGGGGGGTAGGTGATGCCGAAGGGGGCACAGAACTGGGAAGCGATGCAGGCAAACCAAGCTGGAGCGCAAGGACACTTTCAGCGCACGGCACGCACACCGTGACATCATTGCTAATAGGGGATACCCTGCACATGGAACACAGCCGGGATTGCCCCGAAGGACCCCCGAGCATGCTATCCCCAGAAGCCTCCATATGGTGATTAACACAGGCGCAATAGGCCAGCGCTGGGTAAAGGCTAATACAAAAGCCACCCAGGATGCCCTCCCACGGGATGCCCCCAGATAAGCAAAAATGCGTGGGGGGATGAGGGGAAGGAAGGAGTAGGGCCGGGAGAAACCACAACCCACTGGTATCCCGCCTGAAAGACATAAGTAAAAACAACACATGAGCAACCCACAGCACATGCCCAACGACACCAATAAGAAAAAAAACCGCAAGGGGGACTCACGGACCAAGGACACCGCAGGGTCACCAAGGCACAGACCACAGGATGAAGCGACACCCTGGATGAAACAGCGCGACAGCCCAGAAGGGAGAAATCCAGACGCGCAGCTAATCCAAAATGGCGCTGGCAGAGGTACCTCAAGGGGCGGGCCGCGGGGAGAAGATGCAATATGCGTCATCCTAAGGCCCCGCCCCCCGAAGAGCGCGAAAACGGCGACCACGTGACCCGGCCGGCGCCATGACAAAGCAAAAATGCCTCAGGTTATAGTGCCAACCGCCACGGAGCCTCAGGTTATACCACTCGCCGTATCCACCCGCCCCCCGAACAAAGCCAGAGAGGAGGGGGAAGAGAGAGACAAGAGGCCAGCGGCGAGCATCCAGGCCAGGGAGGGGGAGGGGGGGACCCCTGACTGAAAGGAAGGGGAAACAGTCCCCAAAACACTTACCCCCTCAGAAGCCAGGACAGGAACTCCGCATCCCTAGTAGGCTCACCATAAAGCCTATGGCCTTCTACCCTTTGTGGAACAGGGACTGCGTCTTGGAGCAGCGCTCCAGGAGCACTTGACCCTAGTGCTTTTCTACCCTCACCCGATCTGTCAGCCAAGGCTGGGAAGCAGAGAGGGTCCAGAAACGGGTGGAAATAGACTTGCAGGACCGCAGGCTCGGTTGCCTGGCTCACCTGCGCATAGAGAGAGAGCCATCTTCTATCTTCGCAGTTTCACTGTAGAGGAAACACTGGGAACTCTATGGTTGATCCCCCTTTTATAGGCGGCCAGGAGATGCCACAGCTTTCTGCAGTACCACTGCGCCACCTTGTGGCGGAATAACCCAACTGTTATGAATACGAAGCAGGCCGTGCCATGCAATAAAGAAAAAAGGAAAGGATGCAATGCCATAAGGGCGGATAGTTCGTAAGCATAAAGTGCCAAATCTCGGTCTGCGGGTGCAGAGGTATCCAGCGGTGCATTGAAATTTTATTTTTTTTTGGGAAGGAGTGGTTTTGGTCCACATTGACGTTTGACTAAATCCCATGTTTGGAGACTCTGTAGTCTCATTTGAAGTCCCCACCTTCTCGCCAAATCCAGTGCATTCTCCTTACACTCCTGACGCCTCACAGTTGTGTGTGTATACCCGTTGGTCCAATAACTTGAATGGGAACGCTATCATACACAGAGTGCAGGATGTGTACCTTTGCTGCTGTTGCCACAAGATGCTCTGTGATGCCAGGACTAGGTAAGTTACATTTTTTAAGCATCTCTCCTGCTTCAGAACCGGGAGTGGGAGCCAGGGAAGAGGAAACAAAATGGGTCACCTGTATGTTACATCATCATTACATCGGACATCATGTGTTAAACCCACTGCTGAGAGGAGTTTCACGAAACAGTATATCTTGCATTTTGTAAGCTTGTCTCCTGTAAGCTAACAACCTTTTTGGCTTTGGTTGACAGTAAGTAAAGGCAATGTTGGCCTAGATGTAAGAACACAAAGTCGTCATGGGGGAGCTGGTTCAATTCCGGCCGTGGGGCACAATCAAAGTGCTCCCGAGCAAGGCAACTAACCTGCCCGACTGATAAAACTCTACAGATTGTGTTCAACAAATGATATGGTATAAAAGTATAGATATAATTATTACACCTGGAGGTGGTAGATGAAGTCCCTCTGTGCTTTTTTTTATTTGTTCACATTTGTATTAGAAAATAATAGCAATAATGATAAATAGTAAATGAATTACAAAATACTGAATCAGAGAAGTATCAGAGAAGTATTAACACTTACTGGACCAATGTGTGGTCTAGCAAGCATGACCATGGTATAGGCGGATAGGCACTGGGAAAATCTATAAGAAGCTGGCCAGCAAGAAGTGAAGGGTGCATCTCATCATTATGTGGTACAAGATGCTTAGGGGATTTGCCCTGCTCTGTCCTCAGCAGATGCTCCTTCTTTTCCTCCTCCTACCCCTCTGCCTCTTTCTCATAGTCCTACTTTCCAACCCCACTAATCTGTGACTGTCACTATTGAGAACTTCCAAGGGCATTAAACTATAGATACTGTGCTAAAGCTTATCTAGGTATATGCTGTCGCCCTGAGGAAGTGGTCGGGGAATCACGTTATGTGTTAGAGACCTGTCTGGGATCAATCTCTTATGCTCCTATCTGTTCCAGAGTCAAATCCAAATAGACATTTGTAGTGTAACAGAAACTGTCTTTCCTGGAACACGAATGCAGTAAGAGAAGGTCACCTTACATGGTGGATAACATAGACAGGAAATGTACAGGAAACACAACATGCAGTACAGAATGTACAACATAGACTACACATATGTATATACACATATATGTAACAGTGCCATCTACTAAAATTAAAACTGCATTAACCTAGCAATATAGATGCAGATCACATACAGAGACAAGCTGTAAGCTATTGCACAGTATCTCGAACACTATTATCCTGCCTCTCTTTTTTTCCCATACCCCTTAGTTTATAACTGCATACAAATATCTTTAGGGGTGGTTTGCTAATGTATTCAGCACTTAGTTAGCACTAGCACATTTTCGATGCAAAGCAGGCAAAGACCCAGGGGGTTCACCCTCTTGGCTTTTGGGCCACTTTACAGGGGCATCCCTGTTTGGAATATCCCTGTTTGTGAAACCCCTGAGATCACCTGAATTCTTACTTTGATCCACGGTCCCATGTTGCATGCACCGACTGTCCACCAATCAGCATTGATTGCCAGAAATCCATTCATTCACCATTGATTTTTTGGCCCCTGCTGCTGCTGGCTGCACCTGTGATGGGGGGTGCTGGGGATGCATACACCATCAAAACGGGGGTCAAGGTTTGATTACTGGTAATCTCAGGGATTTCGTGATGCCCCCAGGGAGCCACTGTTGGTGTGCATCTCCCCGTGCCAGGTTCCTGCATCTTTTACTTGCCACAATTCTGCCAACAAGCAGATGCCCCCAGGGAGGACTTTCACCCAGCCCGAGGTATACTCTAGGGAGAGATGTCAAGGGCTGTAATCTACTTTAAGTCTATTAATTTGAGAGCAGCCAAATTGTGTAATTATTTTTATTTGATTGCAGCACCAGCACTTTAGTGCTAATGATTGCTGTTTTTGAATGTCCTGTGTATTTATGTGGTTTTACCATGATCAATAAACCTACTATATTTATGATATTGCTGTTATTAAAAAGTTGTATCTAGTGCTGCCCTTTATTAGCATTAATATTGATTCTGCTGGGGTCAAATTCATGTACTACTTTATAGGCCCACGCAGTCACACGGCTCAATAGCTGCCGAAGGTTTCGCAAGACCAGGTTTACATGGCTGACATTTTCCAGCAAGGTCAGGCTGTTTGTGACAAAAGGCCCACCCTGCTAGCAGCCCTTTGCCTTGGAAATCTGACAACCATATTTTGCCTGGCTCTACTATGAACATAGTATTACAACACTTCCTAAGCAAATATACTGTTGGTGTGCATTTCCGGGTGCCAGGTTCCTGCATCTTCTACTTGCCACAATTCTGCCAACAAGCAGGAAGCAGAATCCTGTGGACTACTCGCTGTCCAGACTACACCAGTGGCTGTTGCCGGCACTGTATGAGCTAAAAGTGCTTTCCTGCCCTGCAGCTAATGTGTTAATCTGAAAGGGTATTCAGTGCATCTGAATGACAAATGACAGCTGTTTTCTGCTGGACCAGCTGGGCCACTACACTTCTCCCCACCCAGAATGGCAAAGCAGGAGTTCCCGAGCAACACGCACCCGCACAAGAGTGGCACAAGGGACTCCACCACACTTATCCCGGCCCTGCCTGTACACAATGTGGATATCCTGACCTTCAAAACTAAGAAACAGGGCTCGGGAAACCCTAGAGGACAATGAAAAACCAAAGTTTAAAACCTGAGGAGAAAGGAAGCAGAGGAGATTGGAGATCAAAAACAAGGGAGATGCCTAGAGATCCAGGTACAAATTGGTCAATATAGGTATTGAAACAATACTAAAAGTAGGACTAAAAATCAAGGTAGATGGAAATGTTTTCACCAAAGGTCGCTGTATGCACGAGGAGTCTGTGGAGCAGGTTACCAGGCTACAGGGGTACCAAGTAACAGGCAGAAAAAACAAAGGAATATTCTTCCGGAGTGCTGCAGAATATAATCCCACTAGGAATGTGATTGCTAGAATATGCCTCTGTTTTATTTTGATGCAGGAGGCTGGGTCTCTGGTATATTTTGTTTCTGCAGATGTCCAGATCTGGACACAACCCAGGCATTTGGGCTTCAGACTGCATATTTGGAAATTCAGGTATCTGAATTCAGGTGCTGATTTAGAAAAAATCTGTTGTCCATTGTAGCCAGAAATAGTGATTTCCTTGGAATTTGCAATTGCAATGGCAACATGAATTTTTGAATGGACCTGCCCCTGGGACATCATGATCCTGGATCACGAGTATTCTTATCTCGCTAGCGGTTCCATGGTCCATGTGCAGGCTCTCCTCCAATCAAGTTTGCTAGCAGTGCATATGAAGGAGCGCCTAGGTAACCTGAAAGGCAGGCTGCGCCACTTCCCTTCGGCTGTGCGTACGGGCACCTGCTGTTCAGATGGCCGGTGGCCCACACATGCCAGATGAGATCAATAGCCTGCCGGAGTGCTGCAGAATTTAACTGCTGCAGAATTTCACACTAGGAATGTGCCTGAATCTCTGGTATATTCTGTTTCTGGAGGTGTCCAGATATGAACACAACTCAGGAATTTGGGCTTCAGACTGCATGTTTGGAAATTCAGTTATCTGGAAAGAAACAAAAGCAGGCAAATCTTTACAGATTCCAGGGGAAGGCCAGGACAAGTCTGGGGAACATTGTGCTAATTAAGGAAAAAAATCTAAGGTCCATTGTAGCCACTTTTTGTCAAAGGGTCTGTCTGGGCAAATGAATCAAAAAAGCTCTGCTTTTTCCCAGTCAGCTGCTTCGCCCTACCCCAACCTTCAGAAACCAGGTCTTGAGAGTTCTGCCGCTTGCAGGGCTATTCTGTATTCACCGGGATAATACCCTGGGGACAATCAGGCCGGTTTACACGAGTGCGATGCAATAGAGATTTCCTTGGAATTTGCAATTGCAATGGCAACGTGAATTTTTGAATGGACCAGTATCTGAGGTTTGGTCCCTGCCCCTGGGACATCATGATCCTGGATCACAGGTATTCTTCTCTCGCTAGCGGTCCCACGCTCCATGTGCAGGCTCTCCTCCAATCAAGTTTCCTAGCAGTGCATATGAATGAGCGCCTAGGTAACCCGAATGGCAGGCTAGCCACTTCCCTTCAGCTGTGTGTACGGGCACCAGCCATTCAGTTGACCAGTGACCCACACATACCCAATGGGATCGATGGCGAGGTCACCCCATAATTGAAGTGCATTGCGCCAGTGTGAACCCAGCCTCACAGTGTCTGGAGCACTCCTACTTTGTATATTGCAATGAAGGGGGCACATTCCAGACAATGTGACAGACGTAGCAGGTGGTCGTTTATCCCCTATGTTGCTGGTGAGTTGAGAATTTGATCCCCCTTTCACTCACACCCTCTGCATATAATGTATTTTATGTATTTTTTTTTTTTCATTAAAGTACATTTTCAGCCAAAAACTCTTCAGGAAAAGACTCACGATGAGAGAGCCGCACTGCATATGATGCAAGGCAAGAGGGTCCTGCATCCAGCCTTTCAGGTAAGAACTGCAGCCCTGGACTAGGAGCGATGGCCTGCTGGTAGAAAAGGTGATTCGGGATGCCGCAAGGGGGGGGGGGGGGGAGGCCAGGGTGGGCCTGTGTGGGTTTTGTTCCACTTTAAGCGTGACTTTAACATGATATACAGATATTTTACTATAATTAAGGGGCCGGGTCTTTTGTTTTAAAATAGAGTATTTTGTTAAATTGTAACACTAGTTGAGTATTCTGGCAGGGGCATACATACCATAGAGGCAGTTCCCGAAGCAAACTACACCACCTCTGCAGTATATACGCTCACACCAGCATACTTATCTAGCCACCCATGCCACCTCGTTCCTCCTCAGCTCCGCCTCCTCCATTAGCAATGTGCGTGCTGCCTGTCCACCCCGCCGCCAAGCGCACTGCTTGCTACCTGAACCAGTGAGTGTTCGCACGTGCGTTGGGGGGGGGGGTTGTGTCAGGGGTGCTGACGGGCTATGTACGCCACTGTATTCTGCGTATTCTACACACTAAAAATGTATTTTTTCTTTTTAACAAGGCACTCTAGAATAGTATACTATATATATATATTAGTTAAAGGGGATATCTGATATTTTCTAAAGACAGAAAAATACAGTGATAAAATACAGCTGACAGAATGTAGTCCAAATGTTGACGATATTTTGCATAGATTGAGCCAAAGTCAATCAGTAATCCAATCTGATTTAACCTGACTTCAGATAGTAGCACTAACCCAAAATATACTACTTTTTCATTAGACTTTTTTATTCCAATTTCAACTTGTTTTCCATTGGCTCACTCAAGTAAATTAACTCATATATATCCATGCAAGTACAATCAGATACTAGAAAACAATATAGAACCATTAAGACAGTACAATATATGAGACACTGAGCAATGCAACTAAAAGCATCATTGTGATGCCAAGTCTTCTTCTGTTTGTACGAGAGCTCTTTTGATCATCTATGCAGAAGTGCATTAGGAAGGTTATGGTTCAGTTTAATGGGTATATTTTAGTATATCTAGAACGGTTTTCTTTAGGGCAAAGTTAGTCATTGTCCAGTCCTATTACATTGCCCTCAAGTTTATTGTCCATGCCGCTTTTAGTTAATAAGAAATTAATAGGAAATTCCTCTTTCTCTGTCTGCTAGTGATACAGAGGCCCTGTGTTATCTGTAAGCCCACCCATATGCTAATAAAATACCTGAAGGACAACTGTAGCTATGAATGTAAACAGCAGATGAATGGGCTGCGTGCGTATTCATAGGCAATGGTTGCACTGATAGTGAGGGAGGGTGGGGGATGAGTCAAAGGACAGGGGGAAGGATGAATAGACAAAGGATAGCTGGAAAAGTAAATATACTGGCGCAAGTAAAAGCAAATCCGCATGTCTGTTGTTGGGGGTGAGATAACACTTCTATATAGCGATTTAGTGGCATGACTGGACAATGACTTGGAATCTAAGATTCCAGTGCCAGCCGCTCTCCGCCTCTCTGTGTCAAAACCCCCGATGTGCTGCAAAACTCACCTTTTCTGGCAATCTCTGCGATGTAAACAATGGGAAGCGAGAGAGACCGCATTCCCAGCATCTTTGGGCTATGCGTGTGCTTCCACCCCCAGCCATTCAGGTTTGGGACGGGAGCATATCTGCTGCTGGGGATGCACCCACTTTTGCTCCCAATTGCCAATTTGTATGGGCGATCTAGGGAGTCACACACAGCAGGACATCCCAATTGGGTATTTGGAATTTGGAATCTAGGGTGGCCTAGGGGCAAGGAACAAAACCTGGGAAAGTCAAAATCATGAATTTTGATCCTCTTTTAGATTGCTCCTGTCAACAATGCTGACCATCTGAAGGGCAGATGGGGAAGACTTCCATTTTGGAGTGAAGTCTGCTGCTGGACGATGGGATACTGGATCTCAACAATTGATAAGTGTTAATACAGCTTCGCAATACAAATTGGAAATGATAATCTACGCTGATACACTATGCACTTTTGCTGCAGTTCTAAGGTTCTTTGGATACGCTTACTAAAATTGTACATGTAGTCCGACAGTCATTCAATAATTAAATGAATGCCCTGGAACTACGCAAATGAAAGAAAGTACCAACTTATTTGGCTGGCCCTCTGATTGGTATAAGGATATTGTTGTAATGCAGATGTTGGTATGCCCCTGTAAACTATCAGTGCACCATCCATCATTAACCATTTATAACTTCTTCCTATATTAATCACTGGCTGCAAAAGACAACCCGCCGTAGCACCGGATATTTGCTCAGATTGCATGTAATTATATATCGCTCTTTAATTTGCTTCCTGGTGTCAACGCTCTTTATTCACTCTGCTAAAATCATTCAATGTTTACTCCCCGCCACAGCCCAGGTACACAGCCTGAGGCTGCCTGACGTTCCAAGGCATTTCTTAAATTCCCTCTAAGTGATGCCGCCACTCACGGGGGGTTATTCCATGTTTCTTTATTAAAGTTAGCCTGTATTGAAAGATAAGTTACAGGATCGTGCCGACCGTGCATTCACATCCATCCTCACTCCCTGGCTGATGCGCGTTTTGTCACTTCCGGTGACGTCATCCGAGTCAGTCAGAGATCCCTTTTTTCAGCTATTTCAATCTTCCGCAGCATGGGGGCAGCTGCAGACAGAGGGCGCTCTCATCTTTCCAAGTAATATTCATCTTTACTGTAAAAATAGAGAAAAATACTGGGCAGTCTCTGATAATACTTGCTAACCTACTGGGAAGTACTTTAGGTGGTCTCATTGTAGCTTGCAGGCTGGTCATGGGCTTGACAGGGGTCCATAAAATCCCAGGCTGATTTTTGGCCAGGTGTATATGTATACATCATGTGAAGGACACAAACGTCTTATGCTGCAAACTGTGTTGGACACTTAAAGCCAACCATCTGCAGGGTGGCCCCTTGGGCATCCCGATTCAGGCCCCACTGTATGCTCGGCCGCAAACCCATTACACCCCTTACACCTGAAAGTTATCAGGGGCTGGTCAGCCTTAATGGCCAGAGCTGACAAGCCCCTGGGATCCATATAACCAATCCGGCTGGGAATTCAAGTGGCACCAATCACCTGCCAGTCCATTCGCTGCTTTCCATTGGCCAGTCACCTCTTAAATAGTGACCCCAGTGCCCGTTATAGCTAGCCATGCTAAGGGTGTGTTGTATGTTGTGCTTTATCTGTTACAGACTTTGCTATGACCGACCATCCCAGTCTGCTGCCTGAACCAACCTCTGCCTGCCTGACCACGAATCTGCCTGCCCCTTTGGATACTTTGCTACCTCTGACTTCCCAGCTTTACTCCTTGGCATTCCTCGACCACTCTCCTGTTACATCCCAGTGTTTTGACACATTCTCTGACTGTGTACCCGTGTATAACTTTGGCTCTTGGACTACCCTCTTGGTTCATCTGTCTTCACCGTAAGCTGACATCCTTTGCGCCCTTTAAGACCTTGGGGGCAACCGTGTCCGGTAAGGAGTACCAATCGTCCCGGCAAATGGGTGCTTGGCTATAGGCAGAAGCAGTGGTGGAGATTGGGATTGTTAGCCCACAGAAGGCGGGTGTCCCATAGGGCATCACACATGCTTGGAAAGATGTACATGCAGAGTGTATAAGTCAGCCAATAACAATAGATCTATTAAACACCTAGCGGTTCGTAACGTGTCTAGCATGTAGACAGAAAATTTGTGCTCCCTATTTATAATGTGCTAGGCACATCGTGGACAGAGGGGGGATTCCTTGAGTACCTGGAGGCAGGGGAGCATGCCAGGGGCTAGGGCGCAGCTCTAGGGCATGCTGTTTTATTTACCTAGCAAATAAGACATAGATGTCAGATCTGCAATAAATAAAGCAAGGCATTTTGGGATGCTCTTTTATTCCATTTTTAAATGATTGTCAGGGGGTTAAATTTTTCCCAAATGCTATCTCATGGTTGAGCAAATCCACAAACGTTTTCTTAACATTTTATCTAAATCAGAAAAACCTTGTGAATATGGATGGATTTGTATTGTGGGCAACATGTTTGAGCTTTATACTTCACCACTTTGTAATGCGGATGGCACTAAAGTGGGGATCGCTTTTACTGCTTATCCATGTGTTCCATTATATCAATCTAGTCATTTAGATATCTTTGAAACTGTCCAGCCTTGTGTATTAAGAGTTAGATGGCATATCCTCAATGTTAAAATTTAATATGTCCGCCACAAGAGGAAGATGAGGCTATGCCTGTCTCCAGTCATTGCTTCAGCTGTCATGATGATGTAGATGCTTAAGATAAAACAAAATGACTGGAGCCTGCCGATAAAAATAAACAGAAGCTTGGCAATTTACTTTTATCCTTGCTACAGCAAAAATTGTTGCTTAAGGGACTAGCGATGAAACCTGCTATCCCAAAGCCCGGATAAATACAATGGATATTAAAAGTCAAGACACCCCTGTTGAAATGCCCAGTTTCTGCCCTGTAAAAAAAAAAACAGGCCAAAAAAAATAATTTCAGAACATTTATCACCTTTAAAGAGGAACATCGGGGGAAGTTAAAACCTCCCCCAAACCTCACTGAACTGCTGCCCTCCCTTTCGGTTTTACCTTTGGGTAATTTTTCTCACCTCGCCATGGCATCTTCTAGGTCCCACGGATTCCGGGCATCCTACCGATGGGCAGTGCCATCTTGCATCCCATCAGGCACCTCGCGCGGCCCCTGATCTCGCACCTGCTCAGTGCCCATGAATGGGATGCAATGGAGATGCCAGAAATCCCATGAGACTTCACTGAGCAGTACAGGCCTTTGAAGAGCATGGCCAAAGCCGTACTGTCACTTACAGACGGATAAGCTGGTGGAGGGGCTGAGGATCAGCACTGAAGCAGCCAGATGTGACATCCAAAAGGTAAGTAGGGGCCGATAGTGGGTGGAATCGGCTTCTTTTTATTTTAGGCCCGATGTTCCTCTTTAAAGGTACCTATAATATGTACAATTCCATTGAAAAACAAGCTGAAATATTTTAGGGAGGAAAAATAGAAATAAGGCAGTAAAATGATGTGGGTACAATGATATGTACTCCTCCATAGTAATACATTGCTGAATTACCCTTTGACTTGATGACAGCATTCAGTCTTTTTGGGTAGGAGTCTATTCTGCATGGTACATCTAGACTTTCTGTTCCTTGCAAAAATGCCCCAAATCTGAAGATTGCGAGTACATCTCCTGTGTACAGCTCTCTTCCGGTTAAGCCACAGATATTTAATTCAGACTTTGATCTTTTCAGATTCAGATTTAGATTTTGATCTTTTTCTTGTGAAGCCATACTTTTGTTAATGTGGAGCAGGGGTGCACCTGTAATAAAGGGCCATACAGGTGACACAGCATAGGGGGTGGAAACTAACCTGCTTTTTTATTTATTTACTGTTGTTATGTCTTTAAGTCAACTATTAGTGGCTCAGCAGCCCGCCTCCTCTTCCTCTTACCACTTTGTTGAATAGTGGAGGGGCATCTTTTTATACTTCGCCTTAGGCATCCTAGAGGCTAGGCTCACCCTTAATATGGAGGTATGATTTGGGTTGTTACCGCGCTGAAAGGAATTGCTCTTCATCTTTAGCTTTTTAGACCTGAATGTTTTGTGCCTTTCCTTCTATTTTCCCTCTGCCTTAACCAAAGTGCCAGTTCCAGCTGCTAAAAATAACCCCAAAAGCATAATTTTGCCTCTACAATCCATCGCTGTGGGTATGGTGTTTAGTGTATAGTATGGGTTTGTTAATACAAAGTGTTGTCTTTGCGCCAGGCATATCGTTTTGAATTATGGCCAAAAAGTTTAACTTTGGTCTCATGAGATCATAACATGTTTTTCCATATGTGTTTGGCAGGCTTGGTATAGGTTTTGGTAAAACAAAGACAGGCTTGGATGTTTCTCTTTGTAAGAAAAGGCTCCCATCTTGCCACCCTACCACACTACACATATGAAGAATATGGAAGTTTGCCGTTGTGTACCATACACAACCAATACTTGCCAGAAATTCCTGCAGCTTCTTTAATGTTGCTGTAGGCCTCTAGACAGCCTCCCAAGCCATGTTGCTTCTTGCCATTTCATAAAATTTAAGAGAAACATCCAGTTCCAGGTAATGTCACTTTTGTGCAAAATTGTATGCACTTCTTTATGACCTTCACTGTTTTCCATGTTATACCTAATACCTTGGAAACTGTTTTGTACTTTTCCCCTCTCTGATACTTTTTAAACAAGGAGATCTCAATTATGCGTTCGAAGCTGTTTACAGATTGGCTTTTGCTGTAAAATGCAACTAAGAAAATGTTAGAATAATTCTATCACAAACACATCCTCGATAGGATGATTTCATGATGCTTTGGAGTGGGTGTCTCAGGCTTCGGCACACCCCCTCCATTGCAGTGAATAGCACATGGGCAGGGCGTTCCGGTGGCCAGCACTGAGGAGGCGACCATGGCCCATGTGACTGCCCAGTGGCCAATAGCGGGACTCCTTTGCCGGGGCTGGCTCGAGGTGATGGAAAGGATATTGGGATTCTGGGGGGGTTATGCTTGAGGTGCGCCAGCATTCTGAATGCCCCCCCATTTTGTACTTATTTGCTGTCTGCGGGACTAACACCCTTTAAAGAAAGTATGAA